>WNGS01164858.1:18335174-18344070 GCA_020271785.1 Procambarus virginalis
GGCAAAGGTGAACTTTGTAATGTTCTTTCAGTAGCTTTGTTTAGTTATCTTAAACTTATGACCTCTTGTTCTTGAGGTTCCAGGAATTCTTCTTTGTCAATTTGGTTGATTCCTGTTATTGTTATTTTTTAAGTGGTAATCATATCACCTTATTTTTTTCAATCTTCAAGCTTTGGCATATTTAACGTCTCTTGCCTCTCGTACCTCTTGTTTTTCAGTTCCGGGAGCCATTTAGTTGTATGTCTTTGCACCTTTTCCAGTTTGTTGATGTGCTTCTTAAGATATGGGCACCGCTGCATATTCGATAAGACAGCCGCTGCATATTTACCCTTTGGTCTAACAAAGAGTTGTGAACAATTTCTTTAGTATTTCACCATCCTTGTACTGTATTTATAAGCAATTCTGAAATTAGAAAGTGTAGAATAGGCTCCTCGCACGATATTCTTTATATGGTATTCTTTATTCTGAATTTGACAACTGAAATTATTTAAAAATCATTGACAAATGCAGCTTTTAAATTTAATTCTAGAGTACAGTGTGCGGTTTATGAGTACAGACACTGTACTGTACTGTGTTTCATGTTATGATATTATTATGACTTTCTCTTAGTTCAATAATTTCCAATAAATTTGTGTAAATTAACCCAACTATTAATGTAAAAAACAAACATTTATGAATAAAGCTGTGATTGATTGGATCTGCTTGCGATTCATAAAATTGTATATACAGTAAAAACATTTTATTCTTTTGGCCAATTTGGGATACGAACGTGGGCCTGAAAAATATGACACCTTTACTCTAACAACCAGACCAGAACGCTCAAAATAAGGTTGGGTCTCACAAGAAGAAATATTCTTACTCAAATATCCTCTGGAGTTGGTCTGGTTCCGTATGACCCTCAAACACAGGTTTTCGTCGGAAAAGCTCAGCAAATATACACCCGCAGGACCACACATCAGCAGGTGTCGCATAGCTATTGCTGAGTAAAATTTCTGGAGCTCGATACCATAATGTAACAACCTGTAAAAAAAAAAAAAGTTAAATTTTACGTCATATTTTGTAAGTACAGTACTGTAATCCAAATAAACTTCTGTAATTCATTCTCGTCATTCTAAAAAAATGTACATTAAAAAAATTAACTATGTACTGTATGTTGTTTAAAGGTTCTGTGCTTATAAATGATGGCTCTTCTCTTATTTCTGGAGAATGCTGCTCACACTGATGTGTTTGCTAATATGTCACGATATTCAGACATGGCGTTTTTTAGAGGTTTAACAAGGTTCTGACAGCCTGGTATCTGGTGACTGTTACCGGACCTCAGTGCCCTTGTGTGGCCTTGGGTCGTGTCTCTCGCCCAGGGGTCTCTTCTTTGTCCTGACCAGGGAGGACCCTGGTAAGTTTCCATGTATTTTTCCTTCTTCGTGGGGGTAGTTAACTTCAGGGAGCCACAAAGGGCTCCACCCAGAAAACCAGCATTAAATGTAATGAAATACCAATTTCTGGGTGATCCTTGGTTGTTGGTTGCTCCTTGGTCCCCCAACTCTCCCTTCCAGCTTGTCAGGTAGGTTTTGTTCCTACATCTGCTCCAGAACTGACAGCTCGGACCCCAGAATGTGGTGAGCCCCTTCCACTCCCCTCCCCCCACCAAATGAGTGGGAATGGTGGGGCAAATAAGCTCATGCTAGTTGGGTTCAGTTCATTAGGTGGGTTTCGAGGCTTCAGTCACTTCTGAACCCAGCAGTGGTTTGTTTTGACTCACTGACTTTCTGGATGCCTTCCCTGGGGAAGTGACAAAATGTCACCCCTCCCTGCGCCTCTGTGAGGGGGCCAGGTGTCACCGCTCCCTGCGCCTCTGTGAGGGGAGGCCCAGGTGTCACTGCTCTCTGCGCTTCTGTGAAGGTTCTGGCGCTATTATCCGGTGGGCTAAAGAATTCCTGGCCCAATGCAACCTGGTAGATGGGAACCATCTTTGTGTATAGCTTCAGGGAGCCACTGAGGCTCACCCAGAAATTGGCATTTCATTATATTCAATATTATAGCTTTCCCTACCCTTGTGTTAAAAACTTGTATAATTTTCTTGACAACATCTTACACTATATCTGCACTTATCACAAGAGGAGGATAACTAGGTCAACAATGTTGTCGATTGAAATGTGTTAGTTAAGATTGTTGCACATATTTTGTTTGTTTTAAATAAGTTTTTTCTGTAGCAAATCAACATGTAGATCATGTTGAATTCTTTTCTTGAAAGCAAATATGAGTAAATAAAAGTAAAATTAAATACTGTAAATCTTTTAATAAAAGATTATTGAAGTTTTCAAGTACAGTACAGTACTGCTATTTCCCTTGAAAGCGCTCCCACTGCTCACCCCTTCTCTATGATATTGATATCTCATCTTTTGTAACTTTTAAATTTGTCATGCACAGTACTAGAAAGCATGCATCATGTCACTGCTGGATAAATACTCGCTGAAACGAGATTGTAAAACTCCACGTTGAACACAAATGGATTGGGGAATTGAGGATTGTGACCGATGGGGCTCAAACTCAATATCCAGGCCAAGCAAGGTTCATATCATGATACCCTTACCATATTCTCCCTTAAATACATATAATTAAAAGTTGTTAATAATTAGAGTACTGTACAGTAATTAAGTAACTAAGATCATTATTATCTTGTGCAGGTATTTATGATTGAAGTGATTCCTCCTTACCACTGCTGTGAGCCTCATATTAAAATCATATATTCTCGCCAGGCCAAAGTCTGCAATTTTAATACGGCCATTTGTATCAACCAGAATATTTTGCGGTTTCAGGTCTCGGTGAATAATGCGGTTGCTGTGGAGGAAGTCGACGCCACACAGGATCTGGTGGATCAGGCTCTGTGGAAGAATTTACCATAGTTAATAAGTTGATAAAATTGCCAAATACAGTAACAACAAATATATAGTACTAAATACTATTAACAACCTAGTATGAAGTACTTTATAGCACCAGGTGTACTTTAATATTATTAAAATAATTAAATACCAAAATATCAAAACTAAAATATTAACAAAAGGCAGTTGAGGGAGCACTTCCAGCATTCTTATCTTCATGCACAGCGGTCAATGAATTAGTAGGGCAGATCCTACCAGAGCATATGAGAAACTCAGTGGGAACTCATGATCAACAGTTCATCGAAGCAGCCAGTCAATGGGAAACCATTGCACATCCTCTACCCCGACCACAAGAACCAAAAGACCACAAGCAGGTCCAATGGGTCCCATAATGAAAAAGACTGCCACAACAATGCTTGAAAACGCAGACACTGAAAAAAGTCCGCCTTCTGACATCCCATGCCGGGGATTTTTTATTTGCTGTGGCTAATGCAGCCCTGGAAATTCGCTTCAATCATGACGCTCTCCGCATTGGAATAGCCCTTCTCCTTGCCGTCCCCATCCTCACCGAACATAGGTGCATCTGCGGAATTGCAATGGCAGACCAATATGGTCGTCATAGTCTGGTATATCATAAATCCAGGGTAAGATTGCAAGACATGAAGAAGTCAACGACACCATCAAGAGGAACCTCACCACAGTCTGCTGCCCGGCACAAAGAGAACCACCTTATTCAGACCCAATGAACCTCTGAAGTGCTCAGACGAGGTCACCTTGCTGCCTTGGAAAGATGGTTTTGGCATCTTTCACACTGCTTCTTTCAAGGAAATGCAGAAAGCCACCAAATACACAGGTCTAGCACACTGCTACAGTTCTGTTCTGATCGGTTCGGAGACCCTCGGTTAGTGGAGAAAATGTGCATTGAAATTCCTGAAGGAATTAGGCGACAAATTCATCGGTCACAAAAGACCAGAGAGCGAAAAGCTTCTTGTTCCAGTGCTTCAGTGCTGCCATTCAGAGAGGAAATGCCTGTTGCATCTTGGACACAAGTCCAACTTCAGAGGAATTCAAAGAAGTGTTTGACTTGCAACAATGATCGAATCTGTCCATGACATTTATCCATGTTTCCCATTAGTGTACTGTATGTTTCATGTTTCTTGTAATTGTTGTGTTAGGTGGAGGGGGGTTGGTTCAAATAGCTTCGGCTATCACCTCCTTATGTCTGGTCGAGATGGTCAAGTGGATTAAGGTGTCCTGTACATACCAGTTGCGTTGCTCCTGGCAGTATGGGTTCGAGTCACTTCTGGGGTGGGAGTTTTCAGTTATATATATATATATATATATATATATGTGTGTGTGTGTGTGTGTGTGTGTGTGTGTGTGTGTGTGTGTGTGTGTGTGTGTGTAAATCACGAAAATTAACACGTGATGAAAAATGTGACAATGCTTCATACCTGCTTGATGTCAGACCACGGAGGAAGAATTGAAACAAGAATTTCCTTAAGTACTTCCGTATATTAATACATCTTCAGAAGGAAAGTATATATAATATGTATATATGTATATATATTTATTTATTTATTTTGCGATTAATCCATTCAGTTTTTAATTCTAGCCTCCTTCACAATTGTTATTTTATTTTAGATACAAAATCCTGTGTGAGAATGTTTCTACTTT
Organism: Procambarus virginalis; assembly: GCA_020271785.1. Classification (NCBI taxonomy): domain Eukaryota; kingdom Metazoa; phylum Arthropoda; class Malacostraca; order Decapoda; family Cambaridae; genus Procambarus; species Procambarus virginalis. The sequence continues at coordinate 18,339,731 of WNGS01164858.1, forward strand.
GTCTCAATAGCTGCTACAGGTACAGGTTGTTAGAGGTACAGGTTGTTAGAGGTACAGATAATACTCCAATTACTGACCTTAATCCTTGACTGGTCGAGGCCGGGGGAGGGGCATGCCTTGAGGTAGTGGTAAAGGTCCTGGTTGACGTACTCGAACACCAGGACGAGGTTCAGGCGCTGCTCCTGCTCCACTCTTCCCTGGCAGATGTCCAACAACCTGCAACACACCAACGCTGTTATTTCCTATTGTGGCAACGTCTGGCGTTAGCGCTCTGGCGCCCTACCGCTTTAGTTGGAAATAATACCGAGCTCAACAGCGGAACCTAGTATTCACAAAGTTTACCACTACCTGGATAGGGTTTTTGGGAGTTGTTCTCCTCCACAAGCCCGCCCTTGTGAGAGTTTGGTCCACCAGGCTGTTGCTTGGAGCGGCCCGCATACCCACCACAGCCCGGTTGGTCCGGCACTTCTTGAAGAAAACTCTCCTGAAGATGGCCACACTTGGTACACGCAAGCACACGCCCTACACCACTACACCACGATATGATAACAACCAATGCAATCTGGGATTTAGCTGAATCCTCTAGAGGTCCGAAGGCTTCCACTGAAGCCCAATCAGGACTGCAAGCATTAACCCCCCCCCCTTTCCCCATACAGTAGTTGTTCACCTCCAACGCTTCTCTTCAAATGCACAATGAAATCACAATAACGTGACATATCATTATGAAAATCAGTAGGAATACTCCTACTGATTATGTATCATTGTATCTACGTGATGTATCATTGTACCTACGTGATGTATCATTGTACCTACATGATGTATCATTGTACTTGTGTGACGTATCACTGATACGTCAAATGTGAGTTCACAGTGCATTACCCTCGTCAGCGCCTGGTGTCCGCTGCCGATGAAGCCAATAATAAATGACGAACGCTGCCCATACACGTTAAGCAGTACTGGAGGACGGCTCCCGCCTCCCCGCGCGTCATCACCGAGCAAAACTAAGTAAAGTGCAAGCAACAGTTGTGGAGGGGAGTGGGGTGGCGCAGCGTAAGGCGAGTCGCTGCGGCTACTTCTATTATTCAAGCTAATCCTCTCTGTCGGGACCTTTTATTTGCCTTGATAAAGGATGATGACGGGCCATACGGGCAGTAATGGATCATGAACTACACCGTCATGAATAATTAGGAACAATGAGACGAGTACAAAGCCTATTTCCCGTGAGTTTAGTTGAGGGACGCGTGCATCGAGCAGAGGCAGCGATGCACTAGGGGTGCCCCAGCCACTCTTCCCATAATAAGAGCATGAGGCACTCTACCTTTACAACTCCCACGCATGCCCAACCCCAGGGTAAATGGCAGCGAGTGGGCAGACAGAGAGGGAGTGGGGAAGATGGGGAGGGTGGGCAGACAGAGAGGGAGTGGGGAAGATGAGGAGGGGGAAGATAGGGTGGGGCAGGCACGAGCAGCGTAGCACGGGGGACCCAGCACACCTCGCCACCATCACCTCTCATCACACAATGGGATTATCTTATTCCCACACTTACCCTGCCAACCCGTCCCCCGTCCCTCTGTACTCGCCCTCCACACGTTGCCCCGTCGCCGCCTCCCTCGGTATCATATCCCCATTTTATCCAATTCTGCGCCATTTGCCGTGCATCACTACTACGGCAACTCTCCGCCACACACAAACGCAGGCCGTAGTAATGGTGACGGCGCTGTCCTCGCCACCCTGAGGGGCGGGGGGGGGGGGGCAAGACCTACACACGCTCACGCTCCTAAGGGCGAGAAGCCTCGTCCTTCCCTATCGTGAGAGCCCGTACTGGCCTGGGTGTGTGTCACGCGTCCGCGGTCCATCTAGGCTATGTAGATCAGTAGCAGATCTGTGGAGAACACTCTCGGGAAACTCGCCCCTCTGCCAGGCCCCCACAAGGGCCATGATCCGCAGCGGCCGCTCATATGATCTGGTGCAGGGAGGATGTTATGCTTAAGGGGGGACAAAGGCTATCTGGAGACACCATTATTATTTCATTCAGAGTCTAGAGAGCCGCGATGGATGGGCACCAGGGGGAGAGAACAGGCTGGGGATTAGTACAATGGGAGGGGCAGTTGGAAAGAGGAGGGAAGGGGGAGGGGAATAAGGAGGGAGTGGAGTAAAGAGGGAGTAAGGAGGAGATGAGGTCAGTTGACCTCAGATGTTGCGTGAGGTGTATACAAGGGGTCAACGATGAAACATTGTTTACACGGAGAAGCAGTCATGAGTCAGCTGTTGAGGTGTTTAACTCGCTAAGTCATTTATCGCGACTGGATTAGGCAATACGAACTATGGGGTTCACAGTTCCTGAACGTTGGTACAAGAATTCAACTAATTATGAACCACTTAGTTTGATGAAAGGGAGAAGCAGAGCAACAGAAGTACACTTACATCGCATCAAGCTTGGATATCCATGTGCATGGGAAATAGGCTTACAGGTTCAGGAAGATGAGAGGAAATGTCAGCACTGTGGAGAAATGCCCGACAGATTACGGGAACATTATCTAACACAGTACACAGTTACAACCACAACAGACCACTGGAACATTATCTAACACAATGCACAGTTACAAACCCATTACGATTTCAACTTAGATTCAACAGAACAGAACAAGTTGATAAACACATGGGACAAAATCTTACTGAAGCGACCATTCGAGTCATAAATACTCACACTCCGCCCAAGTAAAACAGAAACAAGCAACACTTAGTGGGTCAGCCAGAGGCTTAGGGCCCGCGCAGGAATATCCCTACAAAAGGAAATTGTTCCTGAACCCATTATGTGCCTCTGTAACCCTTTCCACTATCGCCCTCGGGATGGGTATGGGGTGCATAATAAATAACTGGAATTAAATGGATTAGGCTGTACAACCAATCCTTGTATTTAGATAGAATTTATAGTAACTATACGGACAATCGTACATACGTGCATATATTGACGTAATGGACAATTTGGTATTATTGAATTTGGACAAACTGGAAAAGGTTTTGTATTTATACTAATTAAACTAACCTAACCTAGCTAAAGCATCCTCGGCCTAATATAGCGACCTGCCCGAAACGCTGCGCGTACTAGTGGCTTTACAAGACTGTAATTACCATTTTATGTATCCACACATTCCCAATGTACCTTCTTGTATATGCATAAATAAATAAAAATAAATAAATAAATAGTACATATATGTGCTATACTAGGCTTAGGAATATTTAACTTTGGTTTTTAGCTTTATTTTTTTCCAGACTCTTAAAAGTGAGTAGTACCAAATTCAACTATATAATTGTCCATTAGGTCAATATATGTAGGACGGTCACTAAGCCACAAAGGCTACTATAGGGTATGACGGGGCTGGGCTACCTGGGTATATCCTAAATATACCGAGCACCAGAACTTGTCACACCTTGTCTTACATCAAGAGGGTCTCAGAAATTCTTCTACTCCCCGAGCCCGACCTGAGGCCAGGCAGTGGCAAGCAACAACAGCCTGTTGGACCAAGTTATCACAAGTCGAGCCTGGCCTCAGGCCGGGCAGGAGAAGAACTCCCCTCTTCAGGTATGCTCCAGGCAGAGAGGGGAATCCCATCCCATATCCCATACCATTCCCCCCTGCAAATTTGGGTGAGGCTAGCCCCGAGCATCTGACTTGCAAATCGTCTTGGTGAGTGACTCCCCATCTTGGTGAACACATCTTGGTGAACACGTCTTGGTGAACACGTCGTGAACAGTCGTGTTCACCATGGACACAACGACGCCTGGTGATCGAGCCATGCACACAACCACCAACCTGGGCTAAATACCCAAGTCGAGGCGTGCTTAAACGCGAACACGAAACAGTGAATATAAATTGAATAATTTTAGTTTCAGGAAAGACCTGGGTAAATACTGGTTTTTAAACAGGGCCGTTGATATTTGTGAAACAAATTACCGGTTGGTAAATTACCGGTAAACAAATTAAACAAATTACAAAACAAATTACCGGGTAATATATTAGACCTAGGGTAATTCGATTGTTTCACCCGAAGGTTAGACATATATATAATCTGCCATATATGGGTCAATAGGCTGTCGGCAGTGCCCTTTACTATGTTATAAACGACTATATATATATATACAAAATCCCAAGTCTAGGCCTATTTTTTCCTCAATTTTGCCTCGAAAAGTGAATTTATTAGGCCTATGAGTGAATATACAGCCATTGCAGCATGGGCCACGTCTCTAGTAGGCAAAAGCTTGTTTGGTTCTTCAGGTGACCTGTTAGAGGGTCTAATGACCAGCCCCAGGCCTAGTACTGGAGCCTAGGCCTAGTGATT
>WNGS01164858.1:18352506-18367077 GCA_020271785.1 Procambarus virginalis
CAGTCTTCAGTGGTGGTGATGTCATCTCTGGCCGTTTAACGACTGTTCGTTTTAAGTTATGGAATGTTCTGGTAGATGACATCACCAGTGAGATGTGCCACTGCTGACTCACTCGATTCCTGCGTGTGGTTCTTTCCACTCTCCTCCCCCCTCTGCCCTCCCTCCCTCCCTCCCTCTGCCCTCTCCTTCCCTCCCTCCCTCTGCCCTCTCCTTCCCTCCCTCCCTCTGCCCTCTCCTTCCCTCCCTCCCCTCTGCCCTCTCTTCCCTCCCTCCCTCTCTCTGCTCTCTCCTATCCTCCCTCCCTCCCTCCTCTGTCCTCTACTTCCCTCCCTCCCTCCTTCCCTCCCTCCCTCCAGCCATCACTGTCCATCCGTCATCAGGAGGACTGGTTATTATTCTCAGTGCTTGAGTGCTCTCTTCCCCTCCTCCTCCTCGTCCCCCCCCTCCTCGTCCCCCCTCCTCGTCCCCCCCCTCCTCGCTCCCCCCCTCCTCGCCCTTTTTACAGCCTCAAATCTTCCTATTTCTACCCCCAACACACACAGACAAACACCTTGGGGGGTCTGGTAGCTAGCGGACAGTGCGCAAGGTCTCGTAATTCTGTGGCAAGGGGTCGATTCCCTGGCCAGGCAGAAACAAATTGGGCAAGTTTCTTTCATCCCTGATGCCCCCTGTTACCTAGCAGTAAATAGGTACCTGGGAGTTAGTCAGCTGTCACGGAGTTGCTTCCTGGGTGTGTGTGTGTGTGTGTGTGGGGGGCTGTGTGTGTGTGGGGGGTGTGTGTGTGGGGGTGTATGTGTGTGTGTGGGTGTGTGTGTGTGGGGAGGGGGTGGTAGGTGTGTGTGGGGAGGGGTGTGTGTGTGGTGTGGATGGTGGTGGGGGTGTTGTGTGTGGGGGGGGGGGGTGGTGTGTGTGTGGGGAGGGGGGTGTAGTGTGTGGGGGGGGGGTGTTGTGGTGTGGGGGGGGGTGTATGTGTGTGGTGGGGGGGGTGTGTTGTGTGTGTGGGGGGGGGGTTGTGTGGGTGGGGGGGGGGTTGTGTGTGTGTGGGAGGGGGTGTGTGTGTGTGTGGGGCGGGGGTGTTGTGTGTGTGTGGGGGGGGGGGTGTTGTGTGTGTGTGGGGGGGGGGGTGTTGTGTGTGTGTGTGGGGGGGGGTGTTGTGTGTGTGGGGGGGGTGTTGTGTGGGTGTGGGGGGGGTGTAGTGTGTGTGTGGGGGGGGGTGTATGTGTGTGTGTGTGTGGGGGGGGGTGTATGTGTTGTGTGCGCGTGGGAAAAAATAGTAGTTACAGTTGATTGATTGACAGTTGAGAGGCGGGACCAAAGAGCTTAGTAAAGAAATGGAAGTTTGAGGAACTTGAAGATGATAATAAATGGATACACAGGCTACATCACTGGGCGACATGGCTGCCGTACTGGGCATATTACCCATAAAGTGGTCTCCTCTGCCCTCTCCGTGGGCTCCAAGTGTCTGCTGAAGAACACAGGCTCGGCATATTTTGCCAACCCTGTTCGAGGTGGAGCCAAGTGGTACCCTGATGCAGAATGGCTTTGTCCACCTTGACAGCAGGTGGACAGAGTTATACATTGTTGTGATGAATAATCCCGCAACAAACAACAGGAGACTCAGGCAAGAATATGATGACAAAGTATAAACAGAAGAACAGCAAAGGACAGCGCACACACAGAAATTACCTCACAAGACTATTTTCAAACCCTAGTTACCTCACAGGACTATTTTCAAAACCTAGTTACCTTACAGGACTGAATTTTCAAAACCTAGTTACATCACAGGACTGAATTTTCAAAATCTAGTTACAGTACCTCACAGGACTGTGTTTTCAAAATGTTCTATATTACTAAAATCCAATATAATATACTCTACTATGTGTAGAGTATACTATATGTCTAATAGAAACACAGAGCACAAACAAATAATTTTTCTCACTCAAATATTTAAAAAATAATGCTCAATAGTGTTTGCAATGGGTTTGCTACCAGGTGCCTGCTGGCTAGTCTCAGAATTATTCATACTGATTACATTCCTGAACACTCTTGACTAAATACTTATATAAGTAATAATATTCCAATACATTTTCTGAGGTATATGCACAAAATAAAAAAGACGAGACTTTTAAACAATTTGCAACCTACTCAAGTGCTACGATGAAAATTCTATACTGTATGAGCACAAGCTAATGGATTTTTATCAAAGTGAACACGTCACTTGACAAGCATGTCGCAACTTTATAAATGCAATATCATACTACTGTTTGGATTCAAACAGAGGCGGGGAATAACCTAACATCATTTGGACTGGGTGTGTGGTTAATAACTTATGGTAAATGATGTATACCTCCACAAAGGGTTACAGTGCATGTTTAATACCTGAATCTCATGTTAATAATGTCAGTCAAAGCCTAACCAAAGTGATTGTATTAGGAAATATTTGTTTCCATTGGAATAGAAATGTTTGGAAATTGTATACAAGATTGATGAACATGAGAACAAAGAGTACGAGTACAAATGAGAAGAGAACACGCACTAAAAGTTAATGTAAAGAATAAAAGTGTTAAGAGTGAATGACGACTCAGGAGACAAAGTTGTACAGGAAAAGTGTACAGAAATACATATGCAGGACCTTCCTGCATAGAGAAGTTGGCCCACTGGACATTGGAAAATTAAACAAGTGGTTGGATAGGAAAGTAAAATAAATCTAATTATGCAGATGACCTGGTAATGTATCAACCTGATACATATATATGTTGTTCATTCCTAAAATGAAATATTCTTATTTATTTTGTGCATTGCTTTTGCTCTACAGTGACATGTTCTGCCTGTCTTTACTGCACAGTGACATGTTCTGCCTGTCTTTACTGCACAGTGACATGTTCTGCCTGTCTTTACTGCACAGTGACATGTTCTGCCTGTCTTTTCTGTACAGTGACATGCTCAGTCTGTCTTTACTGTGTAGTGTCATGCTCAGCCTGTCTTTACTGTACAGTGACATGCTCAGCCTGCCTTTACTGTACAGTGACATGCTCAGCCTGTCTTTACTGTACAGTGACATGCTCAGCCTGTTTTTACTGTGCAGTGACATACTCAGCCTGTCTTTATTGTACAGTGTCATGCTCTGCCTGTCTTTACTGTACAGTGACATGGTCAGCCTGTCTATATTGTACAGTGTCATGCTCAGCCTGTCTTTACTGTGCAGTGACATGGTCAGCTTGTCTTTATTGTACAATGACATGTTCAGCCTGTCTTTACTGTACAGTGACATGCTCAGCTTGTCACTGTACAGTGACATGCTCAGCCTGCCTTTACTGTATAGTGTCATGCTCAGCCTGCCTTTATTGTATAGTGTCATGCTCAGCCTGTCTTTACTGTACAGTGACATGTTCAGCCTGTCTTTTCTGTACAGTGACATGTTCAGCCTGCCTTTATTGTATAGTGTCATGCTCAGCCTGTCTTTACTGTACAGTGACATGTTCAGCCTGTCTTTTCTGTACAGTGACATGTTCAGCCTGTCTTTTCTGTACAGTGACATGCTCAGCCTGCCTTTATTGTATAGTGTCAAGCTCAGCCTGCATTTACTGTACAGTGACATGCTCAGCCTGCCTTTACAATACAGTGACATGTTCAGCCTGTCTTTTCTGTACAGTGACATGCTCAGCTTTTTAAAAGACCACTAATTACACATGGTTGCATCTGCTTATTAGTATTACTGTTTGAAATACTGTCAATAAGTATGGTAGTGGACCTTCATGGCAAACAAGACCAATTCACTACCCGACTAACAGTAACTGGGAGGTTAAGCCATGGCAACTTTGAAGGTCACAAGCAACAAAAGTAAAACAGCTTAAATATACTGACAGAACTAAAGCAATAGTATTTAATAGAGGTTAATTATTTCTGGCAATGTGTAGTAGTTTTTGTGTTGAGAAAACTACAGTTTATGAGTGGCAGTATTTTTCCATACACATTCATGAGAATTTCCTCGGCTAACCATGTAGCAAGTACAGGACACTAGTGTTGGCAAATGGAGATATAGTCCTGCTTGTTCTACTCCAATTTGTTTAATTTCAGAAAATTTAAAGAATAAGATTACCAAAAATAAAGCTCATTTACACAATAATCATACTAAATAAATGACAAAAATCAATAAGTTGCTACCTGGCTTGCATTTATGAGAATTATTCATACTGATATATATCATAAAATATGTTGATTTCTAGTACAGCAATTTATAACTCAATTATACAATACTGTAATATTTTATATATTAGCATAGACTATATTTGATGTACAGTACAACTTGTGCTTCTCCTGTGAGTTCTAATGAAACAGAATTATTTTCTCCTTGCTCTTAGCAGTTAATCTGGTACTGGCAGATGACTGTGAGGAATTTTAGTTTTATTATTGTATTTTACACTGCAAGACACTTTTTTACTTAATATTTATCAAACAGTATTAATAATCATTTTCAAATTATGTGTAATCGTGTAACAAGATGTACAAAAAAAATGTGTGACTCTCCTACACACAGTATACTAGTGTACTGTCAGTATTTAATCATTCAATGTTTCAATAATTTGCCAAGTTGATAGAAATAATATTTTTTACCAATAGCAGTGGTATAATGATACTTTGGGTCAGATATGGACTAACTTGGGTGTAACCCAAAGTCAGAACTGTGCCCTATGCTAGGCCGCTCCAAGCAACAGCCTGGTGGACCAAACTCTCACAAGTCAAGCCTGGCCTTGGGCCGGGCTTGGGGAGTAGAAGAACTCCCAGAACCCCATCAACCAGGTATCAACCAGGTATGTGATAGAGCAAGTACACCACTTGTGGGTTTATGTATATCTGGAGCATACCTGGAGAGGGTACGCTGTACAAGTATGTACAATACAAGACATGTCAGCAAAGGGTTAGGAAGGCAGATCTATCGTGTATTATAATCGGCTCAACCAACTCACAGTCACTTGTATTCTTTCAATGTGTTCAGATTAGGTCATGAACTTTGCCCTGTATAATAACACCATACAAAACATATACACTAATACAGTATTAAGTACAAGTAAATGATTTTAGTATTTTTAATTGTATGTATTTAAAACAAGCATTTTTTATGATAAATTAAAATGAGGAAAATACAGCTTAAGGTCTGATAGCCAAACATTACAGACACTCATTTTGTAAATATCAAGACCAGGTGCAGTCTCAACACATTGTACTCGTCTAGTTGTGCTTCTCGGGGTTGAGCTTTGGCTCTTTGGTCCCACCTCTTAACTATCAATCAACTGGTGTACAGATTCTGAAGTCTACTGGGCTCTATAAAATCTACATTTGAAACTGTGTATGGAGTCAGCCTCCACCACATCACTGCCTAATGCATTTCATTTGTTAAATACTCTGACACTGAAAAATTCTTTCTAATCTCTCTGTGGCTCATTTGAGTACTACGTTTCCACCTGTGTCCCCTTGTTTGTGTTCCACTCGTGCTAAATAGTTTGTCTTTGTCCACCCTGTCAATTCCCCTGAGAATTTTGTAGGTAGTTATCATGTCTCTTATTAGTCTTCTGTCATCCAGGGAGGTGAGGTTTAGCTTCTATAACCTTTCGTCAAAGCTCATACCTGTCAGTTCTGGGACTAGTTGGGTGGCATACCTCTAAATCTTCTCTCTAACTGCAGTGTGTGTGTGTGTGTGTGTGTGTGTGTGTGTGTGTGTGTGTGTGTGTGTGTGGTGTGTGTGTGTATTTTATATATATATATATATATATATATATATATATATATATATATATATATATATATATATATATATATATATATATATATATATATATATATATATATATATAAACCATTGCTTTAATATTCGTAACCATGAGAACTACAAAATGATTGTTTACAATTATTGTCAATCAGAATACTAAATTTTCATTTGATGCCCAACAAAATAAAAGATGTAGCAATGAAACAAAACAGAACCGGCTAAACTGTAGGGAATTTAGTGATGTATGTAGTACAAATGCAGTTGAATGTATTAGTTATTTTATTTCATGACCTAGTGTACGGGACATAGTTCAAGAAATGAAAAAATAAAGAATATAAATTACAGATGTTTTATATCGCAAGATATGAATATTTAGATAGAAAAATACAGAAAATGTTGTAATACACTTTTAGTACTTAATTAGCACATACCGATCTATACATCAGTTTAAAGAAGAAACTTATAATTTTCTGCAACGTGCAATCATACTCAAAATAACAAAATGCATAATGTTCAAATAATATTCCGTTAATAAATAAGCAGCCATAATTTCATGAGTGAAATGTTATCCACGAAAAAAAAAAAAAAAAAGAGAGAGAGAGAGAGAGAGAGAGAGAGAGAGAGAGAGAGAGAGAGAGAGAGAGAGAGAGAGAGAGAGAGAGAGGGAGAGAGAGAGAGGGAGGGAGGGAGGGAGGGAGGGAGGGAGGATACTTGTACACTGTATTTGTATATAGTATAACAAAATACTGAAATGCACAGTAAATAATGCTTTCATTCATTAGTAACTTTGTACAGCTTAGAATATAAAATAGTACCTCCAAGCTCATGAATATTTTTAAATGTATGTACATCATTATTAATGTAACAATATGCATTTCTTTTTTTTTCAGCCTAATAAACATAAAACATTGATGGGGCTAAAGTTAACTTGGTACAGTACACAGTTGCACTTTATAAATTTGTTAATACTTTCACAATTTGCATGGCATTACTGCTGATTAATTAATGTTTGTATTTTGTAGTATATATATATATATATATATATATATATATTATATATATATATATATATATATATATAATATATATATTATATATATATATATATATAATATTTGTCAGTCTAGAAAGCAAAACACAAGACACAAGAATGGTAAACTCAAACTTGGTTTAGTGACAGCCCTCTGGAACATTCTATTTAGTTCTGGTATAAACATTTAAACAAATTTAGATGTGCCCAGAAAAAAATTGTCTAAGCTTGTTGCATAACATTATATAACATGCTAGAAGATAGTGAAGAAACGAGTCTTTTCAGAATGCCACAATGTACCAGTTGCATCATACGAGTACATCCACATTATCAAGTATCGGCCTAAACTCCTGAACGTAACTCAACAAAAAAGTTTATTTATCAGACAGGAATGTGAACCTCTACACAATGTTGATTTTTAATATACTGTATATCGCTATCACTTTTTTTAATTAATTTATACAGATGCTCAGTATAGAGATTAGTTAAATTAGTCTGAATAATATACCGAGTAATTAGCAATCAGCAATGACTAAACACCAAGTAAATTATAACTAGGTAACATGAGTGCATATAACAAATAATGAGGCTAGAGTCAACTAGATTTTTTAAAGTGCTACTAATGAAGCTCACAATATTTTCCTCCATCTTGGAGGAAACGTTTCCTCCACTTGGCCGGAGAAAATACCAAAATATTACAATTTGTCTTTCATGTTTGCTTTCTTTATACTGATCAGATACTCGACACCATATGCAGTGACATGATAATAGAAAATCCTATAGAATTTGTAATTGTAATAAATAAATACAGTAGAAAGTCAACTTCAAGCATCCATTATTAAGAGACCCAGCCTTGAAAGTTGACAGTTTACTGCAGTTTTTAATCCGAATGCAACTCGCAGACTTAGTTGTAATGACTGAGGAAAAAAAAAAAGTATGCAGTAATGACCCAGATATAGGTCAACAGCATCTCACTCGACTCATGAACCTAACATTTAAATGCGTGACATTGCTCAGTTCTTCACTTATACATTTGATCATTCAAGGAACACAACATTCTTTGAAGAACTCATTAGGAACCCTCTTAGAGTAAACGTGAATAACTCAAAATAAACAAACATCACATTTTTAAAAATAACATTAGAGAAGATGGGAAGCAAAGTGATGACACAAGCAAGCATTCTCTCAATGCTTTAACAACATAGAAGATATTTAAATAGGTCATACAATTATCTTTTGAAGAGCAATGCAGTAAAAACAAAAGAACCCAAATCTATCATATGACTGCCTGAAATATATATTTTCTGGCTTCTAATAAAGAATCACAGAGATCCACGACCTGGAAACAGAGTTATGGTAGTGCTGTCAACGGCTACTCGCACACACAGTTATGGTAGTGCTGTCAACGACTACTCGCACACACAGTTACGGTAGTGCTGTCAACGACTACTCACAAAATTGCGGTAGTGTCATCAACTAATAAACACACACAAAGTTGTGGTAGACCATCAACTACTACTACTACTACTACACACTCTCACTCTCACACTTTCTCACTCACACACACACACACACACACACACACACACACACACACACACACACACACACACACACACACACACACGCACGCATGCATGCTATATAAAACAAAACACACTTGAGGCAGACGATGCATTTTGAGAACACACTGCTTTGTTTCCTTTAACAGAAACACAAATAAAATGTAATTAAACCCAAAGCACATACTTAAAGTTATAATATAAATAGTGAAGTTTTGTTTTCCACATATTGAAGTTCAATTAATTATAACAATGAGAGACTTGCCAATGCACTCCTATATGCATGACCATCCATAATAAAAGCTTTAAACCCCCTCCCCCCACCCAAAAAAATAAGTTAATTATAGTAAAATATGACAAAGAAAAACTAAAGTAGTTTTTACATATTTGTCTACTCTTTTACCAACTTAATATGTGCACAGGAAGAGCGATGCCTCATCACTCTTGGACAAATACCATAATTGATATGACATTCACAACAGTACTATGCAAGGGATTAAGTAATTTCTTTTAAAACAAAAACAATAAAAAAACAAATGATGCATGCGTTTTAACAAATGAATTCAATCATTACATCAAAATACTTCAACTTCTTTGACCATATCACCAGTGCTGTGCCTCTTCACTTCGAGAAAACCCCGGATGACTTTAATAGGATAAAAATATATACTATGCAGCAAGATTTGTAAGTTAGAAGGCAGCATAACCAGGGATTGGTAGTGCTGAATAAGCCATTTTTTTTATCTTTCATTATCAAGGGATATTTTCATAAATAAATGATTAACACCTAACATAGTACCCATATGGAGTGTGGACTTTTGTAATGGTCATTCATGCATGACCTATTCTGTCATGAAAATAAGGGAGGGGGGAGGGTTCCAGTGAATGGTAGGGCTATTTATACACATATATCCATATACAGTATGATATTTAACTTCTGCCATAAAAATAGGGGGTTCCAGTGAGTGGTAGGGGCTATTTATGCACATATATACTCTATAAGTACCAATAAATATATAAATTTAATCCACACAATTGTACCAAATTGTAGAATTAATATTTAATGAGCTTTTGCATTAGCACATTTATTAGTTCAAAACAAGCACCATGTCAATCAACTGAATCATGCGCATTTATTTCAGTTACTAAAAGCATGGACACAGTAAATTTTTCTTTTCAGCTTTTACTTGGTAATCACATTGAAGTCCAACACAAATGTATGTAGTTCCACTAGAGTGTCCAATTAACTAAAAAAAAAACATTTAACAAGCATACAGTAGTCAACAAATGCCACAACAAATAACCAGCACCACTTAGTGACTTGGTGCTTGAGAAATGTTTTTTTTTTCCTTGGGAATGTCAGAGGGAATGCTTCTAAGGTAAGGTGATCCACAAGATTATTTATAAAACAAATGTGAAAAGTTGACTGATTTATCCAGTAACTTTTTGCACTTTATTAGAACATTCAGGACAAGCAGAACTACATAAGGAACTTTCTAGTAAGCATAATATGGAGCATAACTCCTACCGCAGTAGAGCTCAATAGTTTACGACATCTTTGAGATACCAAAAGCAAGGCACTAAAGGTGGGATATATCAAGTTCTGCTCACAGTACAGGTATCAATTTGTACACAAAGTTTGTAATAAACAACACAGTGCAGCCAACTTGAACACCACCACTTGCAAGAAGCTTAGCTGCTGCACATATTGAGATTTCAATAATTAATGCAGACATCTTGGGGTACAAGAATGATCTGTCCATTTAAATTATGATTTCAGCAAACACAATAACACAATAAACTTTCATTTGTTCTATAGTCACTCTTTCACAACATAACTTAGTCAATGACCGTTTTCAGCGTCAAATAAAGACACTCAAACCTCGCCCTTTATTAAATCACCACCAAGGGTCCCGTTCTGATTAATTTTGTCTAGTAATTAGAATTCTAAAATAAATTACACAGTGCTTGAGCTATTTTCAGGGGAAGAGCCAACACCAGCACCTGCAGGAGTTGTGGTAGTGACTGTGGCAGGGGGTTCTGTGTTAGTAGATGTGTTGGCAGTGGTGATGGCACGTTCGGTAATTTTAGGTTCTGGCATTATTAATATTGTTGAGTTTGTATTGGCACTGTTACCTGCATTCGGGTTATTTTCATCATTGGCAGTTACCTGAGAGGGTAATGCAGCTTGCCTCGAGGGATTGTCGACCATACTACTGGCCGTATTGGAAGCACTAGCAGCTGCATGACGTTGGTGGTGGTGGTGGTGGTGCACATTGGCAGGGCTACTTGTAGCAAGGGGGGCTGGGCTTAAAACTTGTTGAGTTGGTGTTGACCTATTGCTTGTGGCCATAACTCGTGGTGTGTTCAACCCACGGAAGTACGGGTGTTTGAGAGCTTCTATGGCAGAGATACGAACACTTGGCAAAAATTTCAGCATTTTCTGGAAAGGAAATAATTTTGCAAATAATAACTACATATGATTAAATTATAATGGGGCTATTCCATGTATCGGTATGTTCATGGGATAGTTATGAACAAAGTGAAAAGGGTTATGGGTACATGAGCTTGTAACATTTACCAGGGATGTAGATGTTACACCCCTTGCATCTTCATCCTAAGAACAGGATGAAGATACAGAAAACAACAGAAGGCAGAAGAGTTAGAAGAGACATGATCACTACCTACAAAATTCTCAGAGGAACTAATAGGCTGGACAAAAATAAACTATTTGCCATGGGTGGAACACGAACAAGGGGACACAGGTAGAAATTAAGTACTTATGAGCCACAGAGACATTAAACAAATTTTTTTAGTGACAGAGTAGTTAACAAATGGAATGCATTAGTCATTGATGTGAAGAAGGCAGACTCCATATACAGTGTCAAATGTAGATATGACAGAGCCCAATGCTCTGCTGCACCTCCTTGGAAGCAGTAACATGTGCAGAAGAGCCAGAATACAGTACACTCAACTCTGGGTTTTATGCTAAGTAATTCTGGTTCTACATGAACAACTTTCCATAACGTAGAAGACTTCTCTCATTTGATCTGATTATATTTTCGTAAATACTATACATAAGTTTCTTTTGAAAAAAACTTACTATACAGGAATTCCTTTACCTTTATTTGTCGATTTACGAAAAGCCGGTGCAAGCCGATCATACATAGTGTAAAATGGCAAACTCCTATGATCATGGAAGAGGACAGCATACAGTGAATGAAGTGGTATAGGCTCAAAGAGCTAACCCACCATTAGTGCACCAGAAGCACAGAAGACAGTAAAAGCCAAAAAATCCAGGACACACACAGTCTGGCATGCAGGCACACATGGAGCTGTGTTTATCTCTAGTACTTGCATATTCATAGGCCATTGCACTCTAGAAAAATAAAATTCATGTGTGAAAAAAATCGTCTTCACAATCATCAGGTACTGTATACTGAACTGAAACTAGTATGTGGCCCAGGGAGAAAGGAGTGTTTGGTTCTTGGAATCCTGAGGTGAAAATGGTGCTGCCACCTCACTGTGAGTGGTTCAACTAGCCAGGCAGGCAAACAAGTAAGACCCATCTGTTTGCAATCACTTGTGATGACTGAAATGATTTGAGCTTTTATGAATGTAACTTTTGTCAATTTATCACTCTGGGCTGGATTGAATGATTTAGTAACGTGCTGGTAAATTATTATGACCCTGAAAGAACTACTGAAACTTCCTTGCAGCACTGATACCATAATGTCATTCTGCCTAACTGTTCATAATCCTAGTCTAATGATACCAAAAATCTTACCTTAGGGGGGGTAAACTTATGTGACAGTGCAGAACAAAATTAAAAAAAAAAAAATTATTATTAATACTGAGACAACATATTCAATACCTGAAGGAGGTCTGCCGCATCATCTGTGATTTCTGGAACAACGTCTTTGATATGTCTACCCTGATGGTGACGGAAGTTACTGCGGGACAGTGATACATCTCGTGGCCACTCACTCTCATGTGGAGTCCCAATCACACTGAAATATAAAGTATAGTGTCAATATATGAAGTTAATAGTGTTAGCCATTCTTCAGATACTCTAATAAACACAAAACACCTGGGTTGTAATAGTTTTACGAAACCGCGCTCAAGTGTCGCGTCAGACTAGAAATAAAAATGAATTTTGGAGAATTGATTTTTCATTTACCGTCACCAGTAAAAAGAAGAAACATAAGGAAAATCGAGAAAAGTTGTGTTAGAATTATTAATCTTACTTTTTCGGTCTTATATATATATATATATATATAATATATAATATATATATATATATATATATATATATATATATATATATATATATATATATAGCTAGCGTTGGATGGTGTCTAATCTGTTGTTCGCATAGTTTACAGTGAACAACCTGTTATCTCAAACAATGCACATTTCATAATAATAATAATAATAATAATAATAATAATAATAATAATAATATAATGCTTTTATTCACATGAAGGTACAATGGGTTGGTGAGATTACATAAGATTGGTATTTTTACATTCTTGCAAAGCCAATAACACGCATTATTAGCGTTTCGGGCAGAAACGCTATTCACCCTATGATTTCCAGCGGACAAATTACAGTATGCTATGAAAAGTAACTGCTAAAAAAATTCACGTCTGCTATGCTTTTGTTTGTTAAGTTAAGTGAATGGGTCTTGGGTTCACACGTTGTAGCAACCCGATCCTCGACTCAAGTCCATTACATTCAGCGGTCAACCCCACAGACGCATTCATAATTTTAACATGCTGTTCATTCAAAACGGGAATTTTCTCAAGTATAAATAAATATTATAATATATTAGCATATTGTGTATATATAGGCATAGGTATAGGTTAGGTAGTTAGGTTCTGTTGGCGATTATTTGTATTTGTAGTACAGTGGGTGAAGCATTTATAGCGTTATGATTCGAACAAAATTTGTCAGTGAAGCACTTGTTCCGGATATGTTCGAACGTCAGCAGTTGTGAGTCGTGTGGTAAACCACTTTTCATTCATAAACAAGGGGGTTTGGCGGCAGACACTTGGATCTTGTTTGGAGACGCTCGTTGTAGTCTACCAGCCTCGACTCACACTGATTTCGTTGAACACTTCATTACGGCTCAGCCCGTTCCAAAGACCCAAAGTGATTCCCTGTACTCGCCAAACACCCCTGTTTGTTTATGAATGAAAAACATTTACACGACTCACAACTGATTCGTTCGGAAACTTCCGGAACAAGTGCTTCACTGACGAATTTTGTTCGACCACAACGCCGTAAATAATTCACCCACGTACTACAAAATACAAATAATCACCAACAAACCTATACACCTAACCTAACCTATGCCTATATATAGCACAATATGCTAATATATATATAATATTTGATTTGTATTTGAGAAATTCTGTTTTGAATGACAGAAATGTAGTGGTAAGTGGTGTAGTGGTAAGACACTCGCCTGGCGTTCCGCGAGCGCTATGTCATGGGTTCGTATCCTGGCCGGGGAGGATTTACTGGGCGCAATTCCTAACTGTTAGCCTCTGTTTAACGCAACAGTAAAATGTGTACTTGGATGAAAAAACGATTCTTCGCGGCGGGGATCGTATTCCAGGGACCTGCCCGAAACGCTACGTGTACTAGTGGCTGTACAAGAATGTAACAACTCTTGTATATATCTAATTAAAAAAAAAAAAAAAAAAAAAAAAAAAAAAAAAAAAAAAAAAAAAAAAAAAAAAAAAAAAAAAAAAAAAAACAGCACGTAAAAATTTATGAATGTGTCTGTAGGGGTCGACCACTGATGGAATGGACTTGAGTAGAGGACGGGTCTTAACTAGTATCTCAGCCCGTCCTCCAAAGATCCAAAAGTGATTCCATACACCTACCAAACCAACCCGTCCTCGACTCAAGTCCATTACATTCAGCGGTCAACCCCACAGACGCATTCATAAATTTTTATATGCTGTTCATTCAAAACGGGAATTTTCTCAAGTATAAATTAATATTATAATATATTGGCATATTGTGTATATATAGGCATAGGTTAGGTTAGGTTAGGTGTTTAGGTTTTGTTGGCGATTATTTGTATTTGTAGTACGTGGGTGAAGCATTTATAGCGTTGTGGTTCGAACAAAATTCGTCAGTGAAGCACTTGTTCCGGATATGTTCGAACGCCAGCAGTTGTGAGTCGTGTGTAAACTGCT
>WNGS01164858.1:18376849-18393790 GCA_020271785.1 Procambarus virginalis
GAGTTTTATTTTTATTTCTATTTTATAACAATTGCATTGTTATACACAGTAGAGAGAAGCAAAGAAGTTAGGAGGCGATCACCAACGCATAGGCCAGTCCTAGAGGGAAGGCCCGCCATCTGGTCAAAAGTTGGCGGTGGCGGGAGAAAAAATAGTGATGGCAAGAGGCGTGGAGGGCGTTCCTGGCGCTCCTCACACTCTCGTCCGCTCCACCTTCTGCCGTCACCTGTCCACCACCACCACCACGCTATACCTCACTCCCTAGCATGCCAAGCCCTACTCTGCGCAACGCTTCCACCAACCACTATACCAAATATGTTGTATTCCAATCACCGAAATTTGTACTTGGTACGAAAGATAGTATGAAATAAGTCTTAAAAAAATTACTACTGGTAACAGGAAGCCTGTTAGGCTTATTGATATCCTGATATAAAGGAGGGCGCAGCTGTCGCCACCTATCCAGCTACTGGCCACACCACTGGGCCCCACAACTTTCTACACACACTGTCAACCTTTCGTATGCTGTATTTCACCTCTAAATACTGTAATACATTTAGTACAGACTGGTAATTGATATATATTTATGGCCCTTATTCCAAAATGACCAGTAATAATTTTTCAGTCAAACAAAAATCACTGTAATGCACAAATAACTAGCACTGTAGGTAATTATTTATTTGCCAAAACCCTGACGACCTCCATAACCAAGTAAGTAAGTCATACTTCACATTGCGAGCAGTGACATCTACGAACAAAACAAATGACTGAATAATTCCCCGACTATTACAACTTTTCTGAAACTTCTGTTTTACCATTTTCTTTCATTCTCCCGCTTTTAATTATTTCAATAATCTATCCTCGTAGCCCATAAGGTAAATCAATCCTGCTCAAGGCATGTGCTAGAATGCAAGAGCTCATTCAGAAGCTTTCCTGCTCTTGAGACATGGTCTCCTCTTTGGCTTTAGCTGTAAGGTCTTGTTCTTATACTTGGCCTATATTCTATGACTACAATTTCCTATACAATAACCAGTCATACATACAACCCAACTAAATCAAAACAATAACCTTAAAAGTTATCTCAAGACAAGCCAAGCCCCAGGCTAGATTTGAGGAATAGAACTCTGAAGAACTCACTTCAGGTATACTCCAGGCATAACACTTATAAGTTTCCACCCAGCTTTTCCCTGAAGGCACTCTTATAATAACCGACTACCACAAAATAAGAGTAACAGGCTATTTCATCCATTCACATACTGCATGCTTCATTGTACAGTACCTACCCAAATGTAAAAATGTGGAAATATTTTGTCCCAACATAGAATACAGTTCAGTCCAAGATTTAAGATTACAAGGCTTGCTCATAGCCGTCTACCATTCATACACACAATTTCTTCTATGGTATCTAAATATTTTACTATTTATCATGTTGTCAGCATATTTTTCATATCAGCAAATAACATTTATCATGCTTGCAATACATAATGAAGTTTTAGCCTCTAGTTATTAATTTAATACAGCACAACACTGTATTATGATTTTCATTGATATTATATCAACTAAATTTTCCCAGAAACAATTTAAACAGCATCTGTTGTACTTATCATTGATTGTTCAGTACTGAAATTTCAAGATTTTCTAAGTACAATAATGTTTACAAAACATGCAACACAATATACTGATATTCAAGACTATTGGTGAAGCACAGGTGGCAAATTTGTTTCACTATTGGTGAACTTTTAGCTCTGCACTGGAGCTATTTACCCAGGGTTGCCTAGGCCTCAAAGAATTTATATGCATGTGGGTATATACTGTATGCAAAACTTCGGAACAAAAACAATCTTATACATTATAGTCTCTCCATCAAAATCTGGATAATATCATTCCTAATTCAATTCATATTAATTTGAAATCTAAGTGTGAAATCTTAATTTTCTATAAATCTTAAAGTTTGCATCTTTTGGGGTTACTTGTTATCAAATTTTTGCTGTTGTAATTTTTTCTTATAGCAAGTGATATAATACAGTATGTACATGTTCATACACATTTAGACACAAATAACAATCATTGGTAAACGGCATCATCTAAATCCTCATACTTGACTTTCAATGTTTTGACCAGTCACTTTCCACTACCATTTCCTATTTCATTCACAAATTATATGACTGGCTTCCTTTACCTTTTGTCAAACAGCACTAGTAGTGCTACAGTATTACGATATGATAATGACGGATCAAACTCGACTCGCCAAAGGAAATTTTTTTTATAGAAATTACAATATGTTATTAACTAACGATCTGGTTGTCACCACTGCCCTCTCCAGAATCCAAGATTTATTTCTTCTAGAAATATGAATTTCAACATGGGAAATTCAGTGGAAGGGAATTGATTCACTATTTAGCAGGAGCCAACATAGGCCTCGGCCTTGTAAGAGTGCACTGTACAGATACAAGTCGGAATATTTTTTACAAATCGGTGTGCCTAAGAAAAATACCACTTGTGATCACTTTAGAATTTAAAGTACATAAAGAGCGGTAAGCAAGATAATGTATTTGGAGGAAAGTCAAATATTTTTTTATACCAAGCCCGAAAGAGATTTAAAAAGGAGGAACACAAAATGTATATAACTGGAAGACAGACCCACTTGCATACCAGGCAACTGCCCCACAACAATCAGCATTGGTCAGAACAAACTCTATATGTCCACGCATAATGGACCTGCCAGAAAAGTCTCCCAGTCAAACTACCCCAAATAGAGTAACCTCATTCATCTTTGCCAACATACAAGGACTAAAAAAACAAGAACAAAAAACAAAGTACCATTCATAAATGGCCTCCTCACTGAGTCAAATGCAGTACTTGGAACTTTCACAGAAACCCCATGCAAGGGAATTCTTGGGCAGTGAGATCTGAATACCAGGATATAATCTATACAGGTGTGATAGGGGTAATTAGGACACATGGAAGAGTGGGTCTGTATATTAGGGAAGACCTTGTTTGCTCGGAGCTCCTTAACTCCACAAATGAGGTGGTAGAGGTACAGTAGAGGGAGTAAAAATAGAGAAAATAAACTTAGTTATTATTCTAATACACGTATACAAACTGCCAGACGCAAGGCTGAGGAATTCACAGAACAGATAAACAAAATAGAGAATAGCCTCGATAATTT
The DNA here is from genome assembly GCA_020271785.1 of Procambarus virginalis. Taxonomy (NCBI): domain Eukaryota; kingdom Metazoa; phylum Arthropoda; class Malacostraca; order Decapoda; family Cambaridae; genus Procambarus; species Procambarus virginalis. The sequence continues at coordinate 18,380,016 of WNGS01164858.1, forward strand.
GGCAAACCCAATACCCGATATCTTCCTAGGTGACTTCAACTTGCCTAATCTAAGATAGAGAAAAGCAAACAATAATATTATACCAGGAAATCTATTGGGACATAACCAACCACAAATTAGATAACTGGTTAGATTGTGACAAATTTTCACTCAACCAACAGATATCAGAACCAACTAGAAACGAAAATATTCTAGATCCGGTCTTCACAAACAATGGAGATATAATCAGGGACATTACTATCTAGATACCACATACTCAGATCACAAGCTCATTGAAGTGCAAACTACAGTACCATCAATACTCAAAACAATACTAAAACAATTATAATGCGAGAGGAGTTATTCAGTAAATTCAATTTTAATAATAAAAGGATAGACTAGGAGAAAATAAACAGGGAACTTACTAACATTCCATGGAAAGCTGTTTTAAGTAATAAAAATCCTACACAAGGAATAGAAAAACTAACGTCAGAAGCATATAAAGTTTGTCTGAAACATGTTTCTTTGAGGAAAGCCAGAAAGAGGTCCAAAGTAGAAACAGAACACAGATGACACTGCAAAAGAAAAAAAAAGGAAATGCTTAAGCAGACATGACTTTCACTACAAAGAAGGAATAATTTACATAGGGAGATTGAAGAAATCGAGCAGAGAAACACTCACATCAGAAGAAAGGCAACTAGAACAGAAAGCAATTCAAGAAATAAAGAAAAACTTAAAACTATTTCTTCACACACGTGAAATCAAAAGCAAAAACCACTGCCAGTACTGGACCTATTCGTACGAGTGAAGGTTCATACACAGAGGATGACAAAGAAATTAGCGAAATCCTAAAAAAAGCAGTATGAGGACATGTTTAGCACTCCGATAAACAGCATGAAAGTGGAAGAGCCTGACAACTTCTTTATGCATGATATCCAAACCCCCTGTAAATATAACTGATATCAACACAAGTGTGTGGCAGATTTTGAAAGAAAATTGACAATGTGCCCGTGCACTCAGGCCCGGGTAAAGACTCGTGGAATTCAATATTTACTGTATAAAGAAATGCAAAGTGCCAGTAGTACAGGCACTCAGTATAGTGTGGAGGAAGAGCTTCGACATTGGGCGAGATACCAGATGCGCTTAAAGCAGCAGACATAACCCCTTTACACAAGGGAGGGAGCAAAGCATTGGCAAAGAATTATAAACAAGATGCACTAACGTCCCCAGGTAATAAAAGTATTTCAGAGAGTGATCAGGAGTCCTGTCACCAGTTTCATGGAAACCAATGACCTCCACAACCCAGGCCAGCATGGATTTAGAGCGGAAAGATCATGCCTCTCAACTACTTGACCACAACGACAAAGTCACTGAGGCACTAGAAGAAAAACAGAATGCAGATGTGGTACACATGGATTTCACAAAGGCATTCGATAAATGTGACCATGGAGTGATAGCACACAAAATGAGGTCAATGGGAATAATTGGTAAAGTAGGACGCTGGATACTAAATTTTGTCAAATAGAACACAGAGTAACAGTCAACCATATAAAATTGAGTCCAAGTGTGGTTAAAAGCTCTGTATGTCAGGATACAGTCCTTGCACCACTGCTTTTCCTTATTCTCATATCAGATATAGACAAAAATACAAGTCACAGCAGCACATCATCCTTCGCCGATGACACAAAAATCAGCATGAAAATTACCTATACCTTCAGTATACCTTGAGGTGCTTCCGGGGCTTAGCGTCCCCGCGGCCCGGTCTTCGACCAGGCCTCCTGGTTGCTGGACTGATCAACCAGGCTGTTGGACGCGGCTGCTCGCAGCCTGACGTATGAGTCACAGCCTGGTTGATCAGGTATCCTTTGGAGGTGCTTATCCAGTTCTCTCTTGAACACTGAAGACATCGCTGAAGACATTGAAAAACTACAAGCAGATATTAAGAAAAAATTTTGACTGGGCAACAGAAAATAACATGTTTAACATTGATAAATTCCAGGTACTCAGGTACACTAAAAATGAGGACCTTAAACATAATACAGGGTACAAAACACAATCAAATCTGCCCATAGTAGGAAAGCAGCATGTAAAGGATTTGGGAATAATGATGTCTGACGACCTAACGTTTTAGGATCATAACCAAACAAATATTGCATCAGCCAGAAAAATGATATGATGGATTACGAGAACAGTCAAATCCAGGGATCTCATCACAATGGTTGTACTATTCAAATCACTTTTACTGTCCCATCTGGAGTACTGCTCAGTCTTCACTTCCCCCTTCAGAGCAAGAGTGCTGAAATAGAGGGAGTACAGAGAACATATATACACTGTACTAGTATAGTGCATTCATAGATGCAATAAAGCACCTAAATTATTGGGATCGTCTCAAAGCTCTCCAAAGGTACTCACAAGAAAGAAGATGAGCGAGAGAAAAAAATGCACAAGTGGAAAATACTGGAAGGCCAGGTTCCAAATCTATACAGTAAAATAACAACATTTTACTGTGTGAACGATATGGAAGGAACATGCAGAACAGAGCCAGTGAAGAGCAGGAGTGCCATAGGCACAATCAGAGAACACTGTATAAACATCAGAGGTTCACGGTTGTTCAACATCCTCCCAGCGAGCATAAGAAATATTGCCAGAACAACCATGGACATCAAGAGAAAACTAGATTGTTTCTTCAAGAAGTACCGGACCAACCGGGCTGTGGTGGATATGATGGCTTGCGGGCTGCTCCAAGCAACAGCCTGTTGGACCAAGCTCTCAAAAGTCGGGCCAGGCTTGGGGAGAAGAACTCCCAGAACCCCATCAAGCAGGTATCAAGCAGGCTACAAAAAATAAATCACATAGCTTTCAGATGGAGGTGGTAGTCATTAACAACAGTACTAGCCAGTTTAAATTAAAGAAAAAGATAACACTAAACCTAAATTATTCTGTCAGGAAGCAAGAGAAAGTGTGTGCATGGTTTCCAATAGACTTGACTATGCCTAAAATAATCAAAGTAGAAATGCTATCATATAATTGTGAATTTAGCATGTCTTACAAATATCATAATTAGCATGCCTAAAAAATGCAACTTTAAACAAAATTTCATCAATACATTTAGGCTTTTCATGAGGGTTAAGAGATATGAGCCCAAATATTGTTAATTATATGGTATAGGAGGTTGTAGATATTAAATAATTAAATATTACAAATATCACTTGTCCATGTGTATCATCATTTACAACATACATCAACATGGGTCAACAATCATCACCACACTCCACCAGTTATCCAAAGCAACAATTCGCTCCTTAAACACTCACCATGTCCACCCACCTTCCCAGCCTTCCTCTTCTACCCTCAGGTGTACCTAAATGTACATTTGTACATTTAATGTACATTGATTTTTCTTCTAAATGCATCATCATCCATGCATTTAACATCCTCCAAACCATCTCAGTAACTCCACAAACGTCACCACTGTACACTACTCCATACAGATCTGACTACATCGCTTCCTGTATTTTTTAATATTTCATTGCACTACTTACCGCCAATGATTGACCCTGCTCTCAACTTTGATTGCAAATGTAGCATTTTTAGCAATTACACATGTATTTGAACTAATTGACCTCTTTCAGCAGTTCACAATTCACATTTGTTTCATATACAAATTATAACTTATTTATCCACAACTATGAGTGAGCAAAGCTTGAATGATCCCCAAGCACATATATCACTTGACTATGTGATATGACTATGACCCCTCAGACAATTTGAACCCAGGCCACCATGGGGTTTTCCCGCATTCAACAGCACTGGTACTCTAACCACTGCACCAGCAATCTATGATTGCTGGTGCAGTGTACCAGTGATGTTGATGGGGAAGATCCCTGGCAGCCTGGATTCAAATTATCTGAAGAGTCATAACAGTAAGTGATCCACAACCATATCTTTACCCTTGTCCTTTCCTAGCTTGGTACTGTACTTCCATGCTAGGAGGCACCAAGTAATGATAATTATTACAATTTAGTCTTTTCTCACAATATTAAACTTTTCAGCGGTAAGCAGTTAGGTCACTGACGAATGAATGGTCCTGGGGTTCGATTCCCACAGTAGGACATAAGCGCTTGGGCAACATTTCCTTTACCTGGATCATACCTGGATTGGATTCTGGGAGTTTTTCTACTCCCCATGCCAGGCTTGACTTGTGATAGCTTGGCCCAACAGAGTTGCTTGAAGCTGCCCACAGGGTCACATTCACTACAACCAGATTCATCCTGCACTTCTTGCAGTAACACACAAATTTTGCTTGTAAGTCCAATTTTGTTTTGGTAATATTTCTTATGCTTGCTGGGAGGATATTGAATAGCAGTGGACCTCTGATGTACATAGTGTTCTCCGATAGTACTTATGACACTGACCCTTCTCAGCATTTTCTATTATATGATTCACTCCAGTATTTTATTTTACTGTGCCTTCCAGTATTTTCCATGTACATACAGTACTGTATTATGAATTACTTTTCTCATATCATTTCTAGATAGTAAGTACATTTTGAGGACCATGACTGTCGCAATAAAACACACTTTTTTATCATCTGTCTATGCATGCCACATAAGTTCTCTGTACTCCCATTTCGAGGGAGTACAGCACTAAATGTAGGACAGCACAAGATAGCATGAGCATTGTGATGGGATCCCTAGATATAAAGATTCTCATATTCCATCCTATCATTTTCATTAATGATGCTATATTTTTTTGCTTGGTTATGCTCCCTAAACCTTGGGTTGTCAGACATTATTCCCAGATCCTTTACATGTTATTTTCCTACTATGAGGAGATCTGATTGTCTTGTACACTGCATTTAAGTTCATTTTTTCCATACCAATGCACTTGAACTTACCATTCTTAAACATGTTTTTTTCTGTGGCCCAATCAAAGATTTTATTAACATCAGTTTATAGTTTAGTTTTCAATGTCTTCTAAATTAGTAATCTTCATGCAGATTTTTGGGTCATCTGTAAAGGATGACACGAAGCTGTGACTTTCATTTTTGTCTGTATCCAATGCAAGAATAAGAAAATGCAGTGGTGCAAACACTGTGCCCTAGAATTCAGCACTTTTCATTGTGCTTGTACTTCATTTGTATGACTGGTTGTTCCTCTGCATTCTGTTTGACAGGATATTAAATATCCATTGCCTTACTTTACCTATTATTCCTATTTATCTCATTTTATGGGTTATCTTCTTGGAGGTTATCTTGAGATGATTTCGGGGATTAGGGTCCCCGCAGCCCGGTCCTTGACCAGGCCTCCTTTTTGTTACCCCCCCCCCCACCAGATGCAGCCCGTAGCAGCTGTCTAACTCCCAGGTACCCGTTTACTGCTAGGTAACAGCTAGGTATCAGGATGAAAAACATTCTGCCCATTTGTCTCCGCCTCCACGGGGATCGAACCCGAAACCTCAGGACTACGAATCCGAAGCGCTGTCCACCCAGCTGTCAGGTTAATCATATTTATCAAATGCCTTTGCATGTCCGTGTATACCACATCTGCATTTTTCTTCCAATGCTTCTGTGATTTTGTCAATGATTGAGTAGTTGTGAAAAGCATGATCTCCCCATTCTAAATTCATGTTGATCTGGGTTGTGAAGGCCATTCTTCTCCATAAAGTTAGAGATCTGACTCCTGATCACTCTTTTAAAATCTTGCGTGTGTGATGTTAATGCAACCAGTCTGTAATTTTTAGCAAATACTTTGCTCCCTCATTGAAGTGCTTCTGGTATACCTGTCTTTTTTTTTATATATCTATATCCAGGCATATTTGCAGGCGATGAGTCACAATAACGTGGCTAAAGTATATTATTATTTTTATCATTAATTATCATTAAAGTATATCATTAATCCAGACATATTTTTATATCCATATTCAAGCTTTTTTCTCCAAACTACACCAAGAGCTTGTGCAAACTGGCACTTTAAATTTCTTTATAAATATTGAATTCCAGGAGTCTGGATCTGGGGCTGAGTGCACAGGCATTTTAATATCAGTTATACTGTCAGGAATTTGGATAGCGTTCATAAAGAAGTTGTCCGGATCTTTAACTTTCATGTTTATTGGAATGTTAAACATAATTTGCAAACATCATTTGCAAGTCCAATACTGGTGAAAATTATTAATTCAAATTTCTCAAGGGGAAAAAATTGGGATTGTCTTTTATCTCTCGTATAGCTTTCTGTTCTAATTTAATTTCTTCAGTCTGGTATGATTGCTTTATTTCTGCTCTATTTCATCAATCCCTGTTAAAATTATTTTTCACATTGGTATAGTCATATCTGCACTGCACCATCCAACGTAACTTGGGGAATGAGCAGTGCGCCACCCGACTCGAGAGTGGTGTATGAAAATGTGTGCATATGAAAAAGCCAATGACTTTTTCCATGTGGAGTGTCTTTTCACTCGGCCACGATCAGTGTCACTGGATATTCAAAAGGTGCTAAATATCACTGAAAATGAGAACAAAAACACACAAGGCAAGTGGTATCAAAAGCATCAGATTCACCAAGGAATTTTTTTCCATGGATAAATGTCCTCGAGGGACGTCAGGAAAGCAAGACATACGAATGTCCTGAAAATCAAGACATTCCATAAAGAGGTGCACAATATAAATTGCATCGTAAGTGGGACGATGCAATTTGGGCAGTAAGGAGCAAGGAGGCATTACGTTGAATGTCCACGAGTTAAGCATGTACAGTATGGCCAATACATAATCTAACCAAAGCCATTTCTCATCATTTATTAGGATGGATTGAGTGTTCAAGTTTGTTATCTGTAACCACAAACCAGTGACCCTGCCAGCAGTTGCAGGTTGCAGAAAGAATGAGTCTGAAGATGTCTGAATAAGGAATGCCTTGTTTAGAAATAGGACAAGAGCAGACAGCCTCCTTAGAGGCAGTGTCCACACATTCATTTAATAAGATAATACCAATGTGGTTGAGAACCCAGCAAAACTTAGCCGTTTTAAATCTGCTGGCGATAAGAAATGCCAATGTTGAATTCTGACTGCTACAAGGTGCATAGAGTTACATGCCTCCAGGGCCATGAGGGCACTGCTGGAGTCAACCACAGAAGTACACTAAGAATGTGACATGCCCATGAAGAACTGAAAAATGTCACTACTGCTTAGTAAGGTTTTCAATTCATTTCAGGGTTTCATCAATAATTAACCACTTTCCTCTTGCTGGCTGCAGCATACTAAAACTACTACTTAACACTATCGTGCCCCGTGCATGCGCGCCGCCAACTTGGAGGTCACACCCCCAGCGTGCGGGCAAGCATGCAGCAACACTTAAATGTGTATACTCGTTTCAGTTCTCTCACCTTAATTTTCGTGCTACGTCGTTCGTTTTGGTATCTTTGTGTTCCCAATAGAATACCCTACAGGTGTATATGCATATAATGTCCAAAAGCCTGGCATGACTCCCAACAGCAAAGCCTAAAGTCTGCTAAAGTTACCTGTGAGCGCACAAAATCAATAAAATGTGTATACTCGTTTCAGTTTTCTCACCTTAATTCTCGTGCTACATCATTCGTTTTGGTATCATTGTGTTAGCAATAGAATTCCCTACAGGTGTATATGCATATAATGTCCAAAAGCCTGGCGTGACTCCCAACAGCAAAGCCTAAAGTCGGCAAAAGTTTCCTGTGAGCACACAAATTCAGTAAAATGTGTATACTCGTTTCAGTTTTCTTACCTTAATTCTCGTGCTACGTCGTTCGTTTTGGTATCATTGTGTTCGCAATTAAATTCCCTACAGGTGTATTTGCATATAATGTACAAAAACCCAGCGTGCCTCCCCACAGGAAAGCCTAAAGTTACCCATGAACGAGCACTAATTGGCACACCACAACCTAGTGTGTATACTCGTTCAGTTTGATAACATCAATTTTCGGGTTACGTCTTTCATTTTGGTATCAAATTGTTCACAATATAAAGGCATGTATTTTAAAACTAGTCCCATAATAATAGAGCAATAACTGGAATTTTAACAAATATTTTAATTTTGGAAGCTCATCACAAAATTATTTATATCTTTCCAGTGTTCTGACAAATGTTTGTGTTACATCTTTCATTTTGGTATCAAATTGTTCGCAATGTAAAGGTTCGCATTTTAAATCTAGTCCCAAATAATAGCACAATAAATAGAATTTTAAATATTTTAAAATTTTGACCAAAAACGTATTTATAACCTTTCAAGTGTTCTGACATCAAGTTTTGTGTTACGTCTTTCATTTTGGTATCAAATTGTGCGCACTCTAATGGCGCTTATTTTGAAGCTATCTCGACGTCGATCAGATAAAAATGAATTTTATACACATATTTTGTATTGGATGCGAGCGCTGTCCACGGCTAGGACTCTTAAGAGAAAAAAAATGGACGTGATCAGTGTCCAAAGCGAGCGATAGTGTTAATATCTTTCATAGCAAAGCGAAGTGAAATAAAACAACAATTCTCTAAGTTACTATGAATCTCCTTTCAGTGTAACACTATAAAACACATGTATTTGTGAAATGAGAGGGGGATGCATTAAGTCTTTTTTTACCAGTCCCCTAGCCAAAGGCCTCTTTTTACTAAATACAGTACTAGTATATCACATAAATCGGCATTTTACAAAATGGAAACGTAGAAATATTCAACTGTTCTATGTTACAGTATTTTAGAAATAATAATAATTTACAGAGGGGGCAAAGTAATTTGTTAGGCCATTTTGTTAATTTGACCAATGAGTACAATATTGTCCTCTTAAACCCATGTAAATTAATTTGTCATTTTAGCCAAACATGCCTTAAGATAATAGAAAATTTTATCTCAAGTATTTCTTAGGATATTCTGTTCAATACAGTAGGATCTTAGTAAAATGGATCACAGTGCAAATTAATATTTGCCAGGCCAGAAAGAATTCTAGCAAATTCTTAGGGGACTAGAATAGTGTACTCGGTTCACCAAGCTTTCTTGATGGCCGAATACTGGCCTGTACAATACAGTATCTTAAAATTCTAGCTAATAGTTCATAAAAATGCAACAAAATCTTGACCACTAAAACAGCTTGAGCAGTGGGTCCATTTTGGAAGAAATTACAGCGGGTTTCTCTTGAAGTGGCTAGTTTCGATGAGTTCTGCTAAGCAAGAGGCTGTAATTTGCCTCTGGATATGGCAGAAATAATATTCAGAAGAAAGGTCATGAGACCTTATGCACTTTAATATCAATTGGATCAGGTTTCCATGATATCCTATGGGAACTCTTGAGTAGGTTACCCTGCAGTGATTCCGGGGGTCAAGGTCCCAGCGGCCTGGTCTGAGAGCAGGCAAAACAAAGTTTTGGTAGGAGTTTTAACAATTCACCTAAAAAAAAAAAAGGACTTTACCTTGGAAAGAGAATCTTTATATTTTTGGTAAAAATCACGAACTTCACAGGCATGCCATGCCATCACACCTAGCTGGATTTTGTTTTTAATCCCCAAAATGCAAATAGGAAACGGCCAAAAAAATCTACAACTAGTTGTAGTTTTTCTAGTTTGACAAACTAGAAAAACTTCTTGCCATCTGGCAAGACATCAGGACATCAATACCAGATGCAAGGGTTGCTGACCAGTAGTACAAAACTCTTATGTTAGTCTTGGTGCTTTTGTTCCTGATTTCACTTATTAACATAGTGCAGTGTTTGTGTTAACTNAAGAGAAAAGGAATGGGAAAGGCAACGGCAAGAAGGAGCCGGTGGCTGAGCGGATAGAACACTGGACGCGGGAACCTGTGGTCCTGGGTTCGATCCCGGTCGCCGGCGAGAAACAATGGGCAGTGTTTCTTTCACCCTGATGCCCCTGTTACCTAGCCGTAAATAAGGAGGTAAGTATCTGAGAGTTAGACAGCTGTCATGGGCTGTTTCCTGGGGGAGGGGGGCCCTAAGGCTCGAGGACCGGGCCGCAGGGACACCAAGCCCCGAAATCCTCTCAAGATCTCAAGATAAGAAGGCACGGGAAGGAGAGGTGGAGGGGGGGGGGGATGGATGACACAACCAGGTTAAGGACGGAGTGTATGGCAGTATGTATAGTGTATGGAAGGAGGGGAAAAGCATTCATTCACTCGAGGAAGAGAAGACAAGAGATCCGTGCATATACTCACCTAGTTGTGCTTGCGGGGGTTGAGCTCTGGCTCTTTGGTCCCGCCTCTCAATTCTCAATCAAATGGTGTACAGATTCCCGAGCCTACTGGCTTATTTTGCTACACATGCTACCTCATGCGAGGTAGAGGAACGGACGGGAGGGAGGGAGGGAGACATTCATTCTGGTGAGTGATTGTGATAGTGAGGTGAAACTGAGGGAAGAAGGGAGATGGGTGAGAATTGGACAACAGGAAAGGGAGGAAGAGCTGGGCAACAGTGGGGGAGGGGTGAAAATGGAGCGTGAGGGGGTGAACACTGAAGGAGGGGGGGAGGGGGGAATACAATGGGGGAATCTTGCATAAGGGGGAGAAGGGCTAGAAATCGCGAGCGATACGGTCTGGGGTCGTATCCTGGCCGGGGAGGATTGATGGGTGCCAATCCTTACTGTACGCCTCCGTTCACCCCAGCAGAGATTGGGTACCGGGTTGTTAAAGGATTGGCGGATAGTATTCCAGGGAAACTAGTGGGTAAGGCTTACCATGGGACAGGAAAGCCCTCAGCCTGCTAACAGGCGTCAGCAGTCGTCTGTTCCTGTTCCCACCTGCGTAGATGACAAGTAGCGGAGAAGAGGGCAAACATCAGAAGAGATGGGGAGGAGAGAAATCAGGATGGGGGTGGGAAAGGGGGGGAAATCAGAAGGGCAGGAGGGAAATCAGATGGGGAGAGGGAACTAGATGAGGAGGAGGTAAATCAGACGAGGAGGGAAATCAGAAGGGTAAGATGGGAAATCAGTAGAAAGGTGGGGGAGAGGTAAATCAGAAGGGATGGGGGGTAGGAGGTAAATCAGGAGGAAAGGAAATCAGAAAGAGAAAAAGACTAGCAAGAGAAGGAAGGCAAAGGAAAAAAACTGGAAGTGAAGGAACAAAAGACAAGCGAGGTAGGGAAAGAAGGTAAGGTGAGGTAGGGAAAGAAGGTAAGGTGAGGTAGGGAAAGAAGGTAAGGTGAGGTAGGGAAAGAAGGTAAGGTGAGGTAGGGAAAGAAGGTAAGGTGAGGTAGAGGCGCCGCTGACCACAACGTCGTCAGTGGCGGCAACTTGTAAATGTAACGGTTGGTGAGGGTACCTGGCCAGCCCCCCCCCTCCCCCTTCCATACCTGTGAACCCCCTCCCCTTCCCCAACCCTGACAACCCCTATTTACCTGACCCCCTCCCTACCCCCTAATCTCGCTCCTTACCTGACCCATCTCCCTACCCCTAATCCCATTCCATACCTGATACACCCCCCCTCCCCCACCCCTACTCCTCACATCTCCCTCCCCACCAGACCACTGCCCCTCCACCCTTAGCTCCCGGGACCCTCCCCCGTCCCTTGTATCCCAACACCTTGGGCAAGCATGGGGCGGCGCGGATTCCACCACCAGGACTGAATTGATGGCATCCAACACACACACACCTGGCTCAGAAAGGAATGTTTAGCCAAGTGTAGTCAGCTGTGTGGCCGTACCGCCCGCTAGACCACGAACCCCGCGATGCAAACCACGAACCGAACTCCTGTGAGCGGTTAAGTAAAATCCAAGATGGCGTTCACCCGGCTTGCATGACGTCACAACGCGCTTCCTCGCAAGACATACTGGGCTGACTCCCAGAGGGAACAAGAATATCAAAGACCAACGCCAATGTAAAACCGGAGCTACTTCAATCTTACTAACGCTGATTCAACGTCGAACCCATGCCAATTTGATTCTGTGGCCTCTGGGTTGTGCGCGTTAGACCCGGGCGGCGTGCCCGTCGATGATCCAGGCAAACTGTTGGGTGGATCGAGACCCAAGTCAAAAGCTTCCGCGCCGGAGACCCCAGGTTGCTTGATGGCTTTCCTGGGCAAGGTGGGAGTACTCTCACAGGACTGGTAATGGAAGTGGGGGAGGGGGCGGGGATGGGGGGTCACTACAACATTCCTCGGTGTACTCGCGCATACACCCAAGCTGCCGGCGTCGAGAGTTCAACTGGCAGCAAGTAGCTAGCCAAGGGATCATGCCAGCCACACCTGCCAGTGTTTCTACCTTCGACTCGCTATACAGGGCCACAACTTACACTCTCCACCAGCACAACTACAAGAAAATAACGTAGACAACACCCCCTACCCCCCCCCCTCCAACACAATGCGGAGCCACCCTCGCACGCCAGTACCCGGCAATTCTCCCCACGTACATAAATATAATTTACCCATTCTACATTATATTGGCAAACTTTCCACAAAATAGTTCATAATTTCTCTCAGTAGTTTCGACGGTTAAAACGAATCAGCCAGTCACTTAAATCATTTTATAATGTAATTCTACGCATGTTATTGAGAGTAATTGTGAGTGAATGATTCACAGTACTAGGAGTACTAGTTTCGGTTATAAGGAACGGCAGACATTGACTGTTGCAAAAGTTTAATAACCTGGTATATTTTACTACAGGTAGAGGTTTAAGAGATGCGCGCCCCCACAGACGAGTAATTATGAGAAGGCGCCAAGTCGGGAAGACAAATAAAGGTATTCAATACTCACAAATACCTAAATTATTGGGATCGTTTCAACTCTCTAAATATTCTCCCTAGAAAGTAGACGAGATATAAAATAATATACACATGGAAAATACTGGAGGGCCAGGTCCTAAATCTATACAGTAAAATAACAACATACTGGAGTGAACGATGTGGAAGGAAATACAGAATAGAACCAGAGAAGAGTAGGGTTTCCATTGGACAATCAGAACACTATAAATATCATAGGTCCACGGCTATTCGACTCAACAAGCATAAGAAATATTGCCGAACCAACCGAGCAGTTTTGGTTCAGCTTGGGCGGGCAATTTCAATTTCAACCGGGCAGTGGCGGATATGTGAGCCGCTCCAAGCAACAGCCTGTTGGACCAAGCTCTCAAGTCAAGCCTGGCTCCGTGCCGGACTTTGGGAGAACCCCATACAGGCACAACTGTGTCATAAGTAACAGTTCAACCGTAAATGTAAAACATATATAGACCTGTGTTGGGAACAGGGGGGGGGGGGTCAGACATCAAACGAGTAAACCTCCCTGTAATGGACAAGAGGAATGCATCACATTGATCAATCTCCTGAAGCACACAACTAATCAGCAGCAGAATATGTAACACTGGCGAATATATTGGCTACTCTGCTACCTTCAGAAGTCTGAACAAGATGTAGAACCCACATTTCAAATACAAAATGAAGCTGCGAAACAGTCGCAAGGAATGAGAAAGCAAACCTTACGTCACTAGAAAGGATAAGGAATTGCACATTGGTGTACAGTAACAACCTTATTCAAAACTGAAGTTGCTGACAGTGACCGTGTACGGTTTCAATAAAAAATCAATTTCAATAAAAATATCAATTTTCAATATAAAATATTTCAATAAATTCAATAAAATATCTAGATTATTGAGACAGCTTAAAATCTCTCAAATTGTACGCCCAAAGCGCAGACAAGATACACACAAAAATGTACACTTAAAATATTAGAGGAATCTCTTCGAATCGGCACACTAAAAACTTCCTTGCAGAGTGGGAGGATATTCAAAATAGTTCAGATGGAAAGTAGAGGGGCACAGAGACCAGGACTCTCAACACCCTCCCTCTACACA
>WNGS01164858.1:18393964-18412368 GCA_020271785.1 Procambarus virginalis
CAAGGGACACAACTAGCCGTCCTCTCACTGTGCTCATAAAAGCAAGTTGATAAACAGCTTGGTGGACCAGACAGAGCGGCTGGTCACATGAAGGGCTGGAGATGGAAAGTTGGTTGTGGCGGTTTTGTGAAGTGAGATGGATAAGTGTGTGTAGAGGGTGAGGTAAAACACTACTGCGCGACTCATTCGGAGTTTTCACATATGCAACCGTTTTTAGCTATCTAATATCTTTCAATTTTGCCTCCAGGGGCGAGTTTATTGGGCAGCGTCACTCATCTTGTGGGTGAATACACCGCCATAGCAGCATTTACAACACCCCTCCCAATAGGAAGAAAACCCCCTGGGTGTTCGTCCTGTCACTTGCACCCAGACATAGCTGGGACTTGCTTAACTGTCTCAAGTGAACAGCTTCTCCAACAAGAAAAATAACATTTGTAAGCCCTTAAAATCTTATGGGTGCAAAATGGGGGAATCTCTTAAGAACAGTATCTATATTTGACAAATAGTGCTTTCCTAACTCAATGTGGGGTGTATTATACTACACATTTCTAATGACACTCAGATGTTCACATTCTCTTAGGTAGTAAAGGGCGAGCCGGTCGGCCGAGCGGACAGCACGCTGGACTTGTGATCCTGTGATCCCGGGTTCAATCCCGGGCGCCGGCGAGAAACAATGGGCAGAGTTTCTTTCACCCTATGTCCCTGTTACCTAGCAGTAAAATAGGTACCTGGGTGTTAGTCAGCTGTTACGAGCTGCTTCCTGGGGGTGGAGGCCTGGTCGAGGACCGGGCCGCGGGGATACTAAAAGCCCCGAAATCATCTCAAGATAACCTCAAGATAGTGGTCAAGGCGGTGTCCCATCACTCTCACCACAGATTCTGCAACTCCTCTGCTCAACTGTTTTGTGATCTGTCTGTCAGATGCTTGGTGCCTGTCATGTCAGTTTCCCCGGAGCATTTTGCATTTGGTTATCTACCTTGAGGTGATTTCGAGGATCAATGTCCCCGAATCACTGGGACCACCATTACCACCATAGCCACTTGGATTAGTACCACAAAACTCAGCTATTCCACCAGCCAACTTCTTAGCGAGCCCTGTCTTGATCCCAAATGAACAAAGACGATTGTGGCACCAAATTATGAGCAAGGTCATAGTGGTTAGCATAAGGAAAGGGAGGACAGGGGGGAGGGAGACTAAACGGGAAAGAGGGAAGCGTATGAGAAGGAATAAGGAAAAGGGGTTAGGAGATTGAGAAACAAGATAGCTTCCTAACAACTCATCATTGCCCACACGCCCATATCTGGGGCGGATAGAGTCCACCTTCCTTACACCCACAAAGACAAGGAAATGGCTGTTGGCTGCTTCATACTGGCTTCCGGCAGAGCAGCACCTAGCTCGCGGCGACAAAGACAATACTTACCTAAATGTGCTTGCAGGATCAAGCAAGCCTCTGCTCATAAGCTCCGCATTTGGAGCTAGTATTTCATGCTATGGCGTATCTTGCTCTTAGGTTTACCCTTAAAACTCTCCAGCGCCATGTGTACGCGTAACAGTAATACTGGTAAACAGTGTGGAGGATATGCGACGAGATGTGTGGGGATCAGTACCCAGACTGCGTCGCTGTCTCCACCGCCTGGGTGTTGGGTGCTGCTGTGTCCAGGGCACCGCCGCTACCGCTACCGCACCACTTCTTACCACCTTACCTCTCCCACTATTCCTACCACCACCATGGCCAATAGTGTACTATTTGTCGTGTTAGTCCTCCCATTTCATGATCAATACACACCACAGAGGGAGTGGAGAGGAGATTAATAGCTTACAACTATACAAAGAGGTATGGGGCACAAGGCCGGAAAGGCTGAGAGGGGGGTGAAAGGCCAAGGAAATGGGGTGGGGGGAGGGGGGCTGAAAGGCCAAATGGGGCGGGGTGATTGAGGGTGGGGGTCGGGGGGGGGGGAGTGATGGGCTGAGGGAGAGGGGCCACCTGTTCACCTGTAGTACCAACCCTTGCCTCACCTGCCATTTCCTGCCACACCTCGCCTCGTGCCGGTAGGAAACACGTGTTCACAGATCATGCCACGGAGCAAGAAAGCATTTACCCACTTTCACTCCGCCATGTTCACCTGCTCACTCCTCTTGGGTGCTCTGGCGGGCCACATCATCACACACGCCCTCTATATCACTTCATGGACGTCATTAATGCATATTAAAGCAGCAGCAGCTGGCATTGGTAGCATTCGTCTAGATGTGCTTGCGGGTGTCGAGCTTCGGCTCATTGGTCCCGCCTCTTAACCGTTAATAAACTTGGGTACAGGTTCCATGAGACTATACGACTAGCATATCTACATTTGAAACTGTGTATGGAGTCTGCCTCCTCCATATCACTGCCTAGTGTATTTTATTTGTTAACTACTCTTGACACGTTTATCTGAGTACTGTACAAAGTTTCCACGTGTGTCCCATCTTGTTCATGTTCCACCCATGCTAAATACTTTGTCTTTATCCACCCTATTAATTCATTTAATAAATTTGTAGGTGGTGATCATGTCTCTGCAACTCGTTTTCCAGTGACGTGAGGTTTAACTGCGCCGTCAGCAGCTGCAGCTTGTCGGTGTAGTGGGGATTTTATATTAAAACAAACAGCACTCCATTTCAGTTCTTCAGTAACGTCAGATTTTTTTTTAATGAGCATTAGTGCTATAATGACAAACACTAAACTGTGAAGCAGAACCTTGGCCTTGAGGGAGCCGGTGGCTGAGCGGACAGAACACTGGACGCGTGATCCTGTGGTCCCGGGTTCGATCCCGGGCGCCGGCGAGAAACAATGGGCAGAGGTTTCTCTCACCCTGATGCCCCTGTCACCTAGCAGCAAATAGGTACCTGGATGTTAGTCAGCTGTCACGGGCTGCTTCCTGGGGGTGGAGGCCTGGTCGAGGACCGGGTCGCGGGGACACTAAGCCCCGAAATCATCGTAAGATAACCTCAAGGAGACTGTAGCCTAGACGCTAGTTCCCTCCTCATTCCCTTGGTGTTAACTACATTACTCAAGTCCACGCTCCACGTGTTCCCCTTCTGGGTGGTTTGTCTAAACTTTAATTTCCATAGATTACACAGCTGATTATTCGAACCTTAACTTAGGTTTGAGGGAAGAAACACAGAGGTAAGATTTAGTCTCATGGATTGGTTTTTATTAAAGAGCTTGAGTAACTTTTAGAATTAGTTATTTTATTATTATAATTATCTGGGACATGAAGGGTAGCAGCTTAAAAGAAGATTTCTCTCTGAAGTCTGCAGGCAACGTTAGTTCAGTCAGACCTAAGATTTACCAACGTCAAGAAACCGTGGTACTAAAGTACCCTATCCTAACCCATCACACCACCCAAAACAGAAAACGGGAGTCGGAATTTCGCGAGTCGCTACCATTTTCTAGTACGATCACATACTTGAGCATTATATCTTTGACTGTAATAAAATTGGGCCATTTAGAGATAAATATAAACTCTCGTTGGTTTACGGGCTATTCATGCCCGTGCCACCTCTTGGGTGGCTTAATCTTTATCAATCATCAAACTCACGTTGTATCAAATGACAAACCATCTTATTACTAAGGATAAAATACCTGAAATCCTTGCATTGCATCCATATTTCGCTCCCAGTAGATAAGCAACAATATGAGATATTAAGAAGCAAGTAGTGTATTGTGAAGATTAATAATAAACCATCCTGTCGTCCTATAAAGAACGTCGCATTTCGCACGTATACGTAAAGGCCAAAACTTGTACTAGAAAATGGAAGCGGCTGGCGAAAGTGACGCACTGTTCCATTTTCTGTTTTGGGTTCTCTGGTAGGTTAGGAGAGAGCACTTTAAATGACTGTTTTCTTGGCGTTATGAAACCTTAGGAGGACGGGCTGAACAAACAGCAGCTCTCCTATGACCCTGTAATATCTCCATAGCTCAAACAATGTCTTAGCGATAAGAGCTATTATTAATGTAAAATGATTAAATATATAGCTATTGAAACAACATTCTCTGTAACTAGCTGACATTATAATAAGGTGTGAAGGAGATGAAATTGTCAAGGTAATAATCTTCGTTGGGGTCTGATAAAGACCTTTTGTGCCCTCTGTAATCCCTTTTTGCGCTACTACTCACAGGATATATATATATATATATACATATACATATATATATATATATATATATATATATATATATATATATATATATATATATATATATATATATATATATATATTTTGTGCATAAGGTGCACAATAAAGTAGCCACCTCTGGCGCCAACAATCGGCAAAAGAGGGGTAGAAAATAGCCTAACCTACTCTATCCCTTTGAGATGTATTTTTTCTTGTCTCAATAAACATACTTGAATCGATAAATCATTTTTGGCCTTTGGCAGTATACGTCAAAATGCGACGCACTATTAGGAGGACGGGTTGGTTGGTTTGGCTTATTCTTTAATTATTGAAACAAGTTGTTTAAGTAGAAAGGTGCTAATGTTGATCAATAGACCAATCCTGCATTATGTGACTACTGAATGATTGATACACTGATAGTCACTGGTATAATGGGCTTCACCTTTATTGTGTTGGTAGATAGGGACAGAAGTTGTGGGTAGTGGTGGTAGTGGAGGAAATGGTGGGTGGCGGCGTTGAGAGTGGAGGCGTGTAGAAGTGGTGGTGCATTAGGGGAGGGGGCCCCAAGGCCGCCACAAGGACCTTTGTCAACAGTGGTAGTGAGGGGCGGCTTGCCTCTCCCAACCCCACACTACCAAGCACCACAGCATACACGCTATGCACAAGGGCACTGTCAATGTGCGGCGTGGGCAAAGGGAAGTAAAAGCTAGAAAATAGCAATAGTAGGCCTAACTGGTGATGAGGGAAGTTGGAAACTACTACTTAAGAACGTCCCACAGTTGGTACACACTTACGGGCTCACCATAGCCCGTGCTACATGGACATTTCGTTCTGAGTAGCTAAATCTAAAACAACAACGTTGGTAAACAGGCAGGATAACGAGAGAACTCGACACAACGAGAAAAGGCAGGCGAGTTTGTGGGGAAGTACCAAAAGCGCTGACTTGCCTGAGTCACTCTACTAGTTCATAGGGTGCCAAAGGTCTTGCCTCAAGCCCCAAGTGTCCCCAACCAACCACAACCCCACTGTCACCAGCTGAATATACTCAATTTAGATGGAATATAACAAGTCATTTCAGGTAAGCCACAAAGGCAACTGTCCAATGAGTAAGACCTAGTTATGTCTATTTCAAGTAAGTTCATTGAGATAAAGTACATCCCACAAAGACAGTAACTAGTCTAGGCTACTTCTACCGTCACTGACTATTTCGTCTTAAGGAAGGGAGAGGTGCCTATCCCTCACTCTTTATTAGTCTGGCATTGTTGCAACAATGCCAACCACAACGTCCACTTACTGATGCCATTTTAGGTTAGACGTCCTGTACCACACTTCCACTTTGTTTATCACTAACATTAATCACTACTAATAGTGTACAAACACACCACCTTGCTACACCCCCACACTACACCATGCAGAGTAATCTTGTACATGCTGCCAATACCCAGTAATAGCATCTAAAGATATACCCAATGGGTTACTAAATTCCATCCAGGTCCCCAATCCCCAATGGGCACCAGGGTGAACGGACCGAAGGATCCACCCCAATCATTATACTCTCCTCGGGACAATTTTTTTTTGAATGGTAAAAAGGTTTTCCAAACTCTCTTGTAGTTTTAATGTCATGAAAGCATCACTGCCAGTTAGTACAGTAGCCAAGGGTACTGCTGTACAGTTTATCCAACATTTTCACAATCTTTAAGCAATGTTAAAATAAGAATTATAAACTTCGTTTTTAACAACATTGACCAAGTTGGCAGAGTACCAAACCATTAAACCAAAAGGACCAACATCTACACTTCATGAACTCTCTCTGTCTCTGTCTCTCTCTCTGTCTGTCTCTCTCTCTGTCTCTCTCTCTCTGTTTCGAGAGTTGTCAAGTTTGTTGGTGACCTTATCTACAATATTATATAATACTGATAAACATATTTAAGATTGTATCTTAGGCTGGAAGTACTGTAGTTATTCAGCCCAAATCAATGAATATGGCCACATTATTCAGCAAATCGTATGAAATTCTATTAGAAGAGCTACATTTTCTGGCTTTGAGACAAAAATCAAGGACTGGACCTCTGATCCAATCCGGCACCCAGCAGGATTTAATGCCCAGTTCTGGGACCATTTCGATCCGTATTTAGCGAAGCAATAATAGCAATATTCTAATTTGCGGAGCAGGGTACAGCCCATCCAGATAGCTAAATTGAGGAGATACTGTGCCTTGTCGAACTAAATTGCACAATGTGTTTAAAATGCACAACTTACTTTAGTTTAAACAAAGCAAAATATTTTAATTGACCGGTTAACACAAGGAAGAGAACTTTAAACAAGGTTGCGTAAACAATTTAAAATACAATATACTAATTGTTTTCCCAACACTTGTGCCACCTCCTGCCAACCCCAGCGTGTGCTAACAGGTAAATACCATGAGTGTCACGGCCCATCACTATGACACTGATTGAAGGAGCCACCATATTACACATGAAACTGACTGGTTACAGGTATATATGCCAGTCTAATACACCCGCCCATCTATACATACAGAGTAAATTATGCCCTGTGCTGATGCAAGCAACTCCAACTGACAGATGAGTATATCCATGTTAATTAAGAACGGCTATATTAACATGACGCGAGTGCTCAATGAAATCACCAGGATGTGGTGCGTCTCTAGAAAATATAGAGGTCAAGCGATGGGACTCCCCGCGCGCGCTTTTTTTTTTTTTTTTTTTTTTTTTTTTTTTTTTTTTTAGATATATACAAGAGTTGTTACATTCTTGTACAGCCACTAGTACGCGTAGCGTTTCGGGCAGGTCCCTGGAATACGATCCCGCCGCGAAGAATCGTTTTTTCATCCAAGTACACATTTTACTGTTGCGTTAAACAGAGACTACAGTTAAGGATTTGCGCCCAGTAAATCCTCCCCGGCCAGGATACGAACCCATGACATAGCGCTCGCGGAACGCCAGGCGAGTGTCTTACCACTACACCACGGAGACTGTCCAGATGTCCATTGAAGCAAGATGAGCTGGAATCTTATTCAGAAATACTACCAGACTAACTTGGGCTGTGGTACGGATAGTACTTAAAACTAATAGTCAGTCGGATAGTAATTATTAGAAATACGTTTAGAGGTCAGTGGGCAGTGCGAATGCCTGGCGAGTCCAGGGTGTTCGATCCCATAACATGATCTCCGTAGTTTGTGAGGAAACAATAGCTGCGTTTGTCTTCTTCGGTGGCGAGTGAGTAATGAAGCGATGCATCCAGAAAGTGAAGGGAGGCAGAGCCGTGTTGAAGCGAGAGTGGCCGCGTTGATGAGTGTAGATCTAGTCATGCCACAGGTCACCATGCACTAGAACTCCACCCACCCACCCGATACGCTCACGTAATACTACTATTCACGGTGTCCTTGCTGCCTGCCTCCTCGCCTCCACCTTGTTCGCCAGGCTCTCTCGTCTCATTGTCCTCGCCTGCACATGGTCGCTGCTGCTGATTAGTCACACCTCGCACCCCAGCCAGCAGTTTATGCTGCAAGCTTCACCACACATTACGGATACAGCACCTCTGGTTTGGGATCTTCTGCTCCCGCAGCATCCACCATCACCAAACCCTCCCCTCCCACTTGCTGGCATCTCCAGCATTCTACCCCCCCCCCCCCACCATTCTTAACCACATACTACTTACCAATCTCACATTAAACTACAACAACAGTTACAGATATGCGCAGCAGGTTAAGCTATGTCAATCTCAGATATGCATACAAACAAGGGACATGACTACGACATGCAAAATATTTGGGAGACTGACAAGGGATCAGCACAAGAAGGCAGAGAAATAACCTAAATACCCAAAATGAGCCCAAAATCCCTAAAACCAGCCCTTAACTTACACAATGAAATACTTGAAACTCTGAGAAAGATATGGACAATAAATGTAGGCCTAGTGAAGAGTAGCGGGGGGCCATAAGCACAAATATTTCATTCTAACGAGACCTATAACCTTACAATAACCTTCCAGCAAATAAAAATTATTGCCAGAACAAAGGTTAAAGTCTTCAAGGATGGCCACATTTGATGGTTATGTGGGCTTTGTGGTCCACTGCCGGCAACAGCCCTCCCACCCAGTCATGGCGGGAGAGGGGGGGGGGAGTAGTAGAGGGAGGGGAAGACTGACAGTCTGAGGGGCAAGAGGGAGGGGAAGACTGACAGTCTGAGGGGCAAGAGGGAGGGAAGACTGACAGTCTGAGGGGCAAGAGGGAGGGAAGACTGACAGTCTGATGGGCAAGAGGGAGGGGAAGACTGACAGTCTGAGGGGCAAGAGGAGGGGAAGACTGACAGTCTGAGGGCAAGAGGGAGGAAAGACTGACAGTCTGAGGGGCAAGAGGGAGGGAAAGACTGACAGTCTGAGGGGCAAGAGGGAGGGAAAGACTGACAGTCTGAGGGGCAAGAGGGAGGGAAAGACTGACAGTCTGAGGGGCAAGGAGGGAAAGACTGACAGTCTGAGGGGCAAGAGGGAGGGAAGGCTGACAGTCTGAGGGGCAAGGAGGAAAGAGACAGTCTGAGGGGAGGGTTATGAAGCCAACAGTCTGAGGGGAAGAGATACCCATGGGAAGTGGGGCGGGGGAGGGGGGGGAGTGGGATACCCTGGGGGTTGGGGGGGCGGGGGTAGACGAAGGTGTGGGAGACATGGAGGAAGACCCATGAGGTTAAGAGGTCACAGACAGAGGAAACCCACAGCTCTACACCCTGGTTTCCTGCAACTACCCTCCCTCCACACCCGAATCTATTTGTCATCTGGCAGGTGTGTACAATCATACATGTACCCACACACACACACCACACACGCACGATAAAGAACGTAAATTATTGGGATTGTCTCAAAGCTCTCCAAATGTACTCACTAGAAAGGAGACGAGAGAGATACCAAATAATATACACATGGAAAATACTGGNAATGCAACCCTATTATGTATGTAAATGTTTTCATCTTGTTCAACAAGTGCTATGATCATCATTGGTGAATATGGAGCTCTCTTATTAGACATGCAAAAAGAAAAAAAAAAAATTCAATCTAAGTATGCAGGGTGCAGCTTGGTTGTAATTTGCAGCTAAAATATTTCATGCATTTACTCATTCATTGTATTTATGATATATGCATCGGGAATACATGGTTTGGCACATTTCTCACTAGAAATACTGTTTAACATTTTGACTAGCTGGTTATCAGGTCCATGAAAATGAAGAGACACAGCAAAATGAATAGAAAGCAAATACCAATAACAATTTGATGTCAAATTTTCAACTGTACAGTACAGTGGAACCTCAAATCTGAGTTTTTGAATTTTTTGTTGTTGGGCGAATGCTAACTTAATATGTCTCAATCACATTTTTAATCATTTTCATTGATGAGTGCTACATTACAAGAAATAGAAGTCTTGGGAAAGCCACTGAATATACTTAAACCAATATTCTTCAATTCATTATAATTTTGAGATTCCCTGGTTTTTGTTCACTAACATGGGACTCTTTCCCTTTCAAAGTGAGATTTCAATGTAGGGCATGGGAAACATGCTAGGTGTAGTTAAATCTCTTTACAGACAGGTTCTCTTGGTAGTTGTCCTTCATATGACAGGTTGAAATAAAGTCCACTCAGTGTAATCAAGTCTACAGAGCACAGTAAATATTAGGGTATTAATGGTAAATCTTAATATGGCTACAATCACATTTCTGATGATTTTTGCAGATGACTCAATATTATAAGAAATAATTAGAGCCATGGGAAAGCTATTGAGGATACTTAAAATCAAATTCTATGATTTTCAGAGTTGACAAGGTTGTCATTCACTCAGGTATGCCCCGGCTACCTTTTGAAAAATGAGTTTTGAAGCCGGGGACTTGAGAAATGAGCTACATGCAGAAAAATAAATTTGTTTAGAGACTGGGGAGGCGAGAAATATATTTCTTTGCAGACATGCTCATTTGATAGTTGTCTATTATAGGTTGAAGTGATTTTTTTTTAAGTGAAATAGCCCATAGGGCATGGGAAATGCATCCTGGTGGCATCTCTGGTTGCACTAGACCACCCAATGCAGCAAAATGGGGTTGGTCCCATATTGTGTGTTGAATCGGGGCTGTACTGTATAATGATCACAGAAGTTGTCTTGGCATACTTAACATTTCCTGTTACATATCTGGCAAACATAGAGCAACCCATCCTTGCAAATCTGTATAGTCAATATTGACTTATTAAATACGTGCATAGGTGATATACTAAACATAATAGATACCCTTAAAAAGCTTCATAGAAAACACCGACCTTACCTAACCTTGTTAGTATGTTAAGATAAGCATTTTATTGCTTCGTAATTACAATTATTACTTAACCTATACCTATAATAGGTTAAGTAACAATTGTAATTACGAAGCTATAAGATGCTTATCTTAACATACTAACAAGGTTAGGTAAGGTCGGTGTTATCTATGAAGCTTTTTAAGGGTATCTATTATGTTTAGTATGTCACCTATGCACGTATTTAATAAGTCAATATTGACTATACGAATTTGCGAAGACGGGTTACATAGAGGATAGACAATGGCACAAATGTAAGAAGAGTTATACATGTCAGGGACATCAGATACTGTACCTTACATTGACTAGTAACCATCAGTCAATGCCATTGCACCATACACATTGTGATAAGATATTGTACAAGATCATTAACAATATCTTCTAGTTAGATATGCATTGAGCATCTAAACTACTGTATGGCATAGATGCCATCTCCAGAACACAATAGCGACTAGCACATTAATTTATGCAATGCGATTCCCTTACCTTTGGCATGAAGTTCGGGTGAGCTTTCCATGATGCCTCACTACAGTGCCCAAATGATGCAACAACACCACCTGCATTTGTCCTGGCAGAATATTTATGTGAAGGAGTTGCTACACTGGGCGAGAGAGTAGCGGGCGAAAACTGGGCCGAGATTGAGCGCGCAGGACCAACATGACGTTTTGTGATACTTTTATCTGGTGTTAACTGCCGCTTGTTAGCCTGCACAAGAGCAAAACATACTGTTATTACATGCACATCAAATAAACATCATCTGGTATACTGTTGATAGTTATCCCACTCTCCACAATGACATCACAGACAGCCACTTCATTTCCCCCTTGACAGCCCCCACCGCAAGACAAGGCATCCCTTAAATTCAATGTTACGTTGCTAAAATCATCAAGATATTAAATGAGAACACTCACATTCTAAGCACACCTTATCCAATCATAAATAGTGTAATGCGACACCTTCAAGCCACAATCAAAATAATCAAAAGAAGCGCATTTGTTACGATTATCAGATCTACCACCATATTGTAAATGTACATCACAATCTAATAAAATGCACAATGCAAAATGCATAGTAATTCATCAGTAGTGAAGCTCAATCTTGAGCTTCACCCAATAAAATTATTACAAATTTTGATGACATCAATGATTATAATTGACTATCTTACCTAGTGACAGAAGATGACAGTATCAGACATGATGGTGACAGGTAACAAGTGGATGGTTAAGAGCAATACAGTATAAATAATAATAATAGCAGTAGTAATAGTAGCAATACTAACAGTAGTAGCAGCAGCAATACTAACAGTAGTAGTAGTAGCAATACTAACAGTAGTAGTAGTAGCAATACTAACAGTAGTAGTAGTAGCAATACTAACAGTAGTAGTAGTAGCAATACTAACAGTAGTAGTAGTAGCAATACTAACAGTAGTAGTAGTAGCAATACTAACAGTAGTAGTAGCAGCAATACTAACAGTAGTAGTAGTAGCAATACTAACAGTAGTAGTAGTAGCATTACTAACAGTAATAATAGTAGCAATACTAACAGTAATAGTAGTAGCAATACTAACAGTAGCAGTAGTAGCATTACTAACAGTAATAATAGTAGCAATACTAACAGTAATAGTAGTAGCAATACTAACAGTAGCAGTAGTAGCAATACTAACAGTAGTAGTAGTAGCAATACTAACAGTAGTAGTAGCAATACTAACAGTAGCAGTAGTAGCATTACTAACAGTAATAATAGTAGCAATACTAACAGTAATAGTAGTAGCAATACTAACAGTAGCAGTAGTAGCAATACTAACAGTAGTAGTAGTAGTAGCAATACTAACAGTAGTAGTAGCAATACTAACAGTAGTAGTAGCAATACTAACAGTAGTAGTAGTAGCATTACTAACAGTAGTAGTAGTAGCATTACTAACAGTAGTAGTAGTAGCAATACTAACAGTAGTAGTAGTAGCAATACTAACAGTAGTAGTAGCAATACTAACAGTAGTAGTAGTAGCATTACTAACAGTAGTAGTAGTAGCAATACTAACAGTAGTAGTAGTAGCAATACTAACAGTAGTAGTAGTAGCAATACTAACAGTAGCAGTAGTAGCAATACTAACAGTAGTAGTAGTAGCAATACTAACAGTAGTAGTAGCAATACTAACAGTAGTAGTAGTAGCATTACTAACAGTAGTAGTAGTAGCAATACTAACAGTAGTAGTAGTAGCAATACTAACAGTAGTAGTAGTAGCAATACTAACAGTAATAGTAGTAGCAATACTAACAGTAATAGTAGTAGCAATACTAACAGTAATAGTAGTAGCAATACTAACAGTAGTAGTAGTAGCAATACTAACAGTAGTAGTAGCAATACTAACAGTAATAATAGTAGCAATACTAACAGTAATAGTAGTAGCAATACTAACAGTAGTAGTAGTAGCAATACTAACAGTAGTAGTAGCAATACTAACAGTAATAGTAGTAGCAATACTAACAGTAGTAGCAGCAATACTAACAGTAGTAGCAGCAATACTAACAGTAGTAGTAGCAATACTAACAGTAGTAGTAGCAATACTAACAGTAGTAGTAGCAATACTAACAGTAGTAGCAGCAATACTAACAGTAGTAGCAGAAGCAATACTACTTGCTTAACCTGCCACAAGCAGGTAAGCCTGGTTGAAGTACAATCCCATGGGTAATCTTGGGGTGTACCAAAGATTTTCAAAATTTAACTATACGATGTCCACCACTATATATATTTACGATACATACATCGCAGGATAATAACCTCACCTCCCACATCTCACGACAGATATCTATCCTGACTCTTTTTAAACCAATCAGAGGCCTAGTCCCATTTCAATTCACCACCATTTTGTCTAACACGTTAACAGCCACATATGAGTGACAACCCATCGTACTGTTTAGATAGAATTGGGTATTATTCACTTTATGAAGTCCAAAAAGAGCTATAAAATAAATATTGCTAGTATAGTGCACGTGCACACATACATATTAGGCCTCAAAGCGTTTATTAGGTGTAATTTATGTAGCTAGGAAGGCTACATTAGTCTGCACAAGGCTACACTAGTTTGCCTTTGCAACAAATAGAAAATCTTTTCAGGTTTGTTCAAATTCAATAGTACCGATTCCTACTTTCTAATTGCGCTGTACGTCGGTATATATACTATGGTCCTCATCGTTACTAAGTACTACCAAAACCTTGCCAACCGACCTTGCACGGGCCCCAGTTCAATGACTTCTTGTTCCAGGCACATACGCCCTTTAACCTTCCTTCCCTTTGTTTAGACTTTATAATGGGCTTAGATCACATTAACCACACCACGTGGCAAAAAATTCTTAATCTTTAAATGAAGATGCTGTGTTTTATCAAGTTAAATAGCGCAATTCTGCCAAAGACGATCTCTAGCAAACGTCAATGACACACTAAATGTATTCACCTAGTTGTGCTTGCGGGGGTTGAGCTCTGCTCTTTCGGCCCGCCTCTCAACTGTCAATCAATCAATGTAATTACCTGACCAGGCTGTGGAATGAATACTTCCACTAACCTAGAATTAAATTTAGTTAACTTAAAATTGGCTGTATACGGCAATAGTACCTGATTAATATCACATGCTATCAGTCGTGACCAGGCTGTATGCCGACTGTTGCTTCCGGCGTTGTCTGTGTGTACGCCTGCTGCTGACCCCGCTGTTGCCTGCTGCTACTGTTGCTAGATGAGTATGGATCTAGTCATGGCGGAATCAACATGCACCAGAACCCTACCCACCCAGCACCAGTGACGCATCTAGCTCTCTCTCCCCAGGGAGAGAAGATGGCCATCCAACATGGAACAATGTAAACACCAACGAACCGATTTTAACACGCAGAACAAATCCCCAATTGACATTCCTAGATGAGTTGGGTGGGCGAGCCAGGCAAGGTTATTTTCCCGCCGGCTGACGTCAGCATCAGCGCGGGAACTGGCCGCCTCCCAATCAGAGGTTCCTCACACCTATACGATCCTTCACCGCCGCACACAGACTGCTCAGCAAGACGAGGTCAACAAAAGAGGTGAGAGTAGCCAGGTGGCGGTGCTGCCAATATCACCAGCACCAGCAGCCCGCCAGCCGCCGCCCAGGTGACTGAACGCTCCCGAGGTCACCCCTACCACCGCCACCACTCGCCTTGTGGAAGACAAATACAACCAAACAAGAGAATGGATCCTAAGAAAAGCAGCGGGAGTGTTGTGGGAGATGCTGGTGGCGACCACATTTCAAACTATCTCAACGGCCTTAACCCTGGAGCCCGCCCTCCACACCAAGAGCGGCCTCGAAAGGTCGCAAGCTTATATTTGTCAACACTCATCCATTGTTCTTCGCCCAACACCCGTAACCAATTCATGCAAATAACACAAGGTTCCAAAGCTACAATGCACACAGTAACCTAAAGGCTTATAGCCCACATACACACGGTATTAAACACTCGTCAGTTATGACAACTATAATGAGACTTTCAAGTTCATTTCACAAGTCGTTTTTATTTGGAGGACATGGAGTGGCTATAGTGGCTGGTGAGCGCGCAGCAGCTCCCCGGCCGCCATCACTGGCCTGAGCGCCCCAGGCAACCCCTCTGATGTCACCCACACATCGTGCCATCAGGAAACAAAAGACACGCTGTATAATAATTAATTCATAATACAATCTCAAAATTCTAAATCTACAAAGCTTTTTCCGCTCCCAAATGCAACAATCATTTTGGTTATTTGAATTCTTCCACGTTACTTCTTAGTGAGTTTGGGGGCACTGCCAACTTTAAACTTAGTACATTACATCATTAACGCACATTAAATACCCATCCATACCATACCATATCCTAATACGAACCTTTAATTACTTCTACATAAACAATTGTGGCACAGCAATTATGCAATAAAGTGAAATAACAAAGGATTGAACATGAAACATATTTGGGTTGTTGACCTATTGCGTTACAAGGCTCGAAAGAGCTTTATGCTGGCTGAATAACGTACTGCTTCACCGGTCAACATACGGCTTCTATACTAGCTTTCATTCAAGCGGCCCGTACTACACAACCCAAACA
Source organism: Procambarus virginalis (assembly GCA_020271785.1). Lineage (NCBI taxonomy): Eukaryota > Metazoa > Arthropoda > Malacostraca > Decapoda > Cambaridae > Procambarus > Procambarus virginalis. Next base: position 18,409,552 of record WNGS01164858.1, read on the forward strand.
ATGCCCTCCTCCCCCCCCTTTCCACCACGTAACAAGAGAGCAACACTAGTAACCTTTGTTCTTATCCGTCTCCACTATTTTATGCATTTGCTTCAGCCTTGTAACTTGGTAGAATGTTCCACTAGTTATAATTACTGCCCCAAGTAACGTTTACCAATATCACTTCAATCTTTCATTGGGAAATTTGAAACTCTTAAAAGAATTCTAAATTGAAAAGTTACATTAACGTGTATACGCCTTTTCATCCATTATATAATATGTCCCATATGCAGCGTTCCGGTTTTGGCACTTTTTGATATTTACGCGCCGCGGGCCAGATTCACGAACCAGTTACGCAAGTACTTACAAATGTGTACATCTTTACTTAATCTTTGACACCTTTGGTTACATTTATTAAACAGTTTACAAGCATGAAAACTTCCCAATCAACTTTTGTTATTGTTATAAACAGCCTTCTGGTGCCTCGGATCTCACTAACTGTTTAATAATTGTAAACAAAGCCGCCAAAGAGTGAGAAAAGATGTACAGGTTTGTAAGTGCTTGCGTAACTGCTTCGTGAATCTGGCCCGGGAATATACCTGGAAAGGGTTTTCAGGAGTTCCTCTACTCCCCAACCTGGCCTGGGGCCAGGGTTCCTATGCTATGCTCCTATGTCCTACCTATGCTCCAATATTTCTTGTGAGCTATATGAACAATTTATTCCTCTCACACGTCGTCACATCTCTAAAGCAGCAAGGAATATTTCCGACGCTGGGAGTTCGTATGCTTTCAAGATAGTCTATGTGCTCACCTAGTTGGCGGGGGAAGAACCACGGTTCTTAAGTCCCGTCTCTACTCTTAATCTACTAGCGTATAGGTTCCAAAGCCTATTGGGGTCAATCGTCTGTATTTACAGCTGTGCATGGCTCCACCATTTCACTTGGCGCATTCCAATTATTCACTACTCTGACACCCACCCCCGCAAACAACGCGGACGTGTACACCAGAAGCCGGGGTGTGGACGGGCGAGTATAAATTGTGACAATCCCAGAGGTCTACAGGCAAGGAGCTGAAGCAGAACACAATGATTGAGCGAGAGCTATGAAGATAAATGCTGGGAGAATTGAGTGAAAGGGGAGCAGTGACAACATAGGCAACGGGTGGGGGAGGGTGAAGAGGCATGAATGGTTCAGGATAAGAGGGCACCACCGTCACCCTCAAACTCCTCAGAGACATCCCCTATCCACGAGGCTAACCATAGCCCGTGCTTCTAGCCCCGCTCCTGTGCCAGGTAAGTTACGGGCTCACCTAGCCCGTGCTACTTGGAACTTGTTCCGAGTAGCTGAATCTATAACACCACCCTCAAACTGGAATATCCTCCCCTCCCCAACCAACGCCAGTACCCGACCCACAACACCTTCCCTTTACTTTCCACCATCAATTCACAAACCCTGGACATATTCCCACCACCCCGAATCTAAAGTAATCACCACCTTAGCCTTCCCTTCAAATCCAACCCACCACCTGGAATATCCCCACAAATCTCTCCTTCAATGGCGGAGTGGAATGGATGATCCGTACGATCAAACCAAACACTGCGGTCAGGTTTAATACCGATAGATCTCTCCAGTAAATGGAACGAGTGACAGCATGGACAACCGTAAGATTAACAATCTGTCCCGACATAGTATACAGTCAAACCCCAACCTCCGACCTTGGGATAAATCCACCGCAATCTCTGCACCTTACCACTTCGACCCTGAATATCCCCACCCCACCACCCACCACAAGATGGCCGCACCAGCACACCCCTCCACTCATGAAGGTAAAACCAAGCACGGGTACCCAACGCTCCCCTTTCCCACACCCTGGTACCCCTGCCACAGGGAGACGATGGTGAGGGGGGGGAATATTCTGTGATAGGAGATGGGAAGAGGGTGGAGGGGTTAGGAAAAGGGAGCTATACCCAGAGGAAACACCACCCGCACATCTGCTAGCTAAACTGGTACTCACCTAATTGTGCTTGGGGGATGAGCTTACGGCTCATTGGTCCCGGCATCAGCTGTCAAAATACACTGTTGTCAGGTTCTTCAGCCTACTGGATCTATCATATTTACATTTTAACTGTGTATAGAGTCTGCCTCCCCCCATCACTGTCTAGGCATTTTAATTTATTGATCAACTACGACATAAAATTATTTCCTAACGGTCAATGGTCCAACATGCAGTTGGGTGTTCAATCCCCGACGTCAAAGTGGTTGGTCTACCATTTCCCCGTCCCATCCCAAATCTCATCACTTCTCGTGCTATACGTTCATGGCTGCCGCTTTCACCCTGATAATTCACTCTTCATATGGGCTCACCAGGGTTATTCAGTTCCACCGTGTCCCCTGTGCAAGGAAAGCCCGTGCTAAATAATGCCTTTACTATCCTGCCAATATCCTCGAGAATTTTGTTTCGGTCATGTCGGCTCCCCTAACTCTGTCTTGCAGTGAACGACTGAGGTGCAATTCACGCCACTTGACTGCTGTGCTCCGCTCACATACCAGTGTCACCACGATACTACACACGTATTCCACATAAATAAGTACAAGCTCAGTAAATACTAGCCATAAATAATACAAGCTCCTCTCGGGGACAAAAAATCTGCTAAAATGAAGACATTTCGCATGAACACTACAAATTGAACATTTCAGCCGGGCTTGTACAAAACCACAAGGTACAAAACACAAATTGCCCATAGTAGAAAGTAAATGTAAAGGATTTGCGGAATAATATGTCTGACGACGCTACGTTTAGAGAGCATTGAAACAAGCAAATATTGCGTCAGCCAAGAAA
>WNGS01164858.1:18413368-18424938 GCA_020271785.1 Procambarus virginalis
TGCTTTCTGGTTCTGTAAGTTAAGTGTGAATGGGCGTCGTGGTTCACACGGTGTAGCAAACCCGTCCTCGACTCCAGTCCGTTACTAGTTCAGCGGGTTCAACCCCACAGACGCATTCATAACATTTTTACATGCTGTTCATATAGGCAGGAGTGCACTCCGGGACTTTTTTCAAGTATAAATAAATATTATAATATCTTAGCACATTGTGCATATATAAGCATAGGATAGGGTAGGTCACGGTTGTTTAGGTTCTGTTGGCGGCTTATTTATTTGTAGTACGTGGATGAACCATTTTAGCAGACGTGAATTTTTTAGCAGTTACTTTTCATAGCATACTGTAATTTGTCCGCTGGAAATCATAGGGTGAATAGCGTTTCTGCCCGAAACGCTAATAATGCGTGTTATTGGCTTTGCAAGAATGTAAAATACCAATCTTATGTAATCTCACCAACCCATTGTACCTTCATGTGAATAAAAGCATTATTATTATTATTATATTATTATTATTATTATTATTATTAGTATATGAAATGTGCATTGTTTGAGATAACAGGTTGTTCACTGTAAACTATGCGAAACAACAGATTAGACACCATCCAACGCTAGCTATATATATATATATATATATATATATATATATTATATATATATATATATATATATATATATATAATATATAATAATAAGACCGAAAAAGTAAGATTAATATTCTAACACGAATTTTCTCGATTTTCCTTATGTTTCTTTTTACTGGTGACGGTAAATGAAAATCAATTCTCCAAAATTCATTTTTATTTCTAGTCTGACGCGACACTTGAGCGCGTTTCGTAAAACTTATTACATTTTCAAAGACTTTAGTTTATCAACACACAACTTATGCCTGAAACAACATTGGCTCTTATACCTGCATTTGGGTGAGTGATGTAATACAATAGTGGGGTGAAAACAAACTTTCAACAAAACACAGAACGGGGTATAGAAGTTGGGTACAAATAGAACTGCAGAGGCCTATTGGCCCATATTTCTTGATGCTTCTATATTGGAGCGGAGTCTTGAAGTGGGTAGAATATAGTTGTGCGTTATTGGCTGTTGATTGCTGGTGTTGACTTCTTGATGTGTAGTGCCTCGCAGATGTCAAGCCGCCTGCTGTCGCTGTATCTATCAATGATTTCTGTGTTGTTTGCTAAGATTTCTCTGGTGATGGTTTGGTTGTGGGAAGAGAATATATGTTCCTTAATGGAGCCCTGTTGCTTATGCATCGTTAAACGCCTGGAAAGAGATGTTGTTGTCTTGCCTATATACTGAGTTTTTTGAGGCTTACAGTCCCCAAGAGGGCATTTGAAGGCATAGACGACGTTTGTCTCTTTTAGAGCGTTCTGCTCCGTGTCTGGAGAGTTTCTCATGAGTAGGCTGGCCGTTTATATATATATATATATATATATATATATATATAATATATATATATATATATATATATATATATATATATATATATATATATACTGGCAGCAGGTTTTCTTTTAAACATGTCTCATTGAATATGACCGCATATTCTGTATTTACTATCTTCTGATTTAGGGCTTCTATCCCTCTAACTATTTTCTTAGCATCAGGGCTTAGCTGAAGAGGAGTTCTCCAAAACTCATTTTCGTAATTTCAAGGTGAAGAAAAGAAGGGAATTACTATAGAATGTATTACACTTATTTATACAATTTGCACAACGTTTCGAACCTCCATGGTTCATTCTCAGTGAAAAGAATTTTCAGAACTGGTTGATTATACCCGCACTGGGTCAGGTGATAAGACAATAAAGGTGAAAACATGGGGGGATACATAAGGGATAAATGGGGTGAAGCACATAAGAACATAAGAATAGAGGTAACTGCGGAAGGCCTATTGGCTCATACGAGGCAGCTCCTATCTACATACAAAGATTAATCAGGTGTAATTGGCCTGTTATGTTGAACAGTGTCTTCTGTGTTGGCATCGTATGTTCTGGTCTTGTCCTTACTCTCATTGTGGGTAGAGTATATAGTTCCGTGATTTGGGTGTTCATGGTAGGTTGTTCTATTCTTATGTGAATTGCTTCAATAATTTGTAATCTTCTTGCATCTTGGGTTTTGTCTATTATACAGGTATTTTTGTTCAACATTTCTCTTGTTAGGGTGATGTCATTGGCTTGTCTCATGTGATTCCTCGGGGAACCGGATTGAAGATGGCATGTCAAACCGATGGACCGATGGTATAATCCTGAACCTAGAACAGAAACCACAATACCTCCAATAAAATTATATTACAAATCAACCATGCACAGTGAACATATAAAAGAGGAAAGAATAATGAAAGAAATAATCCGTAAATGAGTAAAAAGCATTACTTCTAACCAAAACATAGACCTCATCATATTCTACAAAACCAAGAAGACTTCCGAACTCCTTATCAAAAACAGCCCGAAGCCGACGGAGAACCCTCTACAGCAAAGAAAGGTCAAGCGTTGTATACATGTACACTTGCCCCCACGAAGGATGTAACCTTCAATCTAAGTACATAGGTATGACGTCGACCAAGCTGACGAGGCGTTTGACATGCCATCTTCAATCCGGTGCCCCCAGGAATCACATGAGACAAGCCCATGACATCACCCTAACAAGAGAAATGTTGAACAAAAATACCTGTATAATAGACAAAACCCAAGATGCAAGAAGATTACAAATTCTTGAAGCAATTGATAAAGCAATGATAAAGAGTCACTTACAATTAATGTATCAAGTTTGGAGACTTGTACACACTTCAGTGCAAGAAGCAAGGCAAATAGTTCGGTCTGAAGGGTAGAGGCCCAGTTGTTTATACGGACTCCCCACTCAATATATAAGCCATCACTAATTGTCAGGACATCTGCACTTCCTGCTGAACCCATGGTGCGGTGTAGAGGACCATCAGTGTATATGATTTGAGAGAGAGAATGCTCTGTGGACAGAGCATCAATATGGTTTAAGGCATTGAGCTTTGTCTCAAGACGAAGCTTGGGCTGTTCTATAATTTGCTTCTTGGATGGAAAGAAAGGGATTAAAATTGGAAAGGTTGTAATCTCTCACGGTGCAGGAAAGTGCCGTTGTTGTATCTCTTGGTACAAATTATAAATCTGATACATTCTAAATTCAGTTCCAGTTTTAGTTATCGATATGGAATCATGTTGACCTTCAATAAAGGATTTTTGCTTGGAGGGGCTTCTGTGCAAGGATTAGGATGAGCTAGCCTAAGCATTTTTATACCAATTTGAAAGTTAATTTCAGTAATACGATCAACAACGCTCGGAATATTAAGTTTCTTTCTCATGTTAAGTATCTTTGTGGTACGAGGGCACCCAAGGATTATCCTCAAGGCTTCGTTCTGCAATTTTTCAAGCCCTCCAAGCTTTCTTTCAGGCATCAAAACAAACAGGTGCAGCATAATCCACTAACGATCTGATGTATGCAAGGTACATCATTTTGACAATTCTGACATTGGCACCATAGCCTGAGTGATAACCTGCAACAGCCCTGAGAGTTGTTGTTGTTGTTGTTTTAGATTTAGCTACTCAGAACGAAATGTCCATGTAGCACGGACTATGGTGAGTCCGTAATTGAGTTCGGTTATTCTCGATAACCTTGTTACTATGATACTTGGGTCAACCTACACTGCCTTGAGAGCTCGGAGCCTCTCTTTATACTGACGACAGAGTCTGAATACAACAGGACCATACAGTGGCACCTCAAGGCCAAAGTATTTGAATCTGTTTACATAGTCAAGCTGAGAGCCATCATACAGTTGCTGCGTCTTGTGAACAGCTCCTCCCTCCCTGGAAGGGCGCCGATTTAGTATCTTGTAGGCGATGAGTCACAATAACGTGGCTAAAGTATTTTGACCAGACCACACACTAGAAGGTGAAGGGACGACGACGTTTCGGTCCGTCCTGGACCATTCTCAAGTCGATGGGCGACTTGAGAATGGTCCAGGACGGACCGAAACGTCGTCGTCCCTTCACCTTCTAGTGTGTGGTCTGGTCAACATTTAGTATCTTTGTTTTCTCTGCTGAGATGACTAAACATAGGTCCTGAAATGAGCCTAATACAGATGTAAAAAGTGTTCTGCGTGTTAGCATACCCAGTGGTGTGTATGAACGCATAGCCAGCTTTTGATCTATACACTGTAATCATTCATAGTGGGCCTCGCAGCTGAATGGACAGTACTTGGGGGTCGTAGTCCTAAGGGCCCGGGTTCGACTGTAACACCTCCATAAAATGTCTATACTATTGTATAAAATAGTAACACCACTATAAAGTATATACTAAACTAATAATGTAACTCTACTACTTCTTATCCTGAGTAACACTTCCTATCGGTTGCATTTGGTAACACTGTTATTGAACACTGTAATATGAGCTGACATATGATGGTTACACCGGAACCAAAAGGTACACTGCCAACAAGGAAATGCTACACAGGATTAAAAACGCTGCCACCATCTGCCTTGACCAATTGAGACTATATCAAGCAACGAGGCAAGAAACATTGCTTGACTTGGAGAGGCCTTTTTATAACTTTCATTAATTATGGGACGGTTGTCAGCCACTATATCCAAAAGGCTAAGAGGATTCAACAATTGACACAGACGGGAAATTTAACACGAGTTTATTGAGACCAAAATTATGCTAATCACCACTTATAAATCCTACTCTAACACTGGCCAAGAGTTAAGAAATTTAGACATGGAACAAAACCTCAGAGATCACACACATTACCTTAAGACCTCTGTCTCTCCATCCGGTGGACACACTGTCTCTCCCTGGCTGTGGATGTTCTTCACAGATCCACTCTCGACCCCGGTGTCCCGCACTCTCTGTCCACTAAGTCTCTACAGGACCTCTATATACACCTCAAAAGGGGGGAGGGGGAGATTTGCTGTTGCTACCTAGATCGAAGAGAGGTCGGGCCATACGTGCACAAACACTCAAGAATTTTCATTAAGCTTGTTTGACATTCACCATACACTCTTCAAGAGAGGACTTATTAATTACGTGTGTGAGTGACCTCTGACCTGGCTAAAAGGGGGGGATCCCTGGATGTTTACATATAAGAATCTGGGGTCTAATTCCATTACACTGTTTGACAAGAGTATCATGAAATATTACATACTTGAAACTAGCTGACTAAGACTAACCCAGGAATTTTTTAATCAACATACAAGATAATCCGGAGGTCATCTGGGCTGCCCTCTTGGAGAAGGCTTCCCTGGGTGTGAACTCTAAGGGGGGAGGGGTCATGGGTGTTACACGACTCCCGGCAGAGGTGGAAACAATTGGGCAGTTTCTTTCACTCTGATGCCCCTGTTGATCTAACAGTAAATAGGTACTTGGGAGTTAGATAGCTGCTATGGGCTACTTCCTTGGGATGTGTGTGTGTGTGTGTGTGTGTGTGTGTGTGTGTGTGTGTGTGTGTGTGTGTGTGTGTGTGTGTACTCACCTAATTGTGCTTGCGGGGGTTGAGCTTTGGCTCTTTGGTCCCGCCTCTCAACTGTCAATCAACTGGTGTACAGATTCCTGAGCCTACTGGGCTCTATCATATCTACATTTAAAACTGTGTATGGAGTCAGCCTCCACCACATCACTGCCTAGTGCATTCCATTTACTAACTACTCTGACATTGAAAAAGTTCTTTCTAACGTCTCTGTGGCTCATTTGGGTACTCAGCTTCCACCTGTGTCCCCTTGTTCGCGCCCCTCCAGTGTTGAATAGTTCATCCTTGTGTGTGTGTGTGTGTGTGTGTGTGTGTGTGTGTGTGTGTGTGTGTGTGTGTGTGTGTGTGTGTGTGTGTGTGTGTGTGTGTGTGTGTGTGTGTGTTAGAGAGGAATATCAGTAGAAGGTAAATACATTTGTTAGTTAGAGCTAATAGCTCGATTTTGCAGACACTAATAGTAAAAATAAAGGATGGGGTAGCAGCACATTGCTGTGGACACAGGCATCAAGGCAAATAGGGAGATCTTCGACAAGCTGCCGGCTTACTGTTCTCGTCAAGGGCACAAGTGGTAGTTGCTCTTAGGTAAATTCAGGTACTTAAGCTTGTTAATTAATAAAAAACTATTTCGTCGTGCGGCTATAGCCTACGTACACGTCACGCATATTCTCTATATTTATTTATTTTGGTTAAAACACTCGAAAGCAACATTTGGTAGGCTAAATACTTAATTTATGATTATAACTCTTCGGTAGTGGTATAACTAACCTGATTAATTATTGTTATATATTTACTTAAGAATGTTTTCCGATGACTGCCCTTTTTCCTCTCAACAATGCCGGAGGCAAATTGTTTCCAATTTCGCAAAGAAACTGCATAAATTATCAAGCAACTGATAAAATCTATGGCTTATTATACAATGCAGCTTAAATGCGAAACAATAAATATTTTTCTCACTCTTGTCAGAGCAAAATCCCCGAGCACGGCGAGAAAGAACCATCTTCCTTTGTTTGTATCGGCGGCCATAATCTCGTCCCCAAAACTTGGAGGACCACTTGTTGCTGAACCCGTCGCCGCTCTCCCGTCCCTCCACCGAGCCCCAGCGTAAGTGTTATCTATCCTGCAGGTGCTGGAGGGACGCAGGGGCAGCTAGGGAGGGATAGAGAGGCTGGAGGAGCCGGGGATGAGGGCCTGGGTGAACAGCTGATCCCAGCGCGGGAAACGTGAGTGCCTCCCGAGGGGTCGAGAGCCATGTCCACCGCCGAGCAGATCGTCGAGGATTTTGAGACCTTCGGCGTGGCGCTGGGGGATAATCAGCTGGTGGAGAGATGTAAGTGGTGTAGGCGGGTGTGGGTGACCCCGAGGGGGTGGCTAGAGGGATCAGGGGTCCAGTGGTGACGGTGTGTTTCACACTGCCCTTTTCTCCTCTTGTTTTGTATATAACGTCTACCTTTTTTTTTTAACGATGTGTTTCGTATGTAATAAGTTTCGTACAGCCACGCTGTACTTCATACAATGTTTGTGTGTATGATAGGGTGGGTTATGTGAGGTTTTGTGAACTTTGTCAACTGAGTACAGTTGCTTCGTTGTCGACTCAATCGGGGTTCGATTCCTGGGCGGGAAAGGAATGGTTGGGAGGACGTACAGTATTCTTTTAACTAATGCCACTGTTCTCCTAGTAGTAAATAGGTACCCAAGAGTCTGGCAACTGTTTTAGAGTTGTGTCCTGAGCAAGGTCAGTAGTTTGACCTTTTGGGGGACCTGGATACGCACCTGAAGCACATATGTACTCGCCTAATTGTATTCAACTGGTTGTGTTTGCGGGGGTTGAGCTTTGGCTCTTTGGTCCCGCTTCTTGACCGCCAATCAACTGGTGTACAGATTCCAGAGCCTACTGGGCTCTATCATATCTACATTTGAAACTGTGTATGGAGTCAGACTCCACCACATCCCTGTTTAATTCATACCATCTGTTAACTACTCTGACACTGAAAAAATTCTTTCTAATGTCTCTGTGGCTCATTTGGGTACAAAGTTTCCACCTGTGTCCCCTTGTTCGTGTCCCACCCGTGTTAGAGTTTGTCTTTGTCCACCCTGTCAATTCCCCTGAGAATTTTGTAGGTGGTTATCTGTAGATGTATACAGTAAACTCAAGTGAATCTGTGTACGTCTTCTTACTAGGTGAGTACAGGCTTCCTTTTCCCGACAAATGGAATTATCATTTTTGTTGGGTTGAACTTTGGTGCTTAATTCCAGTTGTCCAGGACAGGGAATCTGTATTTAGGCTTATCAAGGCCTACCTAGGTTGGTATTACTAACTTTTCCCAGGATACAACCCACTGCAGTTTGCAAACTCCCAGGTACCTGTTTGCTGTTAGGTGAACAGAGGCATCAGGCAAAAGGAAATGTGCCTGACCATTTTTTTTCTTGCTGTTTGAGTGTGGGTTGTTTCTGCCTTATAAGTTATGAGGTTCCTGCTTCATCCTGGCATGCAAACAACTCATTCCGTTTCTTGGGGTCATGGCCCGACCTTTGCCATACCCATGTGCTTGAGTGGCGTGAGGTGGACAGTCTCAAGTTACAGTATCTTGAGCTGTCTCATTTGCACTGCTGAAGCCGTGCTTGCTTGTTCCAGTTCTGCCCCAAATATTGGGCATGTTACAGCAGCTGTAGCAGCTGTTACATCCTTGTGCAGCTGTGTTTCTGGAACTGTGGCTGCAGAGGTTCATGAATCCTGTATTCACTTGGCTGTCCATTTCCTGCATCTTGGCTGTGGTTGAGCTGTTGTCGTATTCAGGGGTTCCCTGGATGTTCTGTCTTCAGAATGTTCAAATCCAGGGATCCCATCACAATGGTTGTACTCTTCAAATCACTTGTGTTGTCCCGTCTCGAGTACTGCTCAGTACTCACTTCCCCCTTCAGAGCAGGAGAGATTGCTGAAATAGAGGGAATACAGAGAACATATATGGCACGCATAGACGATAAAACACCTAAACTATTGGGACCATCTCAAAGCTCTCCAAATGTACTCTCTAGAAAGGAGACGAGAGAGATGCCAAATAATATACACATGGAAAATACTGGAGGGCCATTTCCCAAATCTACAGAGTAAAATAACAATGTACTGGAGTGAACGATATGGAAGAAAATGCAAGATTGAACCAGTAAAGAGCAGAGGTGCCATAGGCACAACCAGAGAACACTGTATAAACATCAGAGGTCCGCGGTTGTTCAACGTCCTCCCAGCGACTATAAGAAATATTGTTGGAACAACCGTGGACATCTTTAAGAGAAAACTGGACCGTTTTCTAAGAGAAGTTCTGGGTCAGCCGGGCTGTGGTGGGTATGTGGGCCTGCGGGCCGCTCCAAGCAACAGCCTGGTGGACCAAACTCTCACAAGTCGAGCCTGGCCTCGGGCTGGGCTTGGGGAATAGAACTCCCAGAACCCCATCAAGTAGGTATCAAGCAGTGCTGGGTGTTGTGGCTGTGGTGTGGTTTTCAGAGGCTTTACCCCACGTGGCTCTGTACTTTTCTTTGGCACATCTAGCTTGTATGCCTATGCTTTCTTTTTGGCTTGATCCCTACTCTTCAATCTGCCTCCCAGGTTTTGTTCCATTTTCCTGAAGTGCTGTTTTTCATGTTTTTTGAGCTGCAGTCACTTTATTCTAGTCTCTCAGTTGGCTGCTTTTACAGTGTTCTGTTGCGAGTGTGTGCTTTGCGACATTTCTGGGTAGTCTTTTCTGGGTAGTAGTAGTACTTGGCCCCTCCAGTTTGTGTTCTTGGGTCTGGTTTCTTCTGTGACTCCTTTTGGTCATTGCCTCTTAATTAGACTCCACATCTTTTTACTGTGTGGCCCGGTTATTCCCAGTCACTTTGCAAGACTTGACGGGCCTGTAGTATGTTCTTGCCTGCTTTTTTTCAGGGTCTGGCCTTTAGCATGACTCCTCTAGCTCAGGTCTGATGTAAGTGCCTAATAAACTGGCTTATATTGGATATATGGACCTGTGGGCCACTCCAAACAACAGCTTATTGGACCAAGTTTCTGAATAGTGTGTGAATCTCTGTTGACATGTTCCACATGTTCCTGTTCCGGGTTCCTGTTGTAGTCCTGTTCAGTAGGACTACAGTACTACTGAAACCCTCTCCAGGTATGCTCATCCTAGGTTTGGGGACTAGTTAGGGTTTGTTGTGGGGCTTCGGGCTTCCTGCTTTCGGGTTCTCCTTTTTGGCTTAATTCAGGCTCCTTGGTTCTTCCCAGGTTACCCAGGGTAATATTTTATTTACCTGGCAGCATTTTTTTCAGATATCGATGCTTTGCCCTACCTTGACAACTGGCCGGTTTGTGTTCCCAGTCAATCTGCATGTTGCTGGCTTGCAGCACCCTGGCATGCAACCACACCATGGATTGCAAGCCAGGGTATGGTCCCCTGTTGGTTCTGTCCTTGGTTCAGATATGATTAGGTCTGGTTTGGGATTCTTGGCAGGCTTCTCTTTCCTAGCTGGTGGCAGCTCTGCTCAGCCTACAGATTCTTGTCTGTATGGTATTGCTGAGGCTCTGAATTTCTCAGCAGTTAGTTGTGCACTTGTGCATAAGCCAGAGTTTTTGGCTTTGTGTTGTCCGCCTCTGGGCGGGATTAGGCTCTAGGCATTGTTCTGGTTCCTCCAGTATAGTCTTTTTCACCACTGCCACAAATGTTGGGTGCGCTCCGTTGGCCTATCACCAGCTTTACTGGGTTGCCCTCTGACTTCTCGGGGTTGTCCTCTGGTGTCTTCATCCTCTCTCAACCGTGTATCATGCTCTTTCAGTTCTGGGTTGTGACTGTTGCGAGTGTTTGCCAGACTTCTCAGGTTCTTTGGGCATGCAGTATGATTTATGAGTTTGTGGCAATGGAGCAGGCTATTTGGTTGGCTCATTTCCTTCCTGGCTCTCTTCTCTGGCTCTTCCAACTGCTTCCCAATGGGTCATTATTTTGAATCATGTTGGGTTTCTTTTGTCCTTTCTTCTTTAGGGTCTGATCCCTGCATGTCTTCTGGATTCTCAAGATTTGGTTCTCCATGTGGCTCACGTTTGGAATTTATTGATCTTTCTTGCAGTTAGTAAATTTTAATTTTGTCCCATTACAGTGCATTATTGCAAACAGTGTCATTAACACCTCTTATTCATTCACACTTATGATTATAATGATTTTATTTTCTTGTACAATCTAATTTAGATAATATAAGGATTTTTACAATATTTAGGTCAGGTCAGTAAATATGGCTAAGTCATAAATATGGTAGGTCATAAATATGGCTAAGTCAGCCATATTTACATATGGCTGACTTAGGATTCCTAAATATTCGTTATGTTCTGTATTTGTTTTATGGTTCTTACTAACACACCTACTCATTTGTATACCGGTTTTAATAACATGAAACAATGTCTTGGTCCCCAGGCTTGGAACTGTGTTCTCAGTATGGTGTGGATGGAGAGGGCATTGCTGCCTGCTGGATATCCTTTGCCAGTAGCATGGTTACGATTCCCTCACACTGGAGCGCCTCGATCACTTTGAACGCGATCAGCTAGCCAGGAGAAGAAAACTAATTCAAAGAGCACCAAGAATTTAAATTTATATGATGTATCAACACTTGATGCACTGTATCCTTTTCTTTCATGATGCTTTCCATTTGAAAAATTTATATTTTGTCTGGTTCAGTCATGTACATATGGCATGCAGTGAAAAGTCTGTTAGTTTGCAGTGGTTGCAGATGTGCTCCCATCCATTAAGCATGCCTGTATAGCTATTTTTTTTTTCCTTTCATAAAATTTTTGCAGAAAGATAAATAGGATTTCATGCCTAATTTATATTGCTGTCTTAATTGCCATTCTAATATTGAAATATGTTTTTTTGGCCAGTTGTGAAATGTTTTTGGTACTGTATTTCACATTTGTCGAACAAACTTTTTTCATTGAAATTATTTGTTCAATTCAGATTGAATGGTAATGGTTTTCACTGTTTCTGGTCCCTGCTTGGACTGGATCCAATCCAGCCTAGTCTGGATTGGATCCAATCCGTACAGTCTGGAACTACTGT
>WNGS01164858.1:18429053-18490689 GCA_020271785.1 Procambarus virginalis
TCCACCACTGTCACACACCACTCTCCACCACTGTCACACACCACTCTCCACCACTGTCACTCACCACTCTCCACCACTGCACACACCACTCTCCACCACTACCACACACCACTCTCCACCACTGTCACCACCACTCTCCACCACTGTCACACACCACTCTCCACCACTATCACACACCACTCTCCACCACTGTCACACACCACTCTCCACCACTGTCACACACCACTCTCCACCACTGTCACACCACCACTCTCCACCACTACCACACACCACTTTCCACCACTGTCACACACCACTCTCCACCACTGTCACACACCACTCTCCACCACTGTCACACACCACTCTCCACCACTGTCACACACCCTCTCCACCACTGTCACACACCACTCTCCACCACTGTCACACACCACTCTCCACCACTGTCACACACCACTCTCCACCACTGTCACACACCACTCTCCACCACTGTCACACACCACTCTCCACCACTACCACACACCACTCTCCACCACTGTCACACACCACTCTCCACCACTGTCACACACCACTCTCCACCACTGTCACACACCACTCTCCACCACTGTCACACACCACTCTCCACCACTGTCACACACCACTCTCCACCACTGTCACCCACCACTCTCCACCACTGCCACACACCACTCTCCACCACTGTCACACACCACTCTCCACCACTGTCACACACCACTCTCCACCACTGCCACACACCACTCTCCACCACTGTCACTCACCACTCTCCACCACTGCCACACACCACTCTCCACCACTGCCACACACCACTCTCCACCACTGCCACACACCACTCTCCACCACTGTCACACACCACTCTCCACCACTGTCACACACCACTCTCCACCACTGTCACACACCACTCTCCACCACTGTCACACACCACTCTCCACCACTGTCACACACCACTCTCCACCACTGTCACACACCACTCTCCACCACTGTCACACACCACTCTCCACCACTGTCACACACCACTCTCCACCACTGTCACACACCACTCTCCACCACTGTCACACACCACTCTCCACCACTGTCACACACCACTCTCCACCACTGTCACACACCACTCTCCACCACTGTCACACACCACTCTCCACCACTGTCACCACCACTCTCCACCACTGTCACACACCACTCTCCACCACTGTCACACACCACTCTCCACCACTGTCACACACCACTCTCCACCACTGTCACACACCACTCTCCACCACTGTCACACACCACTCTCCACCACTGTCACACACCACTCTCCACCACTGTCACACACCACTCTCCACCACTGTCACACCACTCTCCACCACTGTCACACACCACTCTCCACCACTGTCACACACCACTCTCCACCACTGTCACACACCACTCTCCACCACTGTCACACACCACTCTCCACCACTGTCACACACCACTCTCCACCACTGTCACACACCACTCTCCACCACTGTCACACACCACTCTCCACCACTGTCACACACCACTCTCCACCACTGTCACACCACTCTCCACCACTGTCACACACCACTCTCCACCACTGTCACACACCACTCTCCACCACTGTCACTCACCACTCTCCACCACTGTCACACACCACTCTCCACCACTGTCACACACCACTCTCCACCACTGTCACACACCACTCTCCACCACTGTCACACACCACTCTCCACCACTGTCACACACCACTCTCCACCACTGTCACTCACCACTCTCCACCACTGTCACACACCACTCTCCACCACTGTCACACACCACTCTCCACCACTGTCACACACCACTCTCCACCACTGTCACACACCACTCTCCACCACTGTCACACACCACTCTCCACCACTGTCACACACCACTCTCCACCACTGTCACACACCACTCTCCACCACTGTCACACACCACTCTCCACCACTGTCACACACCACTCTCCACCACTGTCACACACCACTCTCCACCACTGTCACACACCACTCTCCACCACTGTCACACACCACTCTCCACCACTGTCACTCACCACTCTCCACCACTGTCACACACCACTCTCCACCACTGTCACACACCACTCTCCACCACTGTCACACCACTCTCCACCACTGTCACACACCACTCTCCACCACTGTCACACACCACTCTCCACCACTGTCACACCACTCTCCACCACTGTCACACACCACTCTCCACCACTGTCACACACCACTCTCCACCACTGTCACCACCACTCTCCACCACTGTCACACACCACTCTCCACCACTGTCACACACCACTCTCCACCACTGTCACACACCACTCTCCACCACTGTCACACCACTCTCCACCACTGTCACTCACCACTCTCCACCACTGTCACACACACCACTCTCCACCACTGTCACCACCACTCTCCACCACTGTCACACACCACTCTCCACCACTGTCACACACCACTCTCCACCACTGTCACACACCACTCTCCACCACTGTCACACACCACTCTCCACCACTGTCACACACCACTCTCCACCACTGTCACTCACCACTGTCACACACCACTCTCCACCACTGTCACACACCACTCTCCACCACTGTCACACACCACTCTCCACCACTGTCACACACCACTCTCCACCACTGTCACACACCACTCTCCACCACTGTCACACACCACTCTCCACCACTGTCACACACCACTCTCCACCACTGTCACACACCACTCTCCACCACTGTCACACACCACTCTCCACCACTGTCACACACCACTCTCCACCACTGTCACACACCACTCTCCACCACTGTCACACACCACTCTCCACCACTGTCACTCACCACTGTCACACACCACTCTCCACCACTGTCACACCACTCTCCACCACTGTCACTCACCACTCTCCACCACTGTCACACACCACTCTCCACCACTGTCACACACCACTCTCCACCACTGTCACACACCACTCTCCACCACTGTCACACCACTCTCCACCACTGTCACTCACCACTCTCCACCACTGTCACACACCACTCTCCACCACTACCACACACCACTCTCCACCACTGTCACACACCACTCTCCACCACTGTCACACACCACTCTCCACCACTGTCACTCACCACTCTCCACCACTGTCACACACCACTCTCCACCACTACCACACACCACTCTCCACCACTGTCACACACCACTCTCCACCACTACCACACACCACTCTCCACCACTGTCACACACCACTCTCCACCACTACCACACACCACTCTCCACCACTGTCACACACCACTCTCCACCACTGTCACACACCACTCTCCACCACTGTCACACACCACTCTCCACCACTGTCACACACCACTCTCCACCACTGTCACACACCACTCTCCACCACTGTCACTCACCACTCTCCACCACTGTCACACACCACTCTCCACCACTGTCACACACCACTCTCCACCACTGTCACACACCACACTCCACCACTGTCACACACCACTCTCCACCACTGTCACACACCACTCTCCACCACTGTCACTCACCACTCTCCACCACTGTCACACACCACTCTCCACCACTGTCACACACCACTCTCCACCACTGTCACACCACTCTTCACCACTGTCACACACCACTCTCCACCACTGTCACACACCACTCTCCACCACTGTCACACACCACTCTCCACCACTGTCACTCACCACTCTCCACCACTGTCACACACCACTCTCCACCACTACCACACACCACTCTCCACCACTGTCACTCACCACTCTCCACCACTGTCACACACCACTCTCCACTACTGTCACACACCACTCTCCACCACTGCCACACACCACTCTCCACCACTGTCACACACCACTCTCCACCACTACCACACACCACTCTCCACCACTGTCACACACCACTCTCCACCACTGTCACACACCACTCTCCACCACTATCACACACCACTCTCCACCACTGTCACACACCACTCTCCACCACTGTCACACACCACTCTCCACCACTGTCACACCACCACTCTCCACCACTACCACACACCACTTTCCACCACTGTCACACACCACTCTCCACCACTGTCACACACCACTCTCCACCACTGTCACACACCACTCTCCACCACTGTCACTCACCACTCTCCACCACTGTCACTCACCACTCTCCACCACTGTCACTCACCACTCTCCACCACTGTCACACACCACTCTCCACCACTACCACACACCACTCTCCACCACTGTCACTCACCACTCTCCACCACTGTCACACACCACTCTCCACTACTGTCACACACCACTCTCCACCACTGTCACACACCACTCTCCACCACTGTCACACACCACTCTCCACCACTGTCACACACCACTCTCCACCACTGTCACTCACCACTCTCCACCACTGTCACTCACCACTCTCCACCACTGTCACACACCACTCTCCACCACTACCACACACCACTCTCCACCACTGTCACACACCACTCTCCACCACTGTCACACACCACTCTCCACCACTGTCACTCACCATTTCCTTATTCTTCCTAATACTTCCATATTCTTCTACCACCAATAACCATAACACAACAAACAAACACCACCAACAACTTCTCCACCTCGACCATCTCATTCCTTCTCGAACTCTTCTTCTTTGACCTTCCCCCTTGACACTCTCCTTCCTCCTTCCTTCTTGACCTTCCTCCTCACCTTCTTCCTCCTCAACCTCGACCTTCCTCTTCAACCTCTTCCTCCTCGACCTTCTCATTCTTCCTCCTCGACCTTCTCATTCTTCCTCCTCGACCTTCTTTCATGACCCTCTCCTTCTTCTTCGACCTTCTCATCCCTACTTCTCGACCCTCTTTCTCCTTTCTCTTCGGCCTTCTTCCTTGACCATCTCCTTCCTCCTCCTCAACCTTCTTCCTTGACCATCTCCTTCCTCCTCCTCAACCTTCTTCCTTGACCATCTCCTTCCTCCTCCTCAACCTTCTTCCTTGACCATCTCCTTCCTCCTAGACCTCCTCCATCCTCCTCTTTCTCCTCCGTACTCCTATTTCCTCCTCGACCTCATTCACCGCCTACTTCTTCCTTCTTCACCTCTTCCTCCTCGACCTCCTCCTTGACCTCTTCGGCCTCCTCTTTCTTTCTCCCCCGACCTCCTCCTCCTCCTCCTCCTACTCCTTCCTTCCTTCCCGACTTCCTTCACATCTTCATCTTCGTCTCGACCTCCTCCTCCTTCCTCCTCGATCTCCTCCTCCATTCTCCTTCACTAACTACAGTAACTAACCACCACTACTATCAATAACAATAACCATCAATAATCACTGTCATCACCCTACACACTCATTAACCATCTCATTCATCAACAACTACTACAATCAACCATTACTATCATCAGCAACAACATCCAGCAATAACCACTACCACCAACCACAACAATTAACCTCCGCTACCACCAACCACAACAATTAACCTCCGCTACCACCAACAACAATCAACCACCGACCACAACAATCAACCACCAACCACAACAATCAACCACTCCTACTACCAACAACACTCAACAACTCCTACTACCAACAACAATCAACCACCAACCACAACAATCAACCACCAACCACAACAATCAACCAGTACTACTGCCAACTATACTCATCCACTACTACCACAAAATACAACATTCAATCACCACTATCACGAACCTCAACAACTACCACTACAATCAACCACAAGCGACCACTACCACCAAGTCCCACTATCATCAACCACTACTATCATCAACCACATCCATCGACAACTACAACTATCAACCACCACTACCACTAACAACCTCAACAATCAACCACCACTACCACGAACAATCAACCACCACTACCACGAACAATCAACCACCATTACCACCAAACACAACAATTAATAAACCACCATCCATGCCAACTATATTCTTCAACCGCCACAACCACAACGTACAACAATCAACCACTACTATCATGAACCACAACAACCAACACTACCTCCAACTACCACTACCATCGACGACCACCACTACCATCAACAACTACCACCAACGACCATTACTACCACCAACCACACCCATCAAGCATCACACCCATCAACCTCCACAACCATCACCCGCCACAACCATCACCCGCCACAACCATCAACCACCACAACTATCAACCACCACTACCATCAACCACCACAACCATCACTCACCACAACCATCAACCACCACAACTATCAACCACCACTATCATCAACCACCACAACCACCACAACAATTAACTACCACCACGGTCAACCAGATTAGCCATCAACCTCCTCAACCATGAACGACCACATCCATGAACCACCACAACAATCAACCACCACAATCATCAACCACCACTACCATCAATAAACACTACCGTCAACCACCACAGCCATTAACTACCACCACCATCAACCACCTTAGTCATCATCCACCACAGCCATCAACCACCATAGCTATAAATCACCAATACTCTAACCACCACAACCTCAACCACTATTACCATCAACCACCACTACCATCACTACCACCAGTCACAACCATCAGCCACCACTATTACCAACCACAGCAATCAACCACCACCACCACCAATGTAATTAACGGTCCAATACTGGTCGAGCTTTTGGATTTTGACTTTGCGTATGTGAAAAAAAAAAAATATCCTAAATATTTTTTCACATACGCAAAATCAAAATCCAAAACCTCAACCAGTATTGGACCGTTAATTACAAATGAAGGTACCTACACAGAGGACAACAAAGAGATTAGTGAAATTCTAAGAAGCCAGTATGAGGCTATGTTTAGCACATCAATAAAAAACATGAAAGTTGATGACCCAGACAGCTTCTTTATGAATGACATTCAAGCTGCAGATAATATAACGGATATTACCACAAACTCAGAAGACTGAAAGAGAAATTGACAATATGCCTATGCACTCAGCTCCTGGGCCTGACTCATGGAATTTAATATTCATAAAGAAATGTAAAGTACCAGTAGCGAGAGCACTCAGCGTAATATGGAGAAAGAGCCTGGATACAGGGGAGATACCAGCAGCACTTAAATCTGCAGATACAGCTCCGTTGCACAAGGGGAGGAGTAAAACCTTGGCAAAAAATTATAGCCCAGTTGCACTAACATCACACATAATAAAAGTGTTTGAAAGAGTGATTAGGAATCAAATTTCTAGTTTTATGGAAAACAATGAATTGCACAACCCAGGACAACATGGATTTAGAGCGGGAAGATCCTGTCTGTCACAGTTACTCAACCACTATGACAAAATCACAGAAGCCCTAGAAGAAAAGCAAAATGCAGATGTTGTATACACAGACTTTGCAAAGGCGTTCGACAAATGTGACCATGGGGTGATAGCTCACAAAATGAGGTCAATGGGAATAATTGGAAAAGTAGGACGCTGGATACTCAATTTCCTGTCGAACAGAACACAAAGAGTAACAGTCAATCAGATAAAATCGAGTCCAAGCGATGTTAAAAGCTCTGTACCTCAAGGTACAGTCCTTGCACCGCTACTGTTCCTTATTCTCATATCTGATATAGACAAAAATACACGTCACAGCTTCGTGTCGTCCTTTGCAGATGACACAAAACTCAGCATGAAAATTACCTCTGCTGAAGACATTGAAAAACTACAAGCAGATGTCAACAAAGTTTTCGATTGGGCAGCAGAAAATAACATGATGTTTAACAGTGATAAATTTCAGGTACTCAGGTACGGCAAAACTGAGGATCTGAAACATAATACAGGGTACAAAACACAATCGAATCTTCCCATAGTAGAAAAGCAGCATGTCAAGGATTTGGGAATAATGATGTCAGACGCTGTAACGTTTAGGGAGCATAACCAAGCAAATATTGCTTCAGCCAGAAAAATGATCGGATCAATTATGAGAACTTTCAAATCCAGGGATCCCATCACAATGGTTGTACTCTTCAAGTCACTTGTTTTGTCCCGTCTCGAGTACTGCTCAGTACTCACTTCCCCCTTCAGAGCAGGAGAGATTGCTGAAATAGAGGGAATACAGAGAACATATACGGCACGCATAGACGAGATAAAACACCTAAATTATTGGGATCGTCTCAAAGCTCTCCAAATGTACTCTTTACAAAGGAGACGAGAGAGATACCAAATAATATACACATGGAAAATACTGGAGGGCCAGATCCCAAATCTGCACAGTAAAATAACAACGTACTGGAGTGAACGATATGGAAGAAAATGCAAGATTGATCCAGTGAAGGGCAGAGGTGACATAGGCACAATCAGAGAGCACTGTATAAACATCAGAGGTTCGCGGTTGTTCAACGTCCTCCCAGCGACTATAAGAAATATTATAAAAGAAATAAGAAATTTCATATAATAATAATTAATAAGAAAAAAATAAGAAAAGAAATATAGTCCTAAAAGAAATAAGGACTATAAGGGTCCCCTAACTCCCACAGGATTGGAATGGGGTCCACTACCCATTGGATTAGTACGGAGTCCATTACCGCCCACAGGATGGGTATATGGTCCAATACCACCCACAGGATGAATATAGGGTCCACGGCCACCCACAGGATGGATATGTTGTCGACTACCATCTACAGTATGGGGGCCCAATACCACTAGGAGCATGGGTATGGGGTCCCCTACTGCCTACAGGATGGGTATGGGGTCCACTACCATCTAAAGGATGGGTATGGGGTCCAGTACCATCTAAAGGATGGGTATGGGGTTCATTACCACCCACAGGATGGTTATGGGGTTCACTACCACCCACTGGATTGGTATGGGGCTCACTACCATCAACTGGTTTGGTATGGGTTTCACTACCACCCACAGAATGGGTATGGGGGGTCCACTACCGGTCAGAGGATGGGTCAACTACCACCCACAGAATGGGTATGGGGTCCACTTCCCCTCCGCCCACAGAATGGGTATGAGGTTCATTTGTGCTCCGCCCACGGGATGAGTTCATTACCGCCAACAGGATAGGTATGGAGACCGTTACCGCCTACAGCATAGGCATGGGTGCCACTATCGCCTCGAAGATGTGTATATAGCCCAATGCCGCAAACAGGATGAGTATGGGTTCCACAGCCGCCCACAGGATGAGTAAGGGGTCCACTACTACCTGTAGATATGGGGTCCACTCCTGCCTACATGATGTGTACGGGAGACAAGTACTGACAGCAGGATGGCTATGGGGTGCGGTACTGCCTCATAGGTATCCGGTACTGCCTATGTTGTCCGGTACTCTCTGCTCAACCCCCGCAAGCACAACTGAGTGAGTACAGGATGGGTATTGCGTCCACTACCGCCCACAGGAAGGGTATGGGATCAGCTACAGCTGACGGGTTGGGGTATGGGATCAACTACAGCTAAGGGTATGGGGTCAACTACAGCTCATGGTTTGGGGGTATGGGGTCAACTACAGCTCATGGGTTGGGGGGGTATGGGGTCAACTACATCTCATGGGTTGGGGTATGGGGTCAACTACAGCTCATGGGTTGGGGGGGTATGGGGTCAACTACATCTCATGGGTTGGGGTATGGGGTCAACTACAGCTCATGGTTTGGGGGTATGGGGTCAACTACAGCTCATGGGTTGGGGGGGTATGGGGTCAACTACAGCTCATGGGCTGGGGGGGTATGGGGTCAACTACAGCTCATGGGTTGGGGGGTATGGGGTCAACTACAGCTCATGGGCTGGGGGGGTATGGGGTCAACTACAGCTCATGGGTTGGGGGGTATGGGGTCAACTACAGCTCATGGGTTGGGGTATGGGGTCAACTACAGCTCATGGGTTTGGGGGTATGGGGTCAACTACAGCTCATGGGCTGGGGGGGTATGGGGTCAACTACAGCTCATGGGTTGGGGGGTATGGGGTCAACAACAGCTCACGAGTTGGGGGGTATGGGGTCAACTACAGCTCATGGGTTGGGGGGTATGGGGTCAACAACAGCTCACGAGTTGGGGGGTATGGGGTCAACTACAGCTCATGGGTTGGGGGGTATGGGGTCAACAACAGCTCACGAGTTGGGGGGTATGGGGTCAACTACAGCTCATGGGTTGGGGGGTATGGGGTCAACAACAGCTCACGAGTTGGGGGGTATGGGGTCAACTACAGCTCAAGGATTGATATAAGTTCCACTACTTCCCACGAGATGAAATCCACATGAAATGTATGGGGTACACTACCATCCACAGGATGGTAGTGAACCCCATTCCCATCCACTGGAGTGGTATGGGGGTCACTACCACTGGGTCCACTACCGCCAACGGGATGAGTATGGGTTCCATACTCATCCTCTTAGTGATAGTGAACACCATACTCATCCTCTTAGCGATAGAGGACCCATACTCATCCTGTGAGTGGCAGTGGACCCCATATCCATCCAGTGGGTGGTAGTGAGATCCAAAACCATCCGGTAGCGAAAGTGAACCCTGTGCCAATCCTGTGGGTGGTAGTGAATCCCTTCCTCATGCTGTGGGGTGGTAGTGGACCCAATACTCATCCATGTAGGCGGTAGTGGACCATATACACATCCTTAAAGCAGTAGTGGACCCCATATCCTTCCTGTTGGAGCTAGTGGACCCCATGCATATGCTTGGATGGTTGTGGACCCTATACCCATTCTGTGGGCGGTAATGGATTCCATACCCATCCTGTTGGCGGTAGTGGTAGTGGAACCCATACCCATCCAGTGGATGGCAGTAGTGGATGTGAGGGGGATGGGTTTACACCATCTAAACCTTCTACTAATGTACGTGCACGTGACGCCCGCCGTGCACTGGAGCACATGCACCGTGCACCATATCTTGATCCGTGCACCCGGACAAGATATGGTAACCCGTACCCGAAACATCCCATGCTTAGGGTCGTTGAAGAGCCTAGGCCATCAGCATTCCAAATATGTTACAATGGCCGTTATAGCATATTTGTGGAAAGAGTTAAAGAGAGGAGAAGCTTTTAACTGTAAAGCGTGAGGGATATTATACAGCGTGTCTTTTGTTTCCTGATGGCACGATGTGTGGGTGACATCAGAGGGGTTGCCTGGGGCGCTCAGGCCAGTGATGGCGGCCGGGGAGCTGCGCGCTCACCAGCCACTATAGCCACTCCATGTCCTCCAAATAAAAACGACTTGTGAAATGAACTTGAAAGTCTCATTATAGTTGTCATAACTGACGAGTGTTTAATACCGTGTGTATGTGGGCTATAAGCCTTTAGGTTACTGTGTGCATTGTAGCTTTGGAACCTTGTGTTATTGCATGAATTGGTTACGGGTGTTGGGCGAAGAACAATGGATGAGTGTTGACAAATAAGCTTGCGACCTTTCGAGGCCGCTCTTGGTGTGGAGGGCGGGCTCCAGGGTTAAGGCCGTTGAGATAGTTTGAAATGTGGTCGCCACCAGCATCTCCCACAACACTCCCGCTGCTTTTCTTAGGATCCATTCTCTTGTTTGGTTGTATTTGTCTTCCACAAGGCGAGTGGTGGCGGTGGTAGGGGTGACCTCGGGAGCGTTCAGTCACCTGGGCGGCGGCTGGCGGGCTGCTGGTGCTGGTGATATTGGCAGCACCGCCACCTGGCTACTCTCACCTCTTTTGTTGACCTCGTCTTGCTGAGCAGTCTGTGTGCGGCGGTGAAGGATCGTATAGGTGTGAGGAACCTCTGATTGGGAGGCGGCCAGTTCCCGCGCTGATGCTGACGTCAGCCGGCGGGAAAATAACCTTGCCTGGCTCGCCCACCCAACTCATCTAGGAATGTCAATTGGGGATTTGTTCTGCGTGTTAAAATCGGTTCGTTGGTGTTTACATTGTTCCATGTTGGATGGCCATCTTCTCTCCCTGGGGAGAGAGAGCTAGATGCGTCACTGGTGCTGGGTGGGTAGGGTTCTGGTGCATGTTGATTCCGCCATGACTAGATCCATACTCATCTAGCAACAGTAGCAGCAGGCAACAGCGGGGTCAGCAGCAGGCGTACACACAGACAACGCCGGAAGCAACAGTCGGCATACAGCCTGGTCACGACTGATAGCATGTGATATTAATCAGGTACTATTGCCGTATACAGCCAATTTTAAGTTAACTAAATTTAATTCTAGGTTAGTGGAAGTATTCATTCCACAGCCTGGTCAGGTAATTACATTGATTGATTGACAGTTGAGAGGCGGGCCGAAAGAGCAGAGCTCAACCCCCGCAAGCACAACTAGGTGAATACATTTAGTGTGTCATTGACGTTTGCTAGAGATCGTCTTTGGCAGAATTGCGCTATTTAACTTGATAAAACACAGCATCTTCATTTAAAGATTAAGAATTTTTTGCCACGTGGTGTGGTTAATGTGATCTAAGCCCATTATAAAGTCTAAACAAAGGGAAGGAAGGTTAAAGGGCGTATGTGCCTGGAACAAGAAGTCATTGAACTGGGGCCCGTGCAAGGTCGGTTGGCAAGGTTTTGGTAGTACTTAGTAACGATGAGGACCATAGTATATATACCGACGTACAGCGCAATTAGAAAGTAGGAATCGGTACTATTGAATTTGAACAAACCTGAAAAGATTTTCTATTTGTTGCAAAGGCAAACTAGTGTAGCCTTGTGCAGACTAATGTAGCCTTCCTAGCTACATAAATTACACCTAATAAACGCTTTGAGGCCTAATATGTATGTGTGCACGTGCACTATACTAGCAATATTTATTTTATAGCTCTTTTTGGACTTCATAAAGTGAATAATACCCAATTCTATCTAAACAGTACGATGGGTTGTCACTCATATGTGGCTGTTAACGTGTTAGACAAAATGGTGGTGAATTGAAATGGGACTAGGCCTCTGATTGGTTTAAAAAGAGTCAGGATAGATATCTGTCGTGAGATGTGGGAGGTGAGGTTATTATCCTGCGATGTATGTATCGTAAATATATATAGTGGTGGACATCGTATAGTTAAATTTTGAAAATCTTTGGTACACCCCAAGATTACCCATGGGATTGTACTTCAACCAGGCTTACCTGCTTGTGGCAGGTTAAGCAAGTAGTATTGCTTCTGCTACTACTGTTAGTATTGCTGCTACTACTGTTAGTATTGCTACTACTACTGTTAGTATTGCTACTACTACTGTTAGTATTGCTACTACTACTGTTAGTATTGCTGCTACTACTGTTAGTATTGCTGCTACTACTGTTAGTATTGCTGCTACTACTGTTAGTATTGCTACTACTATTACTGTTAGTATTGCTACTACTACTGTTAGTATTGCTACTACTACTACTGTTAGTATTGCTACTACTATTACTGTTAGTATTGCTACTATTATTACTGTTAGTATTGCTACTACTACTGTTAGTATTGCTACTACTACTACTGTTAGTATTGCTACTACTATTACTGTTAGTATTGCTACTACTATTACTGTTAGTATTGCTACTACTATTACTGTTAGTATTGCTACTACTACTACTGTTAGTATTGCTACTACTACTACTGTTAGTATTGCTACTACTACTACTGTTAGTAATGCTACTACTACTACTGTTAGTATTGCTACTACTACTGTTAGTATTGCTACTACTACTACTGTTAGTATTGCTACTACTGCTACTGTTAGTATTGCTACTACTACTACTGTTAGTATTGCTACTACTACTACTGTTAGTATTGCTACTACTACTACTGTTAGTAATGCTACTACTACTACTGTTAGTATTGCTACTACTACTGTTAGTATTGCTACTACTACTACTGTTAGTATTGCTACTACTACTACTGTTAGTAATGCTACTACTACTACTGTTAGTAATGCTACTACTACTACTGTTAGTATTGCTACTACTACTGTTAGTATTGCTACTACTACTGTTAGTATTGCTACTACTACTACTACTGTTAGTATTGCTACTACTGCTACTGTTAGTATTGCTACTACTATTACTGTTAGTATTGCTACTATTATTACTGTTAGTAATGCTACTACTGCTACTGTTAGTATTGCTACTACTACTGTTAGTATTGCTACTACTACTACTGTTAGTATTGCTACTACTGCTACTGTTAGTATTGCTACTACTATTACTGTTAGTATTGCTACTATTATTACTGTTAGTAATGCTACTACTGCTACTGTTAGTATTGCTACTACTATTACTGTTAGTATTGCTACTATTATTACTGTTAGTAATGCTACTACTACTACTGTTAGTATTGCTACTACTACTACTGTTAGTATTGCTGCTACTACTACTGTTAGTATTGCTACTACTACTACTGTTAGTATTGCTACTACTACTACTGTTAGTATTGCTACTACTACTACTGTTAGTATTGCTACTACTACTACTGTTAGTATTGCTACTACTACTACTGTTAGTATTGCTACTACTACTACTGTTAGTATTGCTGCTGCTACTACTGTTAGTATTGCTACTATTACTACTGCTATTATTATTATTTATACTGTATTGCTCTTAACCATCCACTTGTTACCTGTCACCATCATGTCTGATACTGTCATCTTCTGTCACTAGGTAAGATAGTCAATTATAATCATTGATGTCATCAAAATTTGTAATAATTTTATTGGGTGAAGCTCAAGATTGAGCTTCACTACTGATGAATTACTATGCATTTTGCATTGTGCATTTTATTAGATTGTGATGTACATTTACAATATGGTGGTAGATCTGATAATCGTAACAAATGCGCTTCTTTTGATTATTTTGATTGTGGCTTGAAGGTGTCGCATTACACTATTTATGATTGGATAAGGTGTGCTTAGAATGTGAGTGTTCTCATTTAATATCTTGATGATTTTAGCAACGTAACATTGAATTTAAGGGATGCCTTGTCTTGCGGTGGGGGCTGTCAAGGGGGAAATGAAGTGGCTGTCTGTGATGTCATTGTGGAGAGTGGGATAACTATCAACAGTATACCAGATGATGTTTATTTGATGTGCATGTAATAACAGTATGTTTTGCTCTTGTGCAGGCTAACAAGCGGCAGTTAACACCAGATAAAAGTATCACAAAACGTCATGTTGGTCCTGCGCGCTCAATCTCGGCCCAGTTTTCGCCCGCTACTCTCTCGCCCAGTGTAGCAACTCCTTCACATAAATATTCTGCCAGGACAAATGCAGGTGGTGTTGTTGCATCATTTGGGCACTGTAGTGAGGCATCATGGAAAGCTCACCCGAACTTCATGCCAAAGGTAAGGGAATCGCATTGCATAAATTAATGTGCTAGTCGCTATTGTGTTCTGGAGATGGCATCTATGCCATACAGTAGTTTAGATGCTCAATGCATATCTAACTAGAAGATATTGTTAATGATCTTGTACAATATCTTATCACAATGTGTATGGTGCAATGGCATTGACTGATGGTTACTAGTCAATGTAAGGTACAGTATCTGATGTCCCTGACATGTATAACTCTTCTTACATTTGTGCCATTGTCTATCCTCTATGTAACCCGTCTTCGCAAATTCGTATAGTCAATATTGACTTATTAAATACGTGCATAGGTGACATACTAAACATAATAGATACCCTTAAAAAGCTTCATAGATAACACCGACCTTACCTAACCTTGTTAGTATGTTAAGATAAGCATCTTATAGCTTCGTAATTACAATTGTTACTTAACCTATTATAGGTATAGGTTAAGTAATAATTGTAATTACGAAGCAATAAAATGCTTATCTTAACATACTAACAAGGTTAGGTAAGGTCGGTGTTTTCTATGAAGCTTTTTAAGGGTATCTATTATGTTTAGTATATCACCTATGCACGTATTTAATAAGTCAATATTGACTATACAGATTTGCAAGGATGGGTTGCTCTATGTTTGCCAGATATGTAACAGGAAATGTTAAGTATGCCAAGACAACTTCTGTGATCATTATACAGTACAGCCCCGATTCAACACACAATATGGGACCAACCCCATTTTGCTGCATTGGGTGGTCTAGTGCAACCAGAGATGCCACCAGGATGCATTTCCCATGCCCTATGGGCTATTTCACTTAAAAAAAAATCACTTCAACCTATAATAGACAACTATCAAATGAGCATGTCTGCAAAGAAATATATTTCTCGCCTCCCCAGTCTCTAAACAAATTTATTTTTCTGCATGTAGCTCATTTCTCAAGTCCCCGGCTTCAAAACTCATTTTTCAAAAGGTAGCCGGGGCATACCTGAGTGAATGACAACCTTGTCAACTCTGAAAATCATAGAATTTGATTTTAAGTATCCTCAATAGCTTTCCCATGGCTCTAATTATTTCTTATAATATTGAGTCATCTGCAAAAATCATCAGAAATGTGATTGTAGCCATATTAAGATTTACCATTAATACCCTAATATTTACTGTGCTCTGTAGACTTGATTACACTGAGTGGACTTTATTTCAACCTGTCATATGAAGGACAACTACCAAGAGAACCTGTCTGTAAAGAGATTTAACTACACCTAGCATGTTTCCCATGCCCTACATTGAAATCTCACTTTGAAAGGGAAAGAGTCCCATGTTAGTGAACAAAAACCAGGGAATCTCAAAATTATAATGAATTGAAGAATATTGGTTTAAGTATATTCAGTGGCTTTCCCAAGACTTCTATTTCTTGTAATGTAGCACTCATCAATGAAAATGATTAAAAATGTGATTGAGACATATTAAGTTAGCATTCGCCCAACAACAAAAAATTCAAAAACTCAGATTTGAGGTTCCACTGTACTGTACAGTTGAAAATTTGACATCAAATTGTTATTGGTATTTGCTTTCTATTCATTTTGCTGTGTCTCTTCATTTTCATGGACCTGATAACCAGCTAGTCAAAATGTTAAACAGTATTTCTAGTGAGAAATGTGCCAAACCATGTATTCCCGATGCATATATCATAAATACAATGAATGAGTAAATGCATGAAATATTTTAGCTGCAAATTACAACCAAGCTGCACCCTGCATACTTAGATTGAATTTTTTTTTTTTCTTTTTGCATGTCTAATAAGAGAGCTCCATATTCACCAATGATGATCATAGCACTTGTTGAACAAGATGAAAACATTTACATACATAATAGGGTTGCATTCAATACCTACCTGAATCTATTAATGCTCTGCCACTTATCAGTAACAGATACTGTAGTGAACTTGATGAAATTCAGAAAAATTGAAGGCTGTAATACAATTTTTTTATCCTCAATGTGTGCAAATATTTAGTCACAAGTCATGGTTTTTTTAATGTCAAATACCATACCACTTTTTTTTAATGTCAAATACCATACCACTTTTGTTGCATGAATGTAATGCCCAAACTTGCGTACCGGCAAATAAATTTTTATGCAGCGAAGTTTTAATTTGGTTGTCAAACTCCTGTAGCGATAGAAATTGCTTATTGTAATATGTTTTCATGCTATGTTGCGTTTCTTTTGTCTGGAATGATGTCATAAGATTTGTATTTACTGTATTTAGCTTAAATTCTGTAAAGAGAGTTTGATAATTTTTTATTTCATTGTACATTTTCTGCTCGCAGGTCAAGATGCTGGCTATGGGAGGTGAGGAGCCTTTGACCAAATCATACAAGTACATGTTTGAGAAAATAAGAGATGCAGCTGGGGCTTTGGATGACTCCATCAATGTCCTAGCAGAGCAGATGAAGGATGCTCTTCAAGTTGAAGAGTTTTCTCCTCTTAAAATTATGAGTAATGTATGTATGTAAAAAAAAAAACCTAGTTAATTAATTTTGAACATTAGAAATTTTCTAATAAGAGTACTTAAAGTATAATTTACAAGCATGATGAGTAGCATATAAGATCATATATACTGTATAGGCAGTACGAGTACTGTACGGAAGAGAGAGACTTTTAAACAGTGAGTTAAGGCATTATTTAATAGGACTTGAAACAGCATAAACTTTTCCTTACATTTCTGTATGTTTTTAAAATTATACTGTACCATACTTGCAGGAGAGTATATCGGTAGTTGGGCGTATCTGCTGTGACAGCGTGGGTCGCCTGAATGCTGCTTCAGTATTGTTGGAGGGTTCACGTGAGATTGCCGGTGGTAAAACAGTCCCTGTTGATCTATCACAACTTGACAAATACTCCCTCTTTCCTGGCCAGGTGAATATTGCCTGCACGTTGTATTATTTAATGTATGTATGTCTTCTGATATAAAAATTGTTATTTATAAATTAAATTTATATTTATTAGAGCCATAGTGTTTATTGTCAGGTAGTTTGCTTCAAATATCCAGAAAATAATGTGGATTTAACATTCTCTCATTTTTGGGTATGATATACAGTATGTTTACAAACGGGTGTGGCTTTCTCATGTTTGCAGTCTTTAATTTTTGTTATTAAATAAACAAATTGCACTGAAAACCCCATTTTAGTATTTTTGTGTTTTATAGGTAGTGGGCCTCCGAGGAATAAACACAACAGGCAATAGATTGATTGCCAAAGAATTGGTGCCTGGAAAAGTTCTGCCTCCATGTAGCTCTCCTGTTACAATTACCAGTGCCACAGGTACCCAAACATTTTTTCTTTCTCTAATCCTTTGCTTATGCCATGCCCCACATTGAACAAGAGCTTCTCACCTATATCTCACTGCACATTCAGAGTTAGGTTGGTTCCCTTAGCCCTGTATATTGCACATTTTAGTTACTAATGGACAGTAGTGTCTGATAAATTTGATGTCTTTTTGTCAGTGCATTATTTATATATAAATAATGTATCTGAAGTTGCCTTTACTGTGTATTGGGCATCTCTTATAGGTATAGCCCTATCTTATAGTTAATACAGGCAATTTTCTACATTTTTTAAAATATCAGCTTGAAACACTTTGAAATAGTAGTGATTATATAAACTGATAACACAGACCCCGCCCCCCCCAGTTAGATTACATGTTGAGGGAAAAGACTGTGGACAGTATTAACCTAGAGTAAAGTAGATAATGAGGGTACAAGATGAAAGTTGGCACTTGGAATTTACACCTGTTGTATTGAGTATACAGTTAACTAGAGTATATGAATAATGATAGAAAATCCAGGGGATGGACATTAATGCCAGAAGTACATAATAAAATGGCAGCAACATATGTTAAATTATTTAACATGGGTAAGCATTCAGGAGCTTGAATAATGAATCTTTCAAGATCACAACATACATTAGACCAGCCCTAGGATATGCAGCACCAGCATGGCAAATCACACCTAGCAAGCACAAGGCGTTGATTTACAAAGTGCAGAGATGAACTATTAGGAGAACTTGATTAACAGCACTAGGTGAATGACTTACGAGGCGATGTGCTCAGTGTCTATGATACTGGGGTGAATATACAAAGTAGCTGGTCTTTTCTTGACAAGGAAAAATGGATAGAGGGACATGGGTGAAAGATTACCTGGTTGATACCTGGTTGATGGGGTTCTGGGAGTTCTTCTACTCCCCAAGCCCGGCCCGAGGCCAGGCTTGACTTGTGAGAGTTTGGTCCACTAGGCTGTTGCTTGGAGCGGCCCGCAGGCCCACATACCCACCACAGCCCGGCTGGTCCGGAACTCCTTGGAGGAATAAATCTAGTTTCCTCTTGAAGATGTCCACGGTTGTTCCGGCAATATTTCTTATGCTTGCTGGGAGGACGTTGAACAACCGCGGACCTCTGATGTTTATACAGTGTTCTCTGATTGTGCCTATGGCACCCCTGCTCTTCACTGGTTCTATTCTGCATTTTCTTCCATATCGTTCACTCCAGTACGTTGTTATTTTACTGTGTAGATTTGGGACCTGGCCCTCCAGTATCTTCCAGGTGTATATTATTTGATATCTCTCTCGTCTTCTTTCTAGTGAGTACATTTGGAGAGCTTTGAGACGATCCCAATAATTTAGGTGCTTTATCGCGTCTATACGTGCTGTATATGTTCTCTGTATTCCCTCTATTTCAGCAATCTCTCCTGCTCTGAAGGGGGAAGTGAGTACTGAACAGTACTCAAGACGGGACAGCACAAGTGACTTGAAGAGTACAAGCATTGTGATGGGATCCCTGGATTTGAAAGTTCTCGTAATCCATCCTATCATTTTTCTGGCTGTCGCAATATTTGCTTGGTTATGCTCCCTAAACGTTAGGTCGTCAGACATCATTATTCCCAAATCCTTTACATGTTGTTTTCCTACTATGGGCACATTTGATTGTGTTTTGTACCCTGTATTATGTTTAAGGTCCTCATTTTTACCGTACCTGAGTACCTGGAATTTGTCACTGTTAAACATCATATTATTTTCTGATGCCCAGTCGAAAACTTTATTAATATCAGCTTGAAGTTTTTCAATGTCTTCAGCCGAGGTAATTTTCATACTGATTTTTGTGTCGTCTGCAAAGGATGATACGAAGCTGTGACTTGTATTTTTGTCTATATCTGATATGAGAATAAGGAAAAGCAGCGGTGCAAGGACTGTACCCTGAGGTACAGAGCTTTTAACTGCACTTGGACTAGATTTTATATGGTTGACCGTTACTCGCTGAGTCCTGTTTGACAGAAAACTGAGTATCCAGCGTCCTACTTTACCGGTTATTCCCATTGACTTCATTTTGTGTGCTATCACGCCATGGTCACATTTATCGAAAGCCTTTGCGAAGTCCGTGTATATCACATCAGCATTCTGTTTTTCTTCTAATGCCTCAGTGACTTTATCGTAGTGCTCAAGTAGCTGTGAGAGGCACGATCTTCCCGCTCGAAATCCATGTTGGCCTGGGTTGTGAAGGTCATTGGTCTCCATGAAATTGGTGACCTGACTCCTAATCACTCTCTCAAATACTTTTATTATGTGCGATGTTAGTGCAACTGGTCTATAATTCTTTGCCAATGCTTTGCTCCCTCCCTTGTGTAGAGGGGCTATGTCTGCTACTTTAAGTGCATCTGGTATCTCCCCCGTGTCCAAGCTCTTCCTCCACACTATACTGAGTGCCTGTGCTACCGGCACTTTGCATTTCTTTATAAATATTGAATTCCATGAGTCTGGACCTGGGGCCGAGTGCATGGGCATGTTTTCAATTTCTCTTTCAAAATTTAGTGCGCTCGTGTTGATATCAGTTATATTTACAGGGGTTTGGATATCCCGCATAAAGAAATTGTCTGGATCTTCTACTTTCATGTTGTTTATTGGAGTGCTAAACATGTCCTCATACTGCTTTTTTAGGATTTCACTAATTTCTTTGTCATCCTCCGTGTATGAACCTTCACTTGTACGAATAGGTCCAATACTGGCAGTAGTTTTTGCTTTTGATTTCGCATATGTGAAGAAGTATTTTGGATTTTTCTTTATTTCCTGAATTGCTTTCTGTTCTAACTGCCTTTCTTCAGTTTCATATGAGTGTTTCAATTTCCGCTCGATTTCTTCAATCTCCCTATTTAATTATTCCTTCTTTGACGGGAAATTCGTGTCTGCATAAGCAGTTCCGTTATTCTTTTCCTGCGTTTATAGTGTCTTCAGTGTCGTGTCTATAGTGTCTTGTAGTGTCTTCATATAGTGTCGTTATAGTTGCGTTTATAGTGATTACCATTGCTTCACTACAGATATAACCACCAGTAGTTATCTTATGTCCATTACATTCACTTTGGCTTGCCCAGGTAAAATGTCTTGCTCTCATCCGTGTGTTTAAAATGTCTACTGTAGTTAAATATACGTTGGACGAGAGCCTTTCATTTGTTCGTTTTATGAAGCTTGTCAGTGCTGAATGATTAGACTAATATGGGGGAACAGTGCGATAAACGGTGCCTTTCTTTACTATCTCGGTAGAGATATTTAATACATATAAATTAAGATGTGATCTTAATGCCTGAATTGGCTTCATGGTAACTTTAATGTAAATAATCTTGTAATGCATTTGCAGGCCCAGTACAAGTGGTGGTGGCATGTGGTCCGTTCACAACGACAGAGAATTTGCTTTACGAACCACTCACGGATCTGCTAACTGCTGTCCACAAGAATCCCCCACATTTGTTGATACTTCTGGGCCCTTTTCTTGATGCTGCACATCCATTGGTAGCCAGCAATGAGCTGGGAGAAACTCATGAAGCAGTGTTTAATCGATGTATACGAATTATTACATCTACACTAGAAAAGTGAGTGTAATTTTCCAATCTTCTACTTAAAACTTAGGATTCAAACATTTTATATCTACATTATAATAATCAATGTTCCCTGCCTACTCTCCCCATACTGGTTTATGTGGGGAGGGTAGACACTTTGCAGGTGCTGGGATTAGTTTGGTTATTCAGTGCAAAACATGTACAGTATATAGATCAATAAATGTCATAATCTGTAAATTTACATTCACTCCCATAAATAGTGTGTGCAGAAATTAATGCAATAAACGATCATTTTGTTCACCTCTGTGGACACGATGTTTGAATTGCTATGCTACAGGGCTTGTCTAGCTGATATTCTAAATAGAAATTATAAATAGTGATTTCCTTTGTATATAAATCACCAATGCAGCCCTTCAGTAGTTGAGACCAACTTATGAAGATAAGAGTACTGCTTACAGAACATCACAGATCTTGTCTCAGACATCTTGTTGGGTGATTTCAAATTACTGCATCTAAAATGGAAAAATGTTGCAAATACTGTTATACCAGGAAGCAGTCTGTATGAACAAATGCAAATAACCTCTTGCAGATGTGAGACAGACTTGCTTTAAACCAACAAACCCAACTAGAAAAGAATTGCAAACTTAAGCCAGTGCTCTGAGAAAATAGGCATAATAGCACTAAAAATGTGCAAGTCACCACTGGGAAAAAAAAGGCAAATTGAATTGAGAACAGTGTTCCCTCTATTAGCAAAGAACAATTGCAGAACATCTCCATCACTCCAGTCTATGCCAATAATGGCAAGGAAGGCTATGTAAAGAAGTAGAAATAATTGAGCTCTTCAGATAACACCCTAACACCCACTGGATTTTGAAGTAGCCATAGACATCATATGCATGTACTCTTCACCAGGCCCAGACTCCTAAAATGCTATATTCATCAAGTAATGCAAAATAACTTGCCAAAATCACGCACCACTATCACAGGCCCTAAACATCCTTTGGAGACTGAGCCTAGATACTGATGTTATACCCAACATACTTAAAACAGCAGAGATTGTGTCACTTTACAAAGGAGGTAGTAAAGCAGATGCAAAAAATTTAAGACCAATAGCTCGAACATCATAAAAAACCTTTGAAAGAGTTATTAGAGGCAAGATCACAAA
Organism: Procambarus virginalis; assembly: GCA_020271785.1. Classification (NCBI taxonomy): domain Eukaryota; kingdom Metazoa; phylum Arthropoda; class Malacostraca; order Decapoda; family Cambaridae; genus Procambarus; species Procambarus virginalis. Next base: position 18,452,306 of record WNGS01164858.1, read on the forward strand.
TAATAAGTAATTCATAACATAACCCCAGGCAACCATGGGTTCAGAAAAGGGCACTCCTGCCTCTCACATTTGCTAGATCACTATGACATGGCCCTAGATGCCATGAAGACAAGTAAAATGCTGATGCACAGCCTTTGCAGATACTTTTGACAAATGTAACCGCACAATTTTTGCACATAAAATGAGCTAAAAAAAAAAATTGCTGGCAAAGTAGGGAGATGGATATTTAACTTGCTAATGAACAGGACCAAGAGTGTAATGGTCAATAAAGTAAAATCTGTAACATCCACTGTGAAGCTTGGTCCCCCTGAGGTACCGTACTTGCTCCAGTACTTTTTCTCGTTCTCATATCAGACATAGACAAGGATACTAATTATACTACAGTATCATCCTTTGCAGATGACATTAGGATTTTCATGAGTAGAGGACACAGAAAACCACCAATTTCATGTTACTCAGGTCTTTCAATAGGCCATATATGTTTAATGAAGATAAATTCCAGTTCCTGGGCTATGGAAGAAATAAAAATGGAAACCTGTATGTACAATGCAGTCAAATCACATGAGAACTAAAAAGCAATGTAAAGGATCTAGGGGGGGTAATCGTTTCGGAAGACCTTACCTTTAAAGAACACAATATAGTAGCTGTCAGGACAGGTTGGATAACAAGAACCGTTCAAACAAGGGATGCCATACTAATGATACTTTTCAAGACTCTAGGGTGGAATATTGTTGCACAATAACAGCCCTGTTCAAAGCTGATGAAATGGCTGACCTGAAGAGCATGCAAAGATACTTAACTGCAAGATTCTGCTCTATAAAACATCAAAATTATTAGGACCCATTAAAATTTTTAAATCTGTGTTCTCTTAGTGCATGGTGAGAGGTACATAATTTACACCAGGAAAATATTAAGAGGTACCATACTTAGTATTGTGGACATGCTTCTCTAAATGGAGCACTGCATTGCTGGAAGCTTTTGCTTGTACTTCAATTTTTTTCCTAGTTGATTGCTAGACTTAATAAATACATTAGATTCTTGAATAAACCGTTACAAAATGTTTTGATTACCAATCTTAGTAACATGCTCTTTACCACATAAATGGTGTGGAAAGGCAGCTGGGAGAAATGTAGCAGAATAATATTGAAAATTATTGTAGATGTTATACAAAATTTCCCCATTTTGATGGCTCCCCGAGTCCATGAAGATGGGATGCATATACTGTAGCAAGTGATTAGGAATACTGTACTGTGCTGTCTTCAATTACCTAGATTATGTAATTTCATGTCTAGTTGAGCTGCCCATGGATGTGTTTGTTGTTTTCAGTGGGATTAATGATTAGTAATCTAGAAAAAAACTAACAGCAGTCTTTCTCTACAGCTTGGTGACGCAAGTCATTCTGGTGCCATCAAGCCGTGATGTGTGCGCTCCTATGGTGTATCCAACCCCGCCATATGATTTGGGTGGAAACCTTACGTGTGTGAGTGATCCTGCTCTCTTGGATATTGAAGGTGTGGTTGTAGCTCTTACTGCTACAGACATACTTTTCCACCTTGGAAAGGAAGAGATATCTTTGTAAGTCTTTCCCCCCCCCCCCCACCATTGGCCTTGTCAAATATAGTTTGTTCAAGCACATTCACTGTATTTACTAGAGGAGTTTCAGAGGCATGGTAAAGCATGCAGTTTTTATTTATATTTCCATCAATGAATTGTATGGATGGATATCCTCTTTACAGTATAGCTAAACGAGTAAATTTATGTATAGTATAAGTTTGCCTTGTTCTTCTGGCATGAAATTAGGATTATAGAATAATGATGATTGTCAGTAACTCTTTGCATTCTGGCCCTCAGTACTGGCAATGTCAGAATTGTTTGTGCTGTACAGATACTTACAGTAATGTAATAAAAGTATAATCAGTCATAAGACTTAAATTAGTTCAGATGTATAGATATATGATATATCATGTGTGTGATGGAGTAATAATTTGATCATTGGACCGGAGGGAACCGGTCGGCCGAGCGGACAACACGCGGGACTTGTGATCCTGTGGTCCTGGGTTTGATCCCAGGCGCCGGCGAGAAACAATGGGCAGAGTTTCTTTCACCCTATGCCCCTGTTACCTAGCAGTAAAATAGGTACCTGGGTGTTAGTCAGCTGTCACGGGCTGCTTCCTGGGGGTGGAGGCCTGGTCGAGGACCGGGCCGCGGGGACACTAAAGCCCCGAAATCATCTCAAGATAACCTCAAGATGAACTGTGAACTTGTATTTTGCATTTGAATTTGTACCTATTAACTTATATGGAATTTATCTAAATATACATAAATGTAATGGGTTATTAATGGTAGTTCTTAACACTTTATTTTACAGCCCACCTCAAGGTTCGGATAGATTGGGTAGACTTACTCGACACATCTTAATGCAGCAGAGTTTGTATCCACTTTATCCAGGGCCAGAGGGCATCTGTATTGATCAAGAGCAAGCAGAAACCCACGCACGGCTACCATTTAACCCCCACCTGCTTGTTCTCCCATCAGATCTTCGATACTTCGTCAGGGTAAGTTCGACTTTCACTGTGGTTAATGCCAGTTTCTTCTGTGTGGAAAATTATAATTATAAAAAACTATAATTTCTGAGAGGTGATAGCCCCCCCCCCCAGATTAGAGTGCAATCATGTGATAAAAGATGGTATTAATTTTATAGAAGGTTGAGTAAATTTTCATAACTTATCCCCATATAATAACTTCCAGGCGCAATAAATATCTTGAAGCCATTATTTAATTATGTTTAGACTATTTGTATAGAAATTGTGTATTGATATCCTCTATGGAAATGCTGTATATATAAACTGTATAACAAATAATGAATTTGGGTAATATATTTTTATTAATTTAACATTGTTTGCTGCAGGACTTGGAGAACTGCGTAGTTCTCAATCCGGAACGTCTAGCCAAGGGTCTTGTTGGGGGCACATACGCACAGCTGGAACTCCATCCTCCCGCAAAAATGAAAGTACAATGGGTGGCTCGGTGAATGCTCAAATAATTAAAGTTTAAAGAAATTTTTATACATCTATGAGGTTTTAAAATAAAAATGCTTGCATAATTTCATTGATCTTCAACCCTTTAATTATAGTAGACCAAATATAATGTACTTCCTATGAATACATAATTGTTATATGGAGAGTAATAAAATAATGTATTCACACTTTCTATTATTCTCCAAATCACAATACCCCTTAATTGGCAGTGGCCTTGACGTGAAGGAATGGGAAAGGGGTACTCGTGTGCCACCAACGTTTCGAATGGAACTAAAAAATGGTTTACTCAAATACTGAAGTCTGAACACTTCCAGAACAAGTGCTTTGTTGACTACTTTTCTTTGAATCACAATGCTGTAAATGCCTCGCCCATGTTCTACACATAAACATGATCGTCAACAAACCAATGTCTATATATGCGCAATATGCTAATATATAATAATTTATATTTGAGAATTCATGTTTTGAATGAAAATTTCTATTAACATTTATGAATGTCTTTGGGGGTCAACAGCTAGATGGAATGGACTTGTCCAAGGATGGGTTGCACTCCCTGGGCAGCCATTCACACTGCAGTGCAACCACTACATATACTCTTCCTACTGATTCCTCCAATCAGATGTAAACCAAATCTTTCAGTGGGCTACAGAAAATAACATGGTATTTAATGAAGTTCCAGCTCCTGTGCTGTGGAAAATATAAAAACAAACTATGTACAAAACATTCAATTATACCATAGAAAAAAATAATGTAAAGGATTTGGGTGTATTCATGTTGGAAGACCTTACCTTTTAAAGCACACTATAAAGCGCCTTCACAACTGCAAGAAAAATGACAGTTTGAAATTCTCTTGTTATCCAACCTAAGATATGCTATACCTATGATACTTTTCAAGACGCTAATGCTCTCGAGTGGAGAGCACATTGTACTGTTGCACAATGACAGCCCCTTTCAAAGCTGGAGAAATTGCTGACCTGGAGAGCATGAGATCCTTTACTGCTAGAAGTCACTTGGTAAAACATCTAAACTATTGGGACCAACTAAAATGGCTAAATCTGTGTTCTTGAGTGCAGGTGGGAGATATGCATAATAGTTTGTGTGTGGAAAATAGTAGAGGCTGATCCCAAACCTGCACACACAAATAACACACGAGACCAAAAGGCATGGCAGGATGTGCAGAATACCCCCGTTGAAAAGCAGAGATGTCAACATCAGAGGCTCGAGACTGTTCAACATGCTTCCACTACACCCACAAGGGGTATAACTGGCCAACCCCTCAGTGTTCAAGAAAGAAAGGACTTTATAATGCCTCCAAAGGATACCTGATCAACAAGGCTGTAAGCAGCCCCATCCAACAGCCTGGTTGACTGGTCCAGCAACTGAGCCGCAGGGTCGTTGAGCCACGAAATCATCGCAAAGTAAGATACTGTTGAGGTTGCCTATGTGCTTGGACTTTCCCTTGTTGGTCTTAAATTTCCCTGGCACATTTGCATCTACAAACGTTGAATGTATGGCTTATGTGGTTATAAATGCCTCCCCCATCCCCTCTCAATTTGGAATTTGCAAGTAATTGTCAAAAGAAAGCATGAAGCTAGGGAGACTATGTAGCACCATCTGTGTCACTGGATATTCAAATGGTGGTAAATATCACTGAGGATGCCAATACAAGAACAAAAGTACACAAGGCAGGAGGCTGCCCACCGAGGGGACTTTCTTTTGAAAGTGTCACAGCATGACTAACATCCTTTTGTACCTAGGAAGCCTGCTATGAATACCTTCATTGTAGCCATTTTTTTTTACCTAGAAAAGGATTACAACAGTAGAGAACAAATATTTTTGCCCATGTTCCTTTTGTATTCGTTGCATACTCCCACTTTTCCTTCAAGGCTTCAATCTCTTGTTAAACGTTCAAACATATTTTAACAATACGGCATTCCCCATCCTGATGATAAGCACTGCTCTTTTTTATGGTTGCATTTAATAGTCTTCCATCCTTCCCTCCCACTGGAGTATTCTCTGCCTTTTATGTAAATGATCTTGCAGAGTCCACCTTACCATCGATGGTGGAGTTCCCCCTGACTATGAGTTACTCAGAAGCATATCATTCCTCATCCTCCTTTTCTCTTTGGAAATTCCCTTCTGGGTAAGAATACTGTACTGCTAAACTCTGGGGGTTGATCTTCAACACTGACTATAATGGTTGCCCCATATGTCCCACCTATGAACTGAATGGTGAAAGGCCTCTTACCTTATAGTCTTGTCTCATACTTCATGGAGACCTGTAGATGCACACTTACATTTGTGCTCCTCTTATACTGTCTTGACTAGACTATGGCTGCTCCCTTAATACTTTGTCACTGCGATACCTTGTATCATACAGGGTTATGCTTCGGCTCTGGTGACTTTCATTCGTCCCCTTTATACAGTACTGTACTGTATACTGAAACTGGTGTTCCGACTGTGCCAGTTTCTTCCAGGATCATCGTGATCATTACTACCTTTGATATTTTGTGAATTCCCTACAACTCATTTATGCCATAACATGCATTACACTTATCCCACGTACTTCCTTTTACTATAAGAATGGTTCATTTGCAAGATTCTCCCTCGATACACATCTGCAATCTTTTCCCTTATGTTGTTCCTACCTTGCCCCCATGGAGGGTCCAACTTGTGAAATTTTGCGAAGTCCTAACCTGCACAGTGAAAGCTTGTACTCTTTGTACTGTTATGAAATGCCTTTTCCTTGAACACTTTTCCTTTTGCTCACACTCCCGAGGTTGCGTATTGGCCATACTCGCTTAACCCATGGTCATTTGATGGAGCGCCGCCCTGCTCCTTATTGTCCTAATTGCATTATCCCTCTTACGGTCGTGCATGTCCTTCTTGAATGTCCTGACTTCCGGGACGAGCGTGTCTTGCTTTCCGACCGCCCCTCGCGGTCACCTGTCCCTCAATAGAATTCTTGGTGACTCGGATACTTTTGATATCATTCGCCTTATGCGTTTTTGTTCTCGTATTGGCATCCTTGGTGATATTTAGCGCCCTCTGATTATTCCGCACATTTGATGGTGCTACATAGCCTTCCCAGTTTGGTGCCTTCTTTTGATAATTACTTACTTGCTCATACTCCATTGCACTGTTCATAGATGGTTGTACAAGTATGCCTACAGTGTTGGCTACAACGTTGTTTTCCTGACCAAATTTTTATGTGCCACCTCTTCTGCTCTTTTCCAGCTACTTTTTTTGTCAACATTCTTTTGACACACTTGTGCCCTTCATGAAACTTGTGCCACTTGTGCCAAAGCATGAAAACGTTTTTCAACAAGCATGTTTCAACCCAGGAGCCACAACCCATGCCAAGCAAACACACTGGTTAGGAAGGAGCTACAAGGCCAAGTTTTTGTCTCACTCCTCACTTGTCCAAAAGAGAAGCTTCACAATCCAATTTTAACTGCATTTGGGATTATCAAAGTCTCCCTCAGCACAGCAAGACACTGGCTATGAGTGCATATAAATGTGAGCAAAGTCACCTGGAAAAACTGCACTTTTTTGCTGACAGCAATGTGCAGTTTTTTATCCATTATACTTTATTATACCATTCTACATCTAAAACAATCATTCACTAGCTCCCTTTTCTCAAGAATATTACTGTACTGTACTTGCAACAGGGATCTTCAAAAGCATTTATTAAAGCTACCTTTATTCACTGTACATCACTAAATTAAAATAAGCTTGTCACTTATCAAATACACACTGACCAACATGAAACAACTGGGTAAAGCCTTCAAGGGCAAGTCGAATAGCATTGTACTTTGCAGGGAAACTGTCATACAATGCTCCCTGTACCTGTGTCTCAAGTTTAATTTTTGAATGCTTATTGTCTTTTAGATGACTTGACTCGGTAATTCCATCCAACACGTCTTCCAAACTGTCCATATCTTCCTCAACCTCAAAGCTGTTAATTTTTCCTTCTAAACTGTCAATTTCTTCTTCTTGAGTATCTATGATTTTCTCAAGACTATCCACTTCTTCTTCTGTAGTGCCTCCTGCCTCATCTAGGCTATCAGCTTCCAAGTCAAGGTTATGGAAGCCAAAGTCACTCAAAGATGAATCACTGCTCTTTGTACTCTCATCTGATTTAATGCTGCAACCATTTGCACTTCTTGGAGACATAGTTGCTTTTATGTATCCATCATTTTCACTACATTGTGACCTTTGCTCTGTAAAGTCATGATGTAACTCGAATTCAACAGGGTACCATAGTCCATTGTATTTATTCTTTATAACTACTTCTCTTACTAAACCACACACACATGTGACATTTGATGTTTGTGTACTGCAGCTTCCACCTTCATCTTCTCTTGAAACTTTTGGCTGGGTGTGCCACAAATGGTGGAAGACAGAGTCTACAGACCAGTCAAACCTTATTGTTGAAGGTCCACCTCTGGGCCGAAGAGCCATTTCCATGAATACACGGATGAAGTTACTTGCAATCTGACACCAGCAAAACAATATACTGTTTATAAATTCATTATTTTATGATCACAATCATTTCAACTGGTGACAACACCACATATTTGATACATATGTCAAACATAGCAAAGGTACTTGCAACATTTGATGAATTCATTTTTAAAGCCAGCCTGGCTTATTAGCCCCTAATCCATACTTAGAGCTTGTGAGACAGGAGCCAACACACACACTAACAATACAGCCCAACAGTGTACATAAAAATTTACCTTGAAAATATGGTGAGGCGAGGCATCAGTGAGATCAACAAGGTGTTGCATGTTGGTATTAATGAGGTATTTGACTTGGCTTGCAGCCCATGCCTCCAGACACCCTCCACCAGCCACCACCTTCCCATCCACCACCACCATCCTTAAGGCTGCTAGACAACTCTCTGTCGTCTCCTGAAAAAAATATACAATATAGCAAAATATGACAAATGTGTTTTTTTTTTACAGAAATATAGCCAAGTATCCACCTAGAAACTTACACTGTCTTTGCTCTACGAAATAACATCAAGAATCGACCAAATTGTAACGACCATAGATTCAAGCTAAGGAAACAAAGGTGCCAAAAAATATTAGAAAGTTTTCTTTTGCAAACAGAGTAGTAGACGGTTGGAACAAATTAAGTGAGAAAATGGAGGCTAAAAATATAAGTACAGATAGTTTCAAGCGTTATATGACAAAGAGTGCCGAGAAGATGGACCACCACAAGCGTAGCTCTCATCCAGTAACTACACTTAGGTAATAATACATACATATGGTCGAATGGGTTGTGGAAGTACTTACATTGGCAATATAATATATAAAGATCCTTATGCTATTTTTCTTTACATATGCTTCATGCTCTAAATTTACCTGTGGGCCACCAACACTAGTGGCCTCGATGAGGACAAGAAGCTGCCGGCTTATCAAAGGTCCCCTCCCCACGTCATTTGACCTGATGATGTTTTCCAGCTGTATTTTAAAACCCAGCAGAGTTTTTGGCATTTATGGCTTCGGCGGATAGCCGGTTTCACAAGCTTACAACTTTGAGTGAAAAAGCATCTCCTGTTTTCTGTCCTACATTATGGTTTGTTGAGCTTGAACCCGTTGCTCCTCGTTCGTGTTACATCTGACCTCTTGAAGTTGTCCAAATTTAAATCTTTCAAATTGTTCAGTATTTTAAAGGTTTCAATGAGATCCGCCCTGTCATGCCTGGTTTGCAGTGTTGTTAGCCCAGTGACTCCTTAACCGTTCCTGATACATGAGATAATTAAGGTCTGGTATGATTTTTGTTGCCCGGTGTTGCTCCTTCTCCAGAGCAGCTATGTCTTTCTGAAGATGAAGTTTCCATGCCTGGATACAATAATCCAGGTGGGGGGCACACCAGAGACTTATGCAATTGAACGACTACTTTCTTTTCCTTGAAGGTAAAGGTACGCTTGATTACTCCCAGGGTTGGGTTCGTATACAGTACAGTATTTTATTGCTGCTCCCACTTGTTGTGCAACTTTTAGTGAATGCTGAATTCTGACTCCAAGGTCTTTTTCTTCATCTATCTGTTGTAAGTTAGTGCTGTCAATTTGATAGTTGTGACGTCGATTGTTGTGCCCACATGTAAGGTCTTGTATTTATTGACATTAAAAAGCATTTGCCAGTCATCTGACCATTTGTGGAGTTCATGTAGATCTCTTTGTAAGGTCTCAATATCACCTTCACTTCCCACTTTACCATAGATCTTAGTGCCATCTGCAAATCTGATGATGGGGTTTGTAATATTCTCATCTATGTCATTGATGTATATGACAAACAGGGTTGGCTCTCAAAATGGACCCCTGTGGCACTCCACTTAACACATTTCCCCAGTCAGATTCATTCCCATTTAGCATGACCCTTTGTTTTCTATGTTTTAACCATTGTTTTATCCATTCCAGTATTCTCTCATTTATTCCATATACCTGTAATTTCCTTGCCAGTTCTTCATGTGGTATCTTGTCAAAAGCTTTACCAAAGTCTATGTAAGCTACATCTACCGGAAGTCCCTTGTCTGAATAGTCAGTTACCGTTTCCACAAATGTGAGCAGGTTAGTAAGGCAGGATCTACTTTTAACACACCCATGTTGCGTTGTTTTTACAAGATTGTTCTCTGTGAGATGATGTATGATGATTCCTTCCCTTAGTTTGCATGATTTCTCTCCTTGAGCTTGCAGATGTTTTATGTCAAGCTGATCAGATAGTTGTTTTCTGCCGAGCTTTTTCTGCTTTTTTTTTTTTAAATAGGGGTAACATTTGCAATCCAGGTGAACTATCCCTTGGTCTAGGGATTTTCTGAAAAGAAGTTTCAGTGGCAAGCATAGTGCATTTGCCAATTTCTTTACGACTTTGGATTGAAATCCATCCACACGTGGGGCTTTTGAGTCTTTTAGTTTGACAATGCTCTTCCTGATTGTGTCGCATGTATGGGGTATATCACTTAATTCATTCCTCTTCATCTCCTTCAAACATTTGTGTGGGTGATGGAATGTCATTCAATCTTTCTAGTGTAAACACTGATGTAAAGTATTCATCCCTTTTATCATCCATGCTGCCCTTTTATCATCCATTATAACTTGGTTAGTCTCATCTTTTTGGGGCCCTACAGTCCTTTGTTTTAGTTTTACTTCTTATATATGCATAGAATGATTTTGGATCTTCCTTTATGTTTTGGGCAAGATTTTTTTGTAGTTTATTTTGGCTAATCTGATTTCCTGGGTAGCTGAATTTAATGCCCTTTTATATACAGTATCTCACAATCCACGATAGATTTATACCGTCTCCAGATGTTCCGTTTAGTTATTAACGCTCTTTTTACTACTTGTCATCTATTTTATTCCCTTTCATTTCTTTCTCCTTTTTGGCACATATCTTTGAACGAGTTTAGTACTGATCATTTTTTTTAAATTTCCCATGATGTTTCCATGCCATGATCACCTATCAGCTCCCTCCATGAGGCATTTTGCAATTCCTCTCTCATTGTCTGATAGTTTCCTCGATGGTAATCTAGGTGGTCATCATCCTGGACCTTTACGAGTGTTTCTGTAATTGTATTACATCTTAGAATATTGTGATCAACCGATGTGGTGAGCTTTTTCCCTACTTGAATTTGATCTACCATTTCTTCTTCTGATGTTAGCACTAGGTCCAGAATGCTGTTACCTCAAGAAGGCTCTACCACATGTTGTTTGAGAAATGAGTCCTGCACCAGGTCAAGAAATTGATCCCCTTCTGCTTGCAATGTTAGAATTTAGCCAGGGAGGATTTACTGGGAGCAAATTCTTAACTGTAGCCTCTGTTTAACTCAACAGTAAAATGAGTACTTGGTTGTAAAAACGATTCTTCGCGGCGGGGATCGTATTCCAGGGACCTGCCCGAAACGCTACTCGTGCTAGTGGCTGTACAAGAATGTAACAACTCTTGTATATACAGTATCTCTCTCAAAAAAAAAAAAAAAAAAATTACCCAATCTATTGTCTTGTGGTTAAAATTGCCCATTATAGGAGTTTGGGTTTGTGGTGCAGCATTGATCACATTATGCAGATCAGTAACTTTCTCTGCTGTTGCTTTGTCAGCCCTATAAAATACTCTCACTGTCAATATGTTACCATCTTGCACTATACAGACTCTGAGGAACCTATGGTGTTCAGTTATTTCATTGGTGGTTGCTTTCAGGTCCTCCTCCACATAAAGCAGTACACCACCTGCTCTTGTTGTTCTGTCCTTTCTGAACAGAGGATGATACCCTGGGAGGAGAAATTCCCCTTCAATAATGTCCTCTCATCCCTATGCTTCACTTATGCCAATGATGCAGTCCTTGTGGTGTAGTGGTCAAGACATTTGCCTGGCATTTCGCGAGCACTTTGTCCTGGGTTGGTATCCTGGCCGGGGAGGATTTACTGGGCGTCAATCCTTATCTGTAGCCTCTGTTTACCCAATAGTAAAATGGGTACCTGGTTGTTAAACGATTTGGTGGAGTCGTATTCCAGGGAACATAGGATTAAGGACCTGCCCGAAATGCTACACGTGCTAGTGGCTGTACAAGAATGTAAGACCTCTTGTATATATATATATAAATAAAATAAATAAAATGTCTAGAGTCTCAGCCTTAGCATATGCACACAATGCATCAAATTTATATCACCAGGCTTCTGGCATTAGTGTAGAAGCACTTTAAATTTCTTTCATTATTCCTGTTGGGCTGAGAGAGAGTTCCTAGATTCTGTACATTATTAAGCTGTTCGTTGTCACTCCAGTTTTGTGCTTGTTCATCTTCCAAGATATATAGGGTTAGTTCTGCCTGGCTGGGTGGAGGACTACGTCCTCTCCTCCTCGTCCATCTTGATCACCCGCCCTCTCCTGATCACTAGATGTAAATCTTTGTTTGCATCTAGGTTCTTTAACTTTCCTCTTAGTAATGTCATTTATTTGCTGCTCAACTGTGTGGTCTAGGGAGATATAGACATGGTTAGTATCTTCCTTCTGTGTTCAAAGTTTACAACAGTTATGCGTACTATCCTTGCTTCGGGCTTACCTAACCTTACCTTACCTTTCCACATTGGATAGACTAAGATCTTCCTCCATACCTACTAATTTCACTATCATTTCCTCAACGATTTCCTGGTTATTTTTACCCTCTACTTTTGCAAGGTTCCTAATGAGGAGGTTGTCTCTTCGTTTTTTCTATTCAATGCTTCTGCTGCCCCCGCCAGATCTTCAACTCTGCCTTCATTCAGATTGTTTTCCTAGTGAAGGATTTCATTCTGGGTTCACCTGGTTTACCTCTGGACTCATGCCTACATGTTTTAGTTAATGATTGTTGAAAATCTTGTAAACTGTTTCATCAAAACTTTCTGACCCTCTTGAAGTTCTCTAATTATGTCACAAGTGTTTTTTCCTCTGATCTCCTTATTACTCTCATCTGTATCACTTATGGTGGTGCCTGGGTCATTTAGGCCCTTGCTAGGCTTACTGCAGGGAATGTAGTGAAAATGAAAAAGGTGTTTGCCTTCGGTTGGCTCACTGCTGTACGCTTTGATTAATTTATCCGAGGTGTTTTGACATATGCCATGGTATTTCTGATGACACAGATCATTTAAGTAGGAAAAAGGAAACAAAACTGTTGGCAACACTTTTAAAAAATTGGTAAGGGGTGCCATTATCACACTCCATTACATATAATGCATTGGAAATCTCTTATGACCAGAATAAATTAAAAAAATAAATGTTATAAAAAAAAGACATGCTACATTATAGTGCAGAGTATAACTCACCTTAAGAGTCGAGAGAACAATTGGGTTTGCTACAGGAAGCAGGAGTGTTGATACAGAGCCCTCATCATGGTCAAGCAGAATGTAACTTTTTCCATTATATACAATGTGCTCTACAGTGTTTAGCTTCCCAAGAAGAACAGTATTCATTTCCAGGGCTAGATTACCTAAATTGCTGATAGCATGGCAACCACTCAGTTTGGTCATTGCCTCAGATAAGTTTGTACCCATTCTTTCTAGCACCAAAAACCCTTCTCGCTCAAGTTCAAACTTGATAATTGGATGCACTTGCTTTTGATTGGCAAGAATGTGGATATTCCTCCTCTTCATACATGAAAGAAGACATGGAACAACTTTATTGATAAAGATCTCCTCTTTTGTTCCACCTGCTCTCCAACATACAGATTCTGTCTCCCTCTCAATATATAACAAGGGGACAGTGAAAAGCACAATATTAATACTGCCTACCCCTTTAAACTTCTCAATTCGTTGTGGACTAATGTCTGGTTCCCTATACAGGACACCATCAAAGACCTTGGTATTTGTAGATGAAGATTCCTCTTGGGTGGTAACAGCAACATGACCAAAACCACCAGAAGAGTATTCATTGGGGATGCTCTTGAGAAATGCTTTAACAATACTGAGAGTAAGGTCATCAACTTCCATGCTACTAAGATTTAAACAATTCTTTGTCCCAAGTATAGTTTTAACAAATGATGTGACTTGTTTCATGTCCCCGATATCCAAGTCCATGATGACCTCGTCAGGCGAATGCGCTAGGAGTTCCAGTAGTTCAGATATAATCCATTCCGACACACTGCTAATGAGAGGGTGAGGTATGTCCCTCTCACACTCGTGGGATTCTTCTAACAATCTTACACAGAGCATCCCAGTGTAGAGACCATTAAGACCACAAGATGAATTCTGAGCACTTATCAGAGCATTAATATATTTCACACTTGGATGGGCAAATGATAACTCCTTAATGATTGCAGATGATGATGCAGCCAAACTCTCCCTTCCGACAGAATTTGATATCAAAATTGAGCTTCCTTTTGGTCCATATACCGAGAATAGTAGTTTCCGGTACTGTGTTAACATCGAGATGTAAGATGGGTCCAGCACACTATGGCAAAACAAGCCCTTCACACGCTCTTCCTCTAATCGTGCACCTGACATACTGCAATAAGAAATCTCATACAGTATAACTTATAATTTAATAAAGAATCTAAAATTAAAATCCTCAACACATCCTCCTGTTTATATAGTACCTATTGTGATGATCATCAATAGTCAGAATTCGTACATTCTTAGCTTTTAGATAGTAGTATGTATACTGACTAGTAAGGAATTCTTTTAAAATAAATGAAGCTAAAATACGAGCTTAAATATTTCTAGGCCTAATATAGCACACACACATACTATATTAGGCCTAGGAAGGTTAGGATAGGTTAGTTTAGTTTGTCAAAGCAACACAGGTAAAAAACAGTTTTCCAATTTGTCCAACTCAATAGTTCAGATTTCTACATTCTATTTTTATTGTACGTCAGTATGTATACTATGGTCCTCATCGTTACTGTAAGTACTCACAAAACAGGAGGATGAGCTGATATATATTGTACTGTACTGTACATAGGTTTGAACTAACTTATTTTAAACAAAAATGATCATCATGCCAATTTTCCGATACTTGAAAGTATTTTGTAGACATGCACTCAGGGTGGCATCCCTCAGAATTTTTTTACATTAAATTTGTGAATATAAATACAGTATTCAATTCTTAGTGTGAAGATCATGTGTACAATTATGCAGTACTGTAAAAGACCTATTGTATTAAGTACGTAAGTAATTATCAAAGAAGGCATCAAGCCGTGAAGGCTATGTAGCACCTATTATACTGTATCAAAAAATATATTTATTTAAAGTACAGTATGACTTACTCAAATACAAATTCACTTGAAACACTAATTTATTATTCAGTTTACTACATAATGTAGATTGAATTCCACATGAAAACAGTGTAAAAAGCCTCTAAGAAGAAATTATAAGGATATAATTCATTATATGAAAAATATCAAGCATTATATCAAACTGTAGTGGTTTGTGAGTACTGTGTGCAAGAAATATCATATCAATACTGAAATCCAATGAACTTACCTTAAAAGAACTGTACAGTATATACAAAATGAAGAATGTGTATTATTCTTTTTTAAGTCCTAGTTTATTCCTCAGCTCTTCTTGAATATACTTTGCACCCTGTCAATGGAAGAAATACTTTTTTCATAAAAACCACTTAAACAAGATATAATACAAGAAACTGGTGGTGTAACATTTACTAAGAGGATGTATGCTCCACACTTACAATGCAGATAACAAGTCACACAGTAATGAGGCTGAAACACAACCCAACCCACTCACAAGAAATTGCAGTGACAATGTTTTGGGCCCTCCCCAACCCTTATCAAATTATAAATCATCACTTATATTATAATTTTACATGTACAAGTTGGATTACTTATTTATTTGAGAACAAATATGACTAACATTGAGTAATTTCTGACAGTGGGGAAAGAGGACTCAGGAAATATATTAGAGCACTGTGCTAGAGGTACACAGTCATATGAAACAAAAATTAAAGTAAAAAAATACAATCAGCTTATAAACATGAAAAGAAGTAAGGTTTCAGGTTTTGCTTGTTAAAGATAAATTTGTCAAATTTAATTGCATTACAACAAATTATTCACTTTTGAGCATTGAGCCTAATTTTTTGTTAACTGTGTTTAGCCCTAGTCAGCCTTGTAGCCTCAGTCAGTCTCACCTGGGCCTCACCTGTAGCCAGACCGGGCCTCACCTGTTGCCAGACTGGGCCCTCAACTGTTGCCAGGCTGGGCCTCACCTGTAGCCAGACTGGGCCTCACCTGTAGCCAGACTGGGCCTCACCTGTAGCCAGACTGGGCCTCACCTGTTGCCAGACTGGGCCTCACCTGTTGCCAGACTGGGCCTCACCTGTTGCCAGACTGGGCCTCACCTGTTGCCAGACTGGGCCTCACCTGTAGTCAGACCGGGCCTCACCTGTTGCCAGACCGGGCCTCACATGTAGCCAGACTGGGCCTCACCTGTAGCCAGACTGGGCCTCACCTGTTGCCAAACTGGGCCTCACCTGTTGCCAGACCGGGCCTCACCTGTTGCCAGACCGGGCCTCACCTGTAGTCAGACCGGGCCTCACCTGTAGTCAGACCGAGCCTCACCTGTAGTCAGACCGGGCCTCACCTGTTGCCAGACCGGGCCTCACCTGTTGCCAGACTGGGCCTCACCTGTTGCCAGACCGGGCCTCACCTGTAGCCAAACTGGGCCTCACCTGTCGCCAGACTGGCCCTCACCTGTAGCCAGACTGGGCCTCACCTGTAGCCAGACTGGGCCTCACCTGTAGCCAGACTGGGCCTCACCTGTAGCCAGACTGGGCCTCACCTGTAGCCAGACTGGGCCTCAAGTTTAGCTTAGTTAGCCTCACCTGTAACCCAAGTGAGCCTCCCTAAACATCAAACATCTCACCTGTACAACTGGAAGGTCCTTGCGCTCATGCTTTGGAACATATATTTCAATGTCTTGAACCTTTTGCCAGCCATAGTGCAAGCCAATGAGTGTTGGAATCATAACAAATAATACTATGTTCCTCCTCACAAACTCCCTTGCTCGACCCAACTGGAACCCCATGTCTGTAGGAAGGCATAATCAAATGGTTAAGCTGGATCTGGCCAACCTCCACATATACACCTTTTCAGCCTTTATATTTATTTCAGTTTGCTACATAACCTGAAATATAACTCAGAATTGAAATATGACTTCAGCATTTTCTTAACTTTGAAGGCTTGCTTTATCATAAAAAAAAAAAGATTAGAGGAAACTGCAGAAGGTCTATTGACTCGTGTAAAGCAGCTCCTAATTATACCCAACCAAACTTACACCTCACTCTTATATGTCTAACCTACACTTGAAACAATCCAGCAATCCCACATCTATTATGTTGCTCATTAATTAGTTCCAAATATCAATAACCCTATTACCAAACCAGTGTTTACCCAGGTCTTTCTGAATCTAACTTTCTAATAATCTTGAAATTAATCTTCCTGAATCTTTCAATTTGTATCCATTGTTTTGTATTCTATCTTGTGTTTTCATGGTGGGTGGGTGTGTACAATTACATAAGTGTAGTTACAGAACAGTACCATGCTCAGATTTGAATTTCAATACTGTACATTAGTGTAATGAAATGACTATGATTACCTGTTTTCCAGCCTAGATCTTGCTTGCCAAAGACATACTGTATTGTCTTTAAAATAGGTGTTAGACCCTTAGAAAGAGTGTGTTTAATTGACAGATTTTTTTACATCACCGATACACTTAAATGATACAGAAATTGATAATACAGTAGGTACAAATTGGACAGATGATTTGTTATAACATTATGCATGCCTGACGATATTGCTTCAATCCGAAGGACCTTCAATGAATGGTCCTGATGTGGGGGGCCATTTCCAAAAATAGAGCATGCTGTACAGAAAACAGTCCCCTTTTAGAATGTTTTGTATAAGTAAGTTATACCTTATTTAGAATTTTGCTAGGTACTTAATGCTGCTGTTTCCAATATGTGTCAAAAGCT
Organism: Procambarus virginalis; assembly: GCA_020271785.1. NCBI lineage: Eukaryota > Metazoa > Arthropoda > Malacostraca > Decapoda > Cambaridae > Procambarus > Procambarus virginalis. Next base: position 18,469,803 of record WNGS01164858.1, read on the forward strand.
CTTTCCATAACTTGTATTACAATCATTTTCACCAATATCAAATACTGCAGCAGAGGCATTACTTGAAATAACCTGTAAAACATCAGCAACAGTGTGTTGGTGATGAAAGTGGTGTCAATATTAATTTTTATAACAATATCATGATCACTGTGAGGACATTGAGTGTTAGGGAATATGTCCTCTGTAAATTTTTCCTAAACGGAAGTTTCTAGCTCTTGACTGACAGCAGTTGAAACAACAACTTCTGAATTTAATATTTACCTGAATTTACCTGAGGGCCAACTACTGTTCAGTTCAATTTATGTAAACCAAAAAAAATTCAAAATTCAAATGTTTATTCAGGTAAAGTACATACTTACAAGGTGTGATACAAACATTGATGGATTTATAGATAGAGCTAGTACATACAATGCCTAAAACCACTATTACGCAAAGCGTTTCGGGCAAGAAAAACACTAAAGACAAACTTAATACTAATTGAGATTAAAATATAAGTTGATGTTGAGAAAATATAAAAATAAAAAAAGAGGGGAACATGGCAGAAAAATAGCAAAAATACAATTTGGTCGACAAACAGCATTGTTTAAAAATAGCAAACATGGGTTGACATTTTAGGGGTAAGGTAGGTTACAGGGAGTTAATTAGGTAGTGCTTAGTTTATCTTAAACTGGTTGGGAGAGGTACAGTCTTTAACATGATTGGGAACAATCAATCAAAAAATCAGAAACAAAAATCAAAATCAATCAAAAACAAAAAATCAAGAAGTAAATCAGAGTACTGTATACAGTAATTAAAACAAATTCATCATGGTGGCAAATGCTTCAACCAACAACAAAAAACATTTGTTTGAGTCAGAAGTTGGAGGAGGGTTATGCATTTAGTTCTGCCCGAAACGCTATGCGTGTCAGTGGTTTTGCAATAATTTAAAAATACTATTCTTATGTAATCTCACAAACCCATTGTACCTTGTAAATAAAAATTATTATTATTATTATCATTATTATTATTATAGTTAGATTAGATTACATTTGGGTAGGTTAAATTACATTTTCAAGGTTAAACACTTTCAAATTAAAACAGTTTTTTGCAAATCATTATGTAACTACAGAGCCCACTGGTGACCCAAGCACCTGACTGTGTAAAATACAGTATTCTTCAGTTGTATTGACAATATTCAGCAAACTAGACAGTATACCTGGAGCATAACTGGTGAGGGTTCTGGGAGTTGTTCTACTCCCCGAGCCCGGCCTGAGGCCATTGCTCGGGGGAGCCCTAGTCGACTTATGACAACTTAGTCCAACAGGCAGTTGCTTAGAGCAGCCCGCAGGCCCACATATCCACTACAGCCTGGTTGGTCCGGCACTTCTTGCAAGAACTGATCTTAGTGCCTTTTGAATACATCCACCTTTGTTCCAGCAATATTTCTAATGCTTGCTGGGAGGGTGTTGAACAGATATGGACCTTTGAGCAAAATGTTTTGCCCACCACTGTTATTTCAATAAGGAAATTTAGATAACAGGATGAGCAACCCAGCGGGTTTTCTTCCTATTTGAGAGTGTTGTACATGCTGCTATGGAGGTATGTCCACTCACAGAAGTGGTGCTGCCCAAGCAACTCGCCCCTCGGGGCAAAATTTAAATAAAGAAATTCTTGTTTTCAGTTGTAATGGAGATAACAATGGCAGTAATGAGTTAACTGCCCACACTCTTCTAGCCTAAACCTTACATAACTTCTGCTAATAAATGTAGTATCCAAAAAGATCACCAGAGGCAACTTAGTTACGTTGCAGAGATGTAATGGGGTATGGTTAAATTGTACACAAATGTTTTGACAAAGTTCATTTTCCGAGTGTCAAAACCAGACTTATCGTTGTTAGGATGTACTGTACTACCTAAAGCTAGGCTCGGTTAGGTTTGGTTGGTTTGGGTTAGGTTAGGATGGGTTGGGTTAGGTTAGCTAGGTTAGGTAATATTTCAAATCTATTGGTAAACAGTTTTCTGTATGATATGACTTGTATCTGGTATTACATACATCACACAAAGTGTATCATATTTATAATAATTTTTTTTTTAAATTTGCAGGATAGGTTTATTTAAGGAACAGCTATAATGCGGAATAGCTTCTCCTGGGGCCCCTTTTTGAACCTTATGCACCTAAAGTAAAACCAAACATTTCATATACTGAACAATATACCAATGTCGGAACAGAAAACCTGTTAGCTTTATCCAGGTCACCCCTAGTTATAGGCAAAGCTGCGTGCACGATCACCCATCCAGTTACTGACAAGATCCTAGTGATTAACCTGCCCGAGTGACATTTACACCCATCCAGTTACTAGCAAGACCTTTCAGTGATTTAACCTGACCGAGTGACGTGCACATCATTACTTTTATACACTGCGAACACCATAACATTTCAGATTCGCTTGTTCAATCCGGATAACATCACCCCTGGTGGGTGATGTTATCCGGAAAAACATGATTAAAGTCCGGTAATGCGTCGCTAATTAGGTGATCAAGCCACAATCATCCTCCATTAAGCTATAAGGAGTGTCAATAGTCATCAATGAAGACTCACCTCAAGACTCAAGTTGAAAAGTTTGTAATAAGTTGTGGTGAGTGTGGGCCCGACGACACCGGCCCCTCCCCTGGGGTCCCTCAGTGTTGGGGGCCCTCCTGGCCTCCCCACCACCACCACCACCACTACCTGCCTCACCAGTCATGGTCGCTGGTGAGGCAGGTAGTTGTGGTTGTTAATAATGCAGGTAGTGATGGTCGCTGGTGAGGCAGGTGGTTGTGGTTGTTAATAATGCAGGTAGTGATGGTCGCTGGTGAGGCAGGTGGTTGTGGTTGTTAATAATGCAGGTAGTGATGGTCGCTGGTGAGGCAGGTGGTTGTGGTTGTTAATAATGCAGGTAGTGATGGTCGCTGGTGAGGCAGGTGGTTGTGGTTGTTAATAATGCAGGTAGTGATAGTCGCGGTCATTAATAATGCAGGTAATTATGGTCGCTGGTGATGTAGGTAATTGTGGCCGTTAATAATAATAATAATAATAATAATAATAATAATAATAATAATAATAATAATAATAATAATTTATTTAGGAACAGTACATACATACATAGTTGCAGCGTTACATTACAAACATTCTATTAGATTTAAAGATAGAGGTAGTACATACAATACCTAAAGCCACTAGTACGCATAGCGGTTCGGGCAATCAATAATGCTGGTAGTTATGGTCGCTGGTGATGTAGGTAGATCTTTTATTAGCTTTTTTGACTGCTGCCCCTACCTGCTGTGTAACTTTCATTTAATGGTGGATTTTGACTCCAAGGTCATTTTTTTTCCTCAATCTGCTGTAATGTAATGTTAATTTGGTAGTTGTGGGGTGGTTGTTATACCCCCCCCCCCCCCATGCAGGGTCTTGCATTTGTCAATATTAAAACTGTGATTGAATGGTGATGGAATGCAATGTGGAGTTAAAATTGAATTTAATTATTGTGAAGTGGGTGAAGCACAACCAGTATTTACCTGAATTTACCTGAGGGCCACTAACACTCGTGGCCTGGACGAGGACAGGAAGCCGGTGGCTCGTCAAAGTTTCCCCATTTGTCCTGAGGATATTTATCATAATTTTAAAATTTGTTTTTTTTTGGGGGGGGGGGATTTATGCCTTCGGCGGGTAGGCGGTTCTATTGGTTTATAATCCTGTGGGTAAAAAAGCATCTCTTGTTCTCAGTCTTACACTGTGGTTTGTTGAACTTGATACCGTTGCTACTTGTGTGTCTTATATCTGATCTTTTGAAGAAATTATCCAGATCATAACCATATAAGTAAAAGTAAAATAAAAGGTACCTAATTTCATCCTCATAGTTTCCTACCTTGTTCTTCATACTGTATCTTGTACTACCCATTTCCCCAATATTAGTACAGTACTTAAGACATACAGTATATCCTTACCAGTGTAATCACCGCTGTCAACTTATGTTGTACTGTAGTTATTTGTTGATATAAAAACCTTGCTACAATGTACCCTTTTCATCATACATGTTAGATTAAACAAAAACATACCCAATGAATCAAGAACTCAGTACTGTACAAAGCAAATTACTCATATTACATCTTTTTTTGACCCTACATTCATAATCTGGATACACAAAAGTACCCCTGGCCAGATTTTTAGTGCAATTAAAATTTTGATAAAATCACCAACTTTTAATATTTGTCCAAAATACTCTGTGTGATAGTGAAATAACAATGTTATACTGTACTATATAATATATATATATATATATATATATATATATATATATATAATATAACCAAAACATTTTTCATTGTAAATATACTGTATATTATTATATAAGCTGCTCAGGATTATTAAGAGTTAACTTTGCCTTCAAGAGAAAACTAGATAGTTTTCTTCAATTAGTGCCGAGGTCTGGGCTGTAGTGGATATGTGGGTCTGCGGGTTGTTCCAAGCAACAGCCTGTTGGACCAAACTCTCACAAGTCAGGCCTGGCCTTGGGCTGGGCTTGGGGAGTAGAACTCCCAGAACCCCATCCTAGTACAATCCAGGTTAACTGTATAATAATACATTACATACAGTAATAAAGACCTCACAAAGAACTTCAAAATATAAGCATACTGATCTTAAAATGTAAGTTTAAAGATTAAGATTAAATTTTAAGATTTAAATGATCAAATGTAGGTAAATCAGGTAAGCAGGCGTATAATAAAACAACAAGTTCATATTAAATTTTAATAAAATATTTTTAGAGTTGAAATAGCCATTCACTTCCGTGTTAACAATTTAAATACTGTGCAGTATTAACATTTTAACGTTCCGGCCCCTTACAGCGTGCCCAGTTGTAAATATTCAGGGGGCCTCTCAAAGACCAGGTTATATAACTATAAATTTGGCATCAAAATGTATGCAAATGAGTGTTCTAGAGTTTAGATGTAAAACAAAAGGGAATAATAGATTGTGTGTGATGGCTCTAACTATACAAATGCTTATGAACATTTCAATGTTACTTATTTCTTTTTCAACAAATAAAAATACAAAATATAGAAATACTGTATGCACATATGATCAGCCTATATAACTGTAAAGAAGAAAACAAGCATATTGTTTACTTTTCTGTCAGATAATTTGCAAGCAAAGAGAAAATACACACAGGCAGAACACTTATCATCTCTGGTTGATTACCCGATAAGTTCTACCCATACTGGGCTAACGTGTTTCAAGTTTCATCGTGAATGTGCAAATTGAATGGTTAAGGATGTGACTTTCTATGATACATTTAAGTGTCATCGGAACATTTATTGTCAAAGTATTGACGACGCATATTAGTGTCATTTGAATGCCAAAGATAACACATCAGAATACATTGGCAGCCAGAATTTACAGTATATTGGTATTATCCTTTTTTTATTATTTTTTAGTGAAGCATGCTGCTGTGTGCAAGGACAGCAGTTATTCTATCTACAGTATCTACCTATCTATCTATTACTGAGCCACCTAACTTCCTCTTAGGAGCTACCCATCAAGTGGTGGCTGCAGCAGAAGTTCCTCCAGGAGGTTCTGTTATCCCACATCCACTCAAGCTTTCTAATCCCTCGCCTCACACTATTTTCTTTCATACAACTATATAGTTCCACGCTTCTCTTCAAGGATACTGATTTTCTGCCTCGACTATATAATTCCATCTTTTCATTCTTGTACAGCCTTTTCATTAAATGATTCTGAAATACGGTATTCTACAAACCTACATACTGTGCCACCCAAGTGCATAGCACCTTACCCACTCCACATTTAATTCCCTCAACCCTTTTACAAATATACATCATTACTTACACCAGCAACTTTTCTAACAAAAAATAATTTCCAATGCTTATACTCTGGAGTACTCTAGCTCTTTTCATTCCCTAGGTTTACTTGCTTATGTCAGAGTTGGTAGTACAGTAATATACAGTACTATCAGCTCTTTATTAACCCCATATTAATATTCCTTCCTTTCATTATATCATTTACTTCTCCTTTCACTCAATGACCCCATTTTTATTTTGCCTTCAATATACTCCATTTCTACTCAGTACTGCCCCTTATTATTTCAAACCTACCTCTTCCAGCATCACTTATCCCATTTTTATCCTGCAGTACAAATCATTATGTCTTGCCACTATATAGCTACTGAATCTACAAAATCCCCATTGTATCATTCCCTGCTCTAAAATGCTCACCACAGCCTTTGCATACAGACATGTCAATAGCACAATTGTAAGACCAGTCCTGGAGTATGCAGCTCTAGCATAGAGCCCGTATCTTGTCAAACACAAGACAAAGCTGGAAAAAGTTCAGAGGTATGGCACTAGGCTGGTTCCTGAACTAAGAGGCATGAGTTACAAGGAAAGGCTGAGTGAACTGCACCTCATATTGCTGGAAGACAGAAGAGCTTGGGGAGATATGATCTCCACATACAAAGTTCTCAGGGGAATTGACAGGGTAGACAAGGATGGATTATTTAACACTGGTGGTACACGCACAAGGGGACACAGGTGAAAGCTGAGTACCCAAATGAGCCACAGAGACATTAGAAAGAACTTTTTCAGTGTCAGAGTAGTTAGTAAATGGAATGCACTAGGAAGTGATGTGGTGGAGGCTGACTCCATACACAGTTTCAAATGTAGATATGATGGAGCTCGAGAAGCTCAGGAATCTGTACACCAGTAAATTGACAGTTGGGAGGTGGGACCAAAGAGCCAAAGCTCAACCCCTGCAAGTACAACTAGGTGAGTAATTAATTTTGAACCAATTCCACTCACACTTCAGGTGTTCTGAACTTTACCTCTTTAATCCATCCATATAGAAACTAAAGAACCACAGAGTCATTACACAACACTTTCTTATGCCCACTTTAACAATTAAATCTTTCTAATTTTTACTTTAAATCTGTCATATGCTCTGGCATTTATATAAAAGGATTTTAATGCTATTTATAGGCTCAATCCTTCTCTACAATATACTTTGCTTCACAATCAATCCAGTCACACACTTTTTTGAAGTTCATAAAATCAGCTAGAAATTTTTTGTTATATCTTGCTCTCTCACTGTATCCTTGCATACACATCTTCTGGGATGCATAGTAAACTCATACAATTCCCACAATCTTCCTTACACCACCTTATTCGTAATGCACACAGGATAGAGACCCGAAAATAACCCAAGCGCTCACATGATTTAACACATTTTCAAGTACTCCTTGAAAATATGTTGAATCATGAAAGAGCACACATTATTTAAATTTTTCTCTCCTACTCTCAGAATGTTTGGTAATATGATTATTGTTTGTGATGTGTGTCTATGTATGTATTAACACGATGTACTGAACGGGGTGAGAATAGCTTGAGCTACCTCATCCCTTTGTGTGTATTTTACATCAATAAACTTATTTCAATTTCAATTCAATTTCAATGTACATACTTATGCATAACCGAATCACATGTTTTTGTAATTATTCTTGCACTCTCTACCACATATATAGATTTAGTACCATAATGGCCTTTGCCCAATACATATGTACCTCACTTTCCTGCCATTCAACCTGACATACATTTAATGTATCCACCAATACCACAACATATCTGCAGTTATACTATCAATACTAGATGCCTTTCCCATCTGAAACTCTTAGTTTCCTCCACCAATCATCCTCTGTTCTACTGGTCTTCTTCCAAACCACGTTATCCTTGCCTTTTCTTTATCATTTGTATCAGATTGGCTTAATATGCTCACTGCATCTATTGATAACATGTATATCTGACAACACAGTCCTCCCTATACATTTTTTTCTTTTTGCACAGGTGGGTACAGGAACAGACAACTTCTGACTCCTGTTAGCAGGCTGATAGTATTCCTTTCCCATAACTCATCTTTCATTTAATAGATTGCAAACTTACAATTCCCACTGTTGGGGACAAAATAATGGCTTTTTGAGGACATTTTAAGCCAACTACTGACCTTTCCCAGGATGCAACTGACAACAATTACTTAACTCTCAGGTATCTATTTTACTGCTACATGAACAGACGAATTAGGTGAAAGGAAATGTGAGCAACGATTTCTGTTCTGCCTAAAGATTTAACACAAAGTCCCTCAGTTGAAAGCAGAGGACAAAGACTGCTCTACTTTGATTTACCTTCATTTTATTGCAGTTTTTATAAACCTCACAGCAATCCATCACCATTTTATACAGCAATAAGATGCTTTCAGCACTGCCTGTAATTAATGAAATTCACTTTGCAGTAACAGTTGCAGAAAATAGTTAAGAACATAGCTTGATTTTACAAAGCACAGTTGAAGGCTGAGCTACAAGCTCCAGGCACTGAAGTACTGTATCTTAATTCTGAGGCTACAGCTGGTAAGTGTTGATGCACATCTCAAGATTGTACCAATGTAATTGGCAATTTGTAATTTATTACAACAAAGTTGTAATTTACAAAAATAAGATAATTTGTATAAAATATTTCACAAATCAACATACAAAAGTTGAATGTATCATATAAAGTCCTTAGTGGCCTAACTGCAATAATGAAGGCCATTTACAATACTGACTTTCAGTTATATTTCAATAATATTTCTATGTTAGGAACAAGGAGAGAAGTCAAGTGTGCACCTTCAATGGCAAGTGCATCATGTAAGTCCAATCATTCTTGCCAATGATGTTTATATTATAAGAGAGCAAGTCGTTACATGTTTAATTTGAATATTAGAAGCAAATATGTAATTAATATTAACACCAATCAATTCATTCTATCAATGTAACATACATTTTTTATGGCTAGCTTTATTTATCTGTTCCTGTGCTGACATATATAAATAACATTTTTTTTTATTAACAAGCTTAGGCACACAGCACTTATGTTATTCTATATAAAAAAAAATTCTTTATACTTAAAGTTTTTACATTCCTGTAATGTGTAGTAATAAATACTTTGCTGTGGAGTATGTTATATTTTTATTACTGTACCAACAGCCTGGTTGACCAGACTATCAACCAGGAGGCCTGGTCGAGACCTAGCCATGGGGATGTTGAATCCCAAAATCAACGCATGGTAACCACAAAGTAGGTCATAATTTATTTAACATTTTGTGACACTGATGGTGCTAAATAGTCTTCCAGACTTGGTGCCTTTTTCCATAATGGCTTATTTATCTAAATCACATACAGAACAATTATTTTGTCCTACCTGGGTTTGAAGAGATTCAATAAATTCAGTGTGATTTATAAGACATGGTGTTAGAAACTAACTCTTACCTAAGATCCCAAAAATATCTCACATTGGCACTTTAGTTAATAACTGGAGTACGAAAATATACAAACTGCATAGAGTATTATTAAATAAAGTTTTTCTAATTTAAGAACTTCCATTATCACCATAATATTTGTACCTTTTAATTAATTTAATTTGTACACATTAAGCAGTTTCATAACACACATTAGAAAATAGCTATGAATAAATTTATACACTCACCAATGACTCAGAAATCATTAAGTACTTTTATTTGCACATGTAATGTATGCACAATGTAATTTCAACACCTACTGACTTGGGTTTGAATAGGCCCATTAAATATTTAGCCCATTCAAAATAGGCTGAATAGGTTTTACCAAAGATTTAATATGCTAGTTAAATAAAAAAAAAAGCTTTGAATGTAATGAAACGCCATTTTCTGGATGAGCCCCGGTGGCTCCCTGAAGCTATCTGAACTGATGTGTACAATATTAGTTTGTAGTCATCAGTCACAGGTTCTTATGCCTACTGGGAACCACGAGCCAGAACCTGGTCCCCCTCAGAGAGGCACAGGAAGCAATGGCCTATGAACACTTTACATTTAAAGTACTGTATGTCATAATTGCCATCAACCGGGAAAGGACCCAGAAAGATAGGCGAATCAAAACAGACTGCTGTCTGATTAACCTGTGCAATCTACATCCCAAGAGATCAAAATAACTCCTTTAGAAAAACAAACAAACAAGCAACTCTTCAAGTGACATTCTTTTCTGGGTTCTTCCCTGGAATCTGAAAGGATTCCTTACAACTGCTTTCGGGACAGATTCTAAAGATTATACAATCCGTAACTGACTTATGAATACTGAAAATAATACCAACACAAACATATTTATTGATAAGCACAAGTGGCTTTAGATAATCAATGGAACCTTAAAATCTTCATACAAATTACAAAATATATTTACTTTTCCTATTCTATATTTTGCAGTGTACACAACTACATTACTTATGAATCAGAGTGAAAGTGAGAACGTTGATTCATTGTATTCTTAAGGCTTCTTTAATATCAATAAGGCAAATACTTTTGAATTATACACCATCCTACTATATCTTCAAATTATCCTTGATAGGATTATGTGACCAACATTTTACATTACATTCGTACAATTGTAACTCTTTCTCGACAATTATTTCAATTATTTTTTGGCAATAATTCTCAAAATGGGTATTTGATGCAGTAAAAAAAAAAATGTAAATCTGCACATCAACTAGTAAACATGATCAAGCCAGTACGATCTTGGAGTTGTCGTTAGCATCCTTGTGGAGTGGTGTGCAAGACGTGGAGGCAGACAATGGCACGTCATTCTTTATGTCGTCCTCATCATCATAAGGGCACTTGAGCTCTAGTTTGCTGTGGCGTTTACGGCAGTCTTGAATACGCTTGATGATGTAAGCAATGGTAAGGGGTATTGGTGTCATGGTTGCAACAGCAATCGGAATCACCATCGTTATATCCCCCAGTGGTGCGTAGTCCTTCAGAGCCACCTGTTATGAGTAAAGTAAAAACAACAAAAGTTAGACAACTGCTATTTGTCAACATGCATTACATTTATTTCTCTCATTTTAAATTTTATACCAATTTCTTCAATTCAATCAATGGGGGATTGTTTGGTAATTACATAGGTACAGGAATTACAGAATATTCTCATAATAAAACAGTATGTGAGCTGGTCAATGAAATAAATATGTAGTGTACAGTTATGTGATTACCAACACTATTGAATCTCAGTTTTATGAAATTAAAATTTATGCAGACTAAATCTACACGATAAAAATTAGGACCTCTAATCTGTTTTAAATAGCAGTTTAATAGGTCGCCGGTAGTTAGACAAATGTTGTGGATTGCACCTGGGTGAGGTCAGTAGTTGGCCTAGGGCAAGGCTTCGGTAAGCCCAAGTGCAGTACTGGCTTCCTCTCCCCAACAACGGGAATTATAAATAATAGCTGTACAAACCATAGATTTTTATCAACATTTGAAGACAGATTGGCTTGCTGCTCTGCTGGCAATTTTTTTTTAATATAATCACATTAATTACATAAATTATAATGCAAGTCTTTTTCTTTTCACTATACTATTGGGCAACCACAAAATGATTGTAAACACTGATGCTTAGTACTCCACCTATACAAAGATACCCAATTCAACTCATGGGTGTTGCACATCATACATCAATCACTTGAACTGGATGGTAGAGCGATAGTCTCCCTTCTTGCAGGTCGGTGTTCAATCCCTGATCATCCAACTGGGTGGACACCATTCTTTTCCTCCATTTAGTCCTGAATCCTTATTCTCATCCCTTCCAAGTGCTATACAAGTTGTAATGGCTTAGCACTTTCACTTGATAACTGCCATACTTATTATGCAATTTTTTCTTTTTACTATACAATACAGCATTTTGTATTTGCAAACATTTTAATGGAAATAAAAATAGCATGTGCTAATAAACAGCTTAACAAATGTCAAATGATTCAATGATGTGTAGCTAGAGAGAATATTGTTGTAGTTACCTTAAGAATGCCAATAGATAGTCCAGTATTCTGAACGCCAGTTTCAATACTGATAGCAATCGACTCTTCCAAATTGCGACGACAGAGGAGGGAGGCTACAGCACCGAAGATAAAACCGAGCCAAGGTAACAGCATACCTGCCAATGCCACCTGTATAAGCAGGTTCAGAAACTAATCAGTCTGTAAGAGCAAGAGTTAATTCCATATCCAGCAATAATATTGTTAGAACAGAATGATAGGCAAATCCATCTGAATTTTGTTTATAACACTGCAAATGACAGTGGTTTTGCAGGCATACCAAGCATCATAAGACACATTTTGTCTTCTTTATTCATAGTTTGCAGTTTAACCCCCACAAAATTTATGCTTATACCGTTATACCCTATTGCAATACACACTACTCACCCTCCAATCAAAGAAAGCAAAAATGTAGAAATTTGCATATATTCCAAAAGTCATGATGAAGATGATGAAAATAATAGAGATTGGCTTCAAGAGACGCTTCAAAACTACAGCCACACGCTGAGATCGCCACTTGATCAGCAGACCGATGGACAGAGGCAGCAGCAGCCCCACTACCAAAAAGGCAATGTTCTTGTATGGAAGCTTTGAAAAATGACCACCTGGAAAATATATTAAACAAATTAAAATATGGTAGTGTATGTAATGTTATATATTTTTATTTTATCCATTTACCTTGGACTACAAGCCAAGAGAAAAAGACCACTAACATTTCCATTTAAATAGAAAGGGACATTTAAAGAGGGTTCCAGCTAGATATATTATGATAATTATTAAGATTTCCCAAAGCTGCAGAAATGAATGGTTTTACATTTCAAGGCTTTTGCCACTTTAACCCTACTTTGTTAAGATTAGTGTATATAATACTTGGCTTGGAATGATGTAAATATTACTTTATTATAAATACTGTACTGTATATATCATATGACACACTCAACTTTGTAAATAATTCATGTGATTCTTATGTGCTAGACTTAAACCTTTCTACAATATTATTGCCTGGACCTCCCTCAGAGCCCAATCAATATAAATAATGTTTTGGACAACCACGATATCATACAAACCAGTCATATAAAATACACTATTTACTTTTACACACTACTTCTTGGATAAATGTTTCCTAGCATTTAACAGAACTTGGCTGACTTCATACATCACATCATACTCTCACATGTGAAGGGATCCACATGACGCTGTTGAGTGCACGCTACGCTCCTCACTCTTAGCTGTTTCACAGCCCTCAAACTACTGCTAGATGATGTAGACCGCCACCCACAGGCAGCTAAGTACCTGGAGTTCAAGCATGTTATAGCACTATCAAAGAAACAAACCAAAAGCAACTCATTCCATCTCAATCAAATTTCACAACAAACCGCCACGGCTGTGAGTATCAGTGCATGCTGCCCGCCTCTCCTCGCCACCGCGCTGCCTGACGCAAGTTTCTCCACAACAAATACCCCTGGTCCATTCTCTAACAATTATGTCTCCTAAAAACGTGACTTCGCAGGGAAATAAGAGCAACAAACCCCCTAACAAGGCATCCATCCCGGCCAACTCTGACAGCCTTCGTGTTTCTCCATCTGGAAGCTCTGGGGTCCACGGCAGAGGTGCTGCTCTACCCTCAACCCCATTGAGCAAGGGAGCGGGGTCCTCTCAATCCTCTCCCATTAACATGCTAACATCCCAGTTTACGCAATTCAAGCGAGCTTCCGGTCCCTCACCGGAGTTCCTGAACTGGACCGAGAATCAGTGGTTTAAAAAGTTGTGCCTAGTCCTTGAGTCTCAAAATGCTATCATCTTGAGTCTTCAAAATGAGAATCTAGCTAACTGTGCGAATCTCCATCGTCAACAACAAGAAATAACCCTCCTCCGCGACGATATTAGAAACTTTAAGGCTAGCCAAGAACAACTCCAGCATGACTTGAATGATCTCCGTGAGAAAAACAATCTTATGAAAACTGATGAAGCAATAAAAAAACAAGAGGAAACTCTCAACAAAATGACCGAATGTATCAGTACATTATCCGCTCAACGTTCCGTCTCCCAGGAAGAACAAGATCAGCAAAAGCTGCTGGACTCTGTTATTATGTCATCCCAAGATATACCTGTGGAGCGTGAAGGTGAAAAATGTGTTGAAATAGCTCAGGCTCTCATAAAAAACGAATTGCAGGTCATTATAAATAAAACAGACATTATTGCTGCCTACAGAGTAGGCAAAAAGAATCCATCAGGTCAAAACCAGCGGAAAATTCGCCTGAAGCTGACTTCCCAGTCCTTGAAATCGCATCTTGTTCGGTCAGCTGCATCCCAACGGAAGGGAATATACATCAACGAGTGCTTGACTAGGAAAAGACAGCAACTCCTCTACCGCCTGCGTCAAATCCGTCATCAAAACCCAGAGGCGATTCATCAGTGCTTTGTAAGAGATGGATTGATTAAAGTGAGAAAGACTGCTGAGGGGAAAATGTTTACAATTACTAATGAAGAGAACCTCAACACTTTCCTCTCCCAAAGTGGTTTGCCTCACCTTATTGTCACTTTCAATGAATCAACTTAATTAACCCCCTTGTCACCTAGTGCGGGCTAGGTAACTTAAGTCTCCTTGTTTCACTTCTAGCTGAATTTCTAAATTACTCTTTACTAGTCTGTTACTGGACTTAATTAATTGTCTTAATTATTCCTTTAGGTCTTAATAGTTGTACAGTCATAACTGAACTAGTTATATTATATAATCATTTGCTTAAATTTGTCCTATACTTATTTTTCAACTTTTTTCTCTGATTTCGTCTTTTACCTAGTTTGCCTAGCCTCGCCATACTCCTTTACTCCAGTGTACCCCTGGCTTTGCCTGTGTCTCAAATAGCATATTGTTACTTTCAGTGTACCTGAGAATACTTGTAAGCAATCTACCTCAATTTCTTTTTTTGTTCATTTTGTTTTTGTATTGTATAGTTTTGTTTATATTTTTTTGTATATCTATACCTTTTGTATTGTATAGTCTATGTTTATATGTTTTTTCTCTGAGTTCATTTACTACCTAGGTTGCCTAGCCTCACCATACTCCCTTACTCCATTGTACCCTTGTAAGACCCTTGTTAGCTACCTCATTTTTTCTTTGTTGTTCATTTTGTGTTTGTTTTGTATAGTCTTGTTTATATATTTTTTCCCCACTTATAGCTTAATTCGACTTTGTATTTGCCACAACTGCCTTGTTTTCCTGCAACCAGCCTCTTTATGCAGTCACGTATAGACCCTGAACTAAACCTCTTATCCACTATCTATGACAATCATCATTTTAATGATCTAAATTGCAGTTATTTTGCAGCACAAGATGTTAACAATGTATTAACTCATAATCACAATATCTCTGTAATCAACCTGAACGTTAGATCCCTAGGTAAACATTTCGATGATGTTAGTGCCTTGATTGAAACTGTTGACAACAAATTCACTTTTATTGTACTTACTGAAACATGGTTGAAAGAGGATACTACTCAACTCTTTAACATGCCTAACTACTTGGCAATTCACAACTGTCGTCAAACTCAGAGAGGTGGTGGTACTGCTCTTTACTACCATCATGAACTAACATGCTTAAAAGTAATTAGAACTAGAGACTGCTGTGGGGAGTATATCTTCGCCAGTTTCAGAGTAAAGGGTACCGAATCTATCCTGTCTGTGGGAGCAGTCTATAGGATTCCTAACACTGATGTGCCCGAATTCAATTCAAACCTTAGAAATCTAATACTCGATAACAGACTTAACAAAAACCATCTAATTATCGCAGGGGACTTTAATATTGACCTCTGCGAGCCTGAGCACCCTACTACTGTTAGCTTCCTCAACTGTATGAATTCCTGCTTCCTCATACCCTTAATCACTAGACCTACCAGAATCACTGATAGTACTGCCACGACTCTAGATCACATCTGGACCAACATAACCTCTCCGCTTACTTCAGGTATAATCACCGATAGCACTACAGACCATTACCCCACATTTCTCTTAACTAACATTAACAAACCACCTCTAGAGTCAAGGGAGATAAGTTTTAGGCTGCACAATGAATCTGCTATAGGCAATTTTATAACTGCTGCTGATAATGTCAACTGGGAGTCAGAGTTAGGTAACATAGGGGACATCAACCTAGCAGTGCAATCTTTTCTTCAAAAAACTCTAAGCCTTTATAACACCCACTGTCCTATGCTTACAAAACAAGTCACAACCAAAAGGCTTAACAATCCCTGGCTAACAAAGGGAATACTTAAATCCATTAATAAAAAACATGACCTTGAGAAGAAGTATAGATTAGGTATTGTCTCCAAAGAATTCTCAAAGAATTACTCTTTACTGCTATCTAAGATAATTAGACGAGCCAAAACTAAATACTACGAAGATAAATTTACCCAAATAAAGAGCAACATTAAAAAAACTTGGAGCACAATTTCACAAATCTTGGGATCAAAGAAGATTCTAAATAACAAACATACACTCCTGTCCAATAACGATGGTCAGCTTTCAGCCTCTGATTCTGCTATTGAGTTCAATAGGTTCTTCTCTTCTATTGGTTCTTCCCTTGCGAACGATATTCCATCCTCCAGTACTGGTGTTAACGACTATCTTACAGGTAACTATCCACAGTCTCTGTACTTAAAGCCTATTAATTCCACTGAAGTCAATGAGATAATCCTTTCCCTTAAAACCAAGTCTAGTGCCCTTGAGGAAATACCAACTTTAATTTACAAAAAAGCCTCCAGAACTTTAGCCCCTGCAATTGCATTGCTCTTCAACAAGTCACTTGAACTCCAAACCTTTCCAGATATTCTAAAAAAAGCGAGAGTAACCCCGGTACACAAATGTGGTGATCTCACAGATGTTAACAACTACAGACCTATATCAATCCTGCCTAACCTGTCAAAAATATTTGAGAAATTAATCTACAAGCAGCTTTACTCTTATCTAGCCAAACACAATATACTTAGCTCTTGCCAATATGGCTTCAGACCCAAAAAAAGCACTAATGATGCACTTATTAGTATGATTAACTTGATTCATACAGCTCTTGATAAAAATGAGTTCCCTGTTGGGTTATTTGTGGACCTGCGAAAGGCTTTTGACACTGTCAACCACCAAAACCTTCTTCTTAAATTACATCATTATGGAGTCAGAGGACACTCCCTGCAATACCTCAAATCTTACCTTACTGACAGACTCCAGTATGTTTCTGTGAACAATTCAATTTCTCCTACCCTACCCATCAACATTGGTGTTCCTCAGGGCAGTATACTTGGCCCTCTCCTCTTTCTCATCTACATTAATGACCTTCCAAATGCCTCCCAACACCTCAAACCAATTCTGTTTGCTGACGACACAACCTTCATTTACTCCAGTCCTGACCCCCTTGCTCTAAATGCCACAGTGAATACTGAGCTAGAGAAAGTCCATCTTTGGCTAACTGCTAACAAACTCACCCTTAACATTGACAAAACTTTCTATATTCTGTTTGGCAATAAATCCTCTAACCAAATAAATCTCAAGATTAACAATACCCAAATTTGTAACAAATTAGATGGCAAATTCCTTGGCGTTCTCATTGATCACAAGCTTAATTTCCAGGGACACATTCTAAATATATCAAAAAAAGTTTCAAAAACTGTTGGCATTCTTTCTAAGATCAGATATTATGTACCCCGCCCTGCCCTGATGACTCTCTATTACTCCCTCATCTATCCATATCTCAACTATGGTATTTGTGCTTGGGGTTCTACTACCCAAAATCATTTACGTCCTCTAATTACTCAACACAAAGCTGCTATTAGGACAATATCCAACTCTGGCCCCAGACATCACTCGGTACCCCTACTCAAATCTCTCAATATGTTAGATATTAAGTCACTGCACATTCTCTCATGTGTATTATACATATATAAAACGCTGAACTGTAATGCCAATCCTGACCTCAAAAGCTTCATTGAAAGCTGTAACAGAACCCATGAGCACCACACCAGAAATAAATACAGTTTTGATATTCCAAGAGTACGACTTAACCAAACTAGAAATGCTCTACAAATCAAGGGACCCAGAATGTGGAATGACCTTCCCAACCATGTTAAAGACTGTACCTCTCTCAACCAGTTTAAGATTAAAACTAAACACTACCTGATAAACTCCCTGTAACCTACCTTACCCCTCTATTGTCAACCATGTCTTATTTTTTTTTTTATTCAACGCTGTTTGTCTACATATTGTATTTGTGCTGCTTTTCAGTCATGTTCCCCCCTTTTTTTGTACCTTTATTTGTATCTGTTCTCAAAACATTTTATTCTTTTGTTCAATTAGTATTAAGTTTTAGATATTAATGTTTTCTTGCCCGAAACGCATTGCGTAATAGTGGCTTTAGGCATTGTATGTACTATCTCTATCTATAAATCGATCCACTTATGTAAAATCTCTCTATGTATGTACCTTCCTGAATAAACATATTTATTATTTATTAGCGATCATACAGGCGCAGTACTTCCATCCCTCTTAGAACTTTTTTCGTTCATCACCTCTTGAAACAACTCCGCTGTTTCTTCATACAAACGGAAGTTAATTTTATACTGTCGTTACAACTATTCCGTTCTGGAGTAGCAACGCTCGAGATCTTTCCTGGGGCATCAGCGTGAGCAAAGGGATTTCGATAATCACCCTTATCGAGCAGGTAGAATCCTCATGGTGCTAAACACTCTGCGTTTTCCCACTTGGTCCAACGCAATCACTTAGCCGAGGCATCGGGTGAGAATCCATACAGTTAGCCGGAATAACAAAATAAGCGTGCAGAAACTGGTCAAACCCTCTCACAGTGCTTCAAGAGATAACTGCGATAAGCACGAATCCTAAATGATATACCTGATCTACCAGTTCTTGTGACTGCATTAAGCAGGCTGCGAGCAGCCGCTTCTCCACCAGCCTGGTTGCATCAGAGTCCAGCAAAAACCTAGGATGCCCGTATGATCCAGGCCACGGGGATGCCAAGCCCCGGAAGCACCTGCAGGTAACCTCAAGGAAGTCAAGGAATAGGAATTCACATCTGCGTATAGTGTAAGGTGCAAACAACTATATGACCCGTCACTATCTTCTTGACCACACACAGTGGCGAACTCTCCACTCACCGTATGCTTGAGCTCAGCGATATATTCGCTACAGATTATTCAACCTCCTGGTCGCATGATCCTCCTCTTTCCCAGGACTTACACTCGCTAAGCGCTCTGCCTGATTGGCTTTTCTCCGCGCATGTCCACCTCGTGCACCACACTGTTGTGCCGTCGGGGCACATCCTTGAAGAGCGACTTTCATCTCTGCGTTATACAGGGTTCACAGTAGTATCTCCCTGATCTTTTTTTCCCTTTATCCCAGATTGTGACGCATCCTCACTATTCCAGATGTACCAAACTTTCCTGAAATTTGACAGTGCGTACACCTGGCACGGCCAACTTTCTTTCCTTCTACTTAGCATACACCTTGGCTCATTCTCCAATACACGAGAGCCAATTTGCCGCTGTCCTGCGACTGTGTTGTCTACCCTTCATCCCTATCCGCCTCTCTGCTTCCCTTTGGCAGTATGCTTCAAACCGATTGATATCCACAATTTCATCGGTCGCACCATTGTGTCATGCTCACTGAGGTAGTCACAACTTAAAGACCTATTTACATCCTGCCTAACTTATCAAAAAATTCTTTGAAAAACTATCTACAAGCAGCTTTACTCTTATGCTAGCCAGAAGCACAATATACTATGCTCTTGCCAATTGGCTTCAGACCCAAATAAAGCACTAACGATGCACTTATTAGTAGATTAACTTGATATACTTGCAGCTCTTGATAAAAATTATTCCCTGATGGGTTATTTGTGAAACTACGAAGGCTTTTAAGCACTCGTAACCACCAAACATTCTTCTTAAATTAAACTCATTATGAGAGTCAGAGGACTCTCACCTGCATACCTCAAATCTTACCTTTATGACATGCTCCAGTATCTTTCTGTGAAAATTCAATTTACTCCCCTACCTACCCCATCAACTATGGTGTTCACAGGGCAGCTTACTATGGCCCCGTCCTCTGTCTCATCTACTTAAGCCGTTATGGACCTTCCCAATCATGCCCTCAACACCTCTAAGCCAATTCTATTGCTATGACAACACAACCTTCATTTACTCCAAGTCGGCTACCCACCTGGACTCAGGATAAATGCCAAAAATCAGTGAATACCCGAGCTAAGTAAAGTCCATCTTTGGCTAACTGCCAACAAACTCACCCTTCACACTCTGCAAAAAACTATCTATCAGTTACTAGTTTGTTGCAATAAATCCTCTAACAAAGATAATAAATAAATAAATATAAATACTAATATGTTTTATTCAGGAAAGGTACATAATAAAGTGATTGTAATAAGTGGAAATTATAGTAGAGATAGAGCTGACATACAATGCGGTCTAAAGCCAGTAATTACGCAATGCATTTTCGGGCAAGAAAAACATTAACTATCTAAAACTTAATACTAATTGAAGCAAAACGATAAAATTGTTTGGAGAACAAGATCAAATAAAGTACAACAACAGGGGGGAACATGATCTGAAAAAGCAGCCAAAATACAATGGATAGACCAGACAGCCGATTGAATAAAAAAAAATAAACATCTGGGTTTGACAAATTAGAAGGGTAAGGTAGGTAAGGGAATGTATAACAGGTCAGTGTTTTAGTTTTTATCTTAAACTGATTGAGAGAGGTTACAGTCTTTAACCTGAGTTGGGCAAGTGTTATTCCAGAGTTCTGGGTCCCTTGTTTTGTTAGAGCCTTATCTAGGTTGCATTATGCGCGTACTCTTGGGAATATGCAAGAAATGTATTTATTTCTGGTGTGAGACGTCGTGGGTTATGTTACACGCTTTCAATGAATGAAGCTTTTGAGGTCAGGGTTGGTATTACAGTTCAGCGTTTAATATATGTATAATACACATG
>WNGS01164858.1:18518882-18532112 GCA_020271785.1 Procambarus virginalis
TACTAATAATAACTATATATGTTTTCATCGTAGCTGAAAACATCAACTGTTTTGCCTAACCTGAAACGTACAAACCCAGACAACCCACCTAACCAATCGAGGACAATGCACAGAAAACTCCAGTGAAGTACAGTATTGCCGTGCTGTAATTTGTCCAATACACACACACATATTATATATATATATATATATATATATATATATATATATATATATATATATATATATATATATATATATATATATATATATATTGGTGTATACTGGCAGCAGGTTTTCTTTTTTTCATGTCTCATTGAATATGAAAGCATATTCCGTATTTACTATTTTCAGGTTTAGGGTTTATATCCCTATAATGCTCTTGCATCAGGGTTCAGCTGGAAGAGCAGTTCAACAAAAGTCATGTTGTTTTTAGGTGAACAAAAGAATTGAATAACTGAAGAATATATTACACTAATTATAAAATCTTTTAGATTTTAATTATAAAATCTTAATTATACTAAGTATAATAAATTACTGCTAATTATAAAATCTTTTAGAATTTAAATCTGGACCGGCATACCACAGGAAGAACACTAGTTGCATTGATACAGGTATGCCATTGTTGCACGGAGCAGTACTGACGCTGTTCTTACTCTATAACCAATAATAGAAGCTTTATATAAATAATAACTACAATCCTTTCTATCGTTACTCACACTACATAAATGCTGTCTTGTAATAAAACACCCCTGGTGGGAGACAATACAGTAATTAAGTATTTTAGAAAGTAGTAAACACAATGTATTTACATGTAAATAAAAATTTACATGTAAATACTTCAACAAAGAATGTCAGGATAAACCTTCTCATTTTACACCCGAGGCGAGGCCAGCTAGCCATGAAGACTCTTTGTTAACGAGTACATCAGCAGCCAAGGAGTGCCGGACCAGCCGGGCTGTGGTGGGTATGTGGGCCTGCGGGCCGCTCCAAGCAAAGCCAGGTGGACCAAACTCTCACAAGTCAAGCCTGGCTTGGGGAGTAGAAGAACTCCCAGAACCCCATCAACCAGGTATCAACCAGCCAGGAGTCATCTAACGAGGACCAGTAATGACAAGAGGAACAGCGGCCTGGGATACTGTGGACGACGGAGGGGTCGCAGGCACCCGAGGGAGGAGGAGCCGGAGGGTATGAACGACCAGAGATGGGGGGGGGGGGGGGGGGCGGCAAGCACCGCATCAGCTGAGGAGCCGGTTATGGGGAATTTTGCGCTGTGGGAAAAACCCAGCCAGCCTCCCGAGCATCATGCTTACACTGCCTTGGCTCTCATATATTCTATATGAAGATAATCTATCATACACAACTGTCAGCACAAGACACTGCAAGTTGTACACGAACAACACATGTATGGCGGACCACCAATGGAAAACCACAAACATTTAAACACACACACACACACTTACACCTGCACAACCACCTTATATATAGCACGACAAATACAGGAGTAATTTTATAGTATTTGTTTATAGTATTTGTTTATAGTATTTTATATTGAAATATAGTAATATACAGGCCAAAATGAGCTTTTCACGCACTTTAAACCCGAACCTGGAAAATAGATGAAGGAATAATTCTTTTGTCGGGGACAGGCAGCCTGTGAATATATATATATAATATATATATATATATATATATATATATAATATATATATATATATATATATGCGCACACACACACACACACACACACGAGGCTAATATCTAGGCCCTAAATCTACAACTACTGACCCTCCCCCAGGATGTAACCACACAACAAGCCAACTCTCGGGTACCTATTTACTACTAGGTGAATAGGCACATTAGGTGATAGGAAACGTACCCAATCATTTCTATCCCGCCCGGGATTCCCGACTGAGTCGAGAACGAACCCACCTGTACTGATACACAGAACAACAGTTTCATACATCCTTTATATTTACCTAAGGGCTACAATATACTGCAGTGGTTGTCAACCTTACATGCCCTCCACGCCCCTTCCCCCCGTGTCATCCCGCCTCTCCAAGATGGACTCAAAAGTTGCATTCCAAATAACATGAATATTGAAAATATTTTATTTGTTTTATATTGGTACATATACATTTCCTTGGATTATTTTTATAGTGGAGTTTGCCCTTGCCTCCCTCGTCTCATATCCGACAAACATTCACGCTGCTACCTTTGAGCAACTCGTCCTCGACTCAAGTCCATTACATCCAGCGGTCGACCCCACAGACGCATCAAAGCAAGAATCAAGCCTTCACGATAAAATATCGCCAAGATCTGATTCGTAATCAGATACACAAGGCAGAAATGACATCAAAGACAATAAACGCAACTACTTCAGGCCACAAACGAATGGAGAAACAGCAACCTCGACGAAAGTCTCCGCACCCCATCGAACACACCTCGACACCCTCACAGACCGACATCACCTCAGCACGGAAACAAGGATTATCAAGAAGCTAACAACACTATATGGAGGACCCATGGCAATTCCACGACCAAGAGACGGCTTCCTGAACCTTGCAGGTATCAACCTCACTGAGGACCAAGTCACTCTCCTAAATCTGGTATAAACTGTCACGTTATGTCCAGACCAAGTGCGTTGGCCCGAAAGTGGAGTTGGAGATCCTGTTGGACGACATATTTGACCTCGAAGCACAAAAGAAGGTCACCACCAAAGACACCTTACAAGCTGAAATTATCGCAGAAGGAGGAAAGAATCGAGGCAACTACAGAAGTACCATACTGACCCCCGAGCTCAAAGCGGCAGCCAAGAGCCTTCGTGAGAACAAGGAGATAGTTGTCAGGAGAGGCGACAAGTCGCCAATATACGTCATCCTTAAGAAAGACGAATATCTGGCGAAAATGAACCACATACTCTCTGACCAAACTAAATTCCAAAGGGTAACGAAGGACACTACAGCCGAATTGAAAACAAAGGTCAACAAGTTGATTGAAACTGTGAATGCCAAGAAATCCGGACTCCACCTGCCAAAGATTATTGGAGAATATAAACCTGGATATGCGTATGGAAACGTCAAGACGCATAAGCCTGGAAACCCACTTCGGCCAATTATCAGCCAGATACCCACACCCACGTACAGACTGGCGAAACGACTCAACGGCTTACTGACTCCTTATGTCCCGTGCAACTTCAGCCTGAAATCCCCGAAGGAATTTGTTGACTTACTGCGGGGAACACGGGCTACAGGGATAAGAGCATCGTTGGACGTAGAATCACTGTTCACCAACGTACCTGTGGATGAAACAATCGGGATGATAATGGACCGAGTGTATCGAGACCCGGCATGTACTCCCCTTGACATGCCAGAAAATATCCTGAGGAAACTACTCCAAGCTTGTACTAAGGAGGCACCCTTCTTGAGCCCGGATGGGCACATGTATAAGCAAGTAGATGGGGTCGCTATGGGTTCTCCCCTAGGCGTCCTGTTTGCAAACTTCTACATGGGTACTATTGAGGAAAAAGTCTTAGTCGACTTGAACTTGAAACCGGCCATATACTGCAGGTATGTTGACGACATTTTTACACAGGTACCTGATGTCAGACATCTGCAGGAGCTGAAAGAAGCGTTTGAGCAGAATTCTGTGTTACGTTTCACTTACGAGATGGAGAAGGATGGGAAGCTGCCCTTTCTAGATGTAACAGTCATGGAAAGGAGCGGAGGTTTCCACACTACAGTCTACACTAAGGAAACAAACATAGGAATGTGCCTAAATGCCAACAGTGACTGCCCAGATAGGTACAAGAGGAGTGTTGTTAACGCTTATGTCGACCGTGCTCTCAGCCACAGCTCAGAATGGAAGCAAGTCGACGAAGAACTCTGTAGAGTAAGGCAGGTCCTAGTCAACAACGGCTTCTCCAATGGTTTCATTGAAGACATCATAAGAAGGAAAGTGAAACGCCATGCAACCTCTGAAGATACAACTAACACAACACCTATACCCCCTATTAGACTATTTTACAGGAACTTCTTCTCCACAGCTCATAAAACGGAGGAAAGGGTCCTGAAAGATATTGTTAATAGAAACGTTATCCCTACAGACAAAAATCAGAAGATACAATTGACGATTTACTATAAAACCAAGAAAACTGCCAACCTACTCATGAGAAACTCTCCAGACACAAAGCAGAACGCTTTGAAAGAGACCAATGTCGTCTATGCCTTCAAATGCCCACTTGGGGACTGTAAGCCCCAAAGAACTCAATATATAGGCAAGACAACAACATCTCTTTCCAGGCGATTAACGATGCATAAGCAACAGGGCTCTATCAAGGAACATATAATCTCTTCCCACAACCAAACCATCACCAGAGAAATCTTAACAAACAACACAGAAATCATTGATAGATACAGCGACAACAGGCGGCTTGACATCTGCGAGGCACTACACATCAAGAAGTCAACACCAGCAATCAACAGCCAATTAACGCACTACTATATTCTACCCACTTCAAGACTCCGCTCCAATATAGAAACATCAAGAAATACGGGCCAATAGGCCTTCTGCAGTTACAGATCTATTCTTCCCTTATACCCATTGTTTTGTGTTCTGTGTTTGTTCTCACCTCACCCCAAACCATTGTAACATGTCACCTCACCCAAATGCAGGTATTTAAACTCTGTTCAGTTATAGTTGTTCTGTGTGTGTGTAACTAAAGTCTTTGAAAATGTAATAAGTTTTACGAAACGCGCTCAAGTGTCGCGTCAGACTAAGAAATAAAGAATGAATTTTGGAGAATTGATTTTTAATTTACCGTCATCAGTAAAAACAAACATAAGGAAAATTGAGAAAATTCGTGTTAGAATTATTAATCTTACTTTTTCGGTCATATTTAATAACATATATATATATATATATATATATATATATATATATATTAATGTAACGTCAACTGAATTGAAAATATTTATGCAATATACAGCATTCAACAAATGGCTACTTGTGCGGTAGAAAATTAACTATTCAATGAACCCTCTTTGTTTTTTTTTTCATGGAGAACAAACGAAAGTGTTTGTGAAAAATTAATCACACTTGGAATTTCCATATAATGCCTTAAACCACGAACAAAATAGAAGCTGCAGATACAGTTTCCTAAGACGACATACGGAACCGAGGAGAATACACAAATATATGTAGAGGGATGAAATGATCAGCTATTTCACGGCCGAATATCACATTCACTCTCCAAACAATCTACCGCTTACGGGCTACTCATGCCCGTGCCACCTCTTGGGTGGCTTAATCTTCATAAACCGATCAGCTGTGCACTTCCCAACGCCCCGAGACATCTTCGACCTCCCCTGCCACGTCTCTATGGCTGCCGTAACTCAATAAAGAAAATGCCAGAGGCAATGTGCCTGCATGTGGTGGTAGTAAAGTTGCTGGGAACACAGACTATATGAAAGGACCACTACAAAAGACCTACTGGCTCGCTTGTATGCGGCAGAAACTGTTGCATATTTACTTGTAACAGTTACATATTTACTTGTAATCGATTTTGAACTGCGGCATTCTTGGCATTTACGGCTTCGACGGGTAAGCGGTTCCATGGTTTATAACTCTATGGTGAAGAAGCTCATATTTCCTGTCTTACATTGTATATACACTGTATATATAATATAATATAAAGTAAATAATGAAAATACAAGGGTAAACGGCGGGAATAACTCTTTGGGCAATACATTTTTATTTAATTTCCGAATTAAAGAAAACAGCACCGTGTTGGGTTACAGGCTATACTTCTTAAAGCATTTAACTTAGGCTTACTTCGACCAGTATATGTTAGTCCCATACCCCCGACCATTCACCCTACAAATGTGAGTGAGGCTAGTGCCTCCAACTTTGGACACAGAGACAAGACAGACATTCTCTCTTATAGTATAACTAGAATACACACACACAGTATTCGTTCCGTTCCGTTGTTTCTCTTGGTCGTAAAAACTTTCTTGCGGTTGGTTAGTCTTTAATCCAACAGTAAACCATCTACAGGTATGTCGACGTCAGTAACCCTGCCATGGTGCGTAATGTTGATTGTAAGTACTGTTCTCAAGTGCAAAGTGCAGACGAGAGGCCTCCCATAAACATCCTCCAAGTATCTCTTGTAGTAGTGGTCCATCATAATTATATGCTTCAGTCCTATCTAACATCCTCTATAGTGTATACCTTTCAAGAAAATTAAACAATTCAATGTTCGCATTCCATAAGCGTAAGAAAGAATCCTATGCCATTGTAAGTCTTGTGTTTTCAACAGCATTCATGTCCATTCTGCAGTACGGTAATCAAAGTGTGGTCTTACATCCGCTAAAGTAAAATTGACGAAAAACACTATTATCCTTATTGCTAATACTTCCAGATATTAAGCACAATCTTCTACTACTAAGTCCATACTGATCATAATGCAGTCCCGGATTGCGCAGTGGTAACACTCGTGAGTGATTTGGCCTAGGTTCGTATCCTAGCCGGAGAACATTGACTTGCGCCAATCCTTAACTGTACACCTCTGTTCACCCAGCAGTGATTGAGTACCTGGTTGTTAAAGAATTGGCGGGACCAGGAAAAGCTCTCAGCCTGCCAACAGGAGTCTGCAGTTATTTGTTCCTGTACCCACCTCTGTAAACAAAAAAAAACAAAACTTTCCCACATTGAGCTGACATCTAGCATACCTGGAGAGGGTTTCGCGAGTTTTTCTATTCCCCGAGCCCGGCCTGGGGCCAGGCTCCACTTGAGATAACTTGGTCCAGCAGGCTGTTGTTTGGAGCGGTCCGCAGCCCACATATCCACTACAGCCTGGTTGGGTAGGCACTTCTTGCAAGAACTTGTTTATGTGCCTCTTGAATACCTCCACCTTTGTTCCGGCAATATTTCTAATGCTTGCTGGGTGTTGAACCCCTGATGTTCGCAGTGCTCTCTGATTGTGCCTATGACATCAACTCCTCATTGGTTCTATTCTGCATTTCCTTTCGCATCTTTCGCTCCAGTATGTTGTTATTCAATTGTGCAATTTTGGGACCTGGTCTTCCAGTATCTTCCATGTATATATTATTTTATACCTTTCTCTTCTCATTTCCAGAGAGTACATTTTGAGAGCTTTGAGATGATCCCAATAATTTACATATTTTATCATCTTATCATTTCTAGTGTCACAGACTCATCCTAAGTTTCAAAATATAAGTAGATCAAACAGTATTTGCCGCTGTCATGTGTCCTAATACACAATTGCCAGCTGGAAAGCTGTATGAGTCAACATGACGTCTTAGGTTCATGAGCAGGATGTGAGACAACGTCACACACAAGTACAGTACATTCCAACAGTTTCCTCCAACATAATACTGCTCACTAGTCACCCTCTTCCACCATTTACTGTTACACTCAGTCACCCCCACATCCCTTACTGTTATAGTCCGTCCAACACCACGCCCACTCACACCCATCAACAAAGCCACCCCGTCAAGCCTAGCCAACACCCAACCACATACATTATGTATTTTTGTTGTTAAGAAAGATACTAGAGTTAAAAACGATTCGATAGTAAAAACACCTGCATTTAATGGGCCAGCAAGCCTATGGCAATGTTCCTTACGTTTTGTGTACTTTGATCAAGTTTTCTCAGAACTATAAGTTGGCATTATACAAATCGACGGATTTGTATAATGCCAAGCAACCCATTAATACTCTCATCAGTTTTTTTCAGTTTTACAGTTTTGTTTGTTTAAGAACGAAGAACAGAGTAATATTTGCTATAATGCAAACATTAATCTCATAACAAAGAATGGCTGTGGAGTTTTTTTATGAGTTTTTGTATGTATATATGCTGTTTAGCATTGCAAATGTGTGGCCACGTCTGTGGTAGAAAATAATAATAATAAAAAAATGGCTGTGGAGTGCGTGCCATAAGCATTTGTGCTGCAGCTGAATAAAATACCAATTTCATTGCTACGAAATGAAAATAAGTAATTATAGTGTGCTGAACTTATATTTTGGGAGGAAATTTGTTAATAATTTGAACCACCACGATAGGGTCCTATAGTTATCACCAAAGTACTCTAACGATACTATAATGTACCCAAGCTAACACAAAGCACCTCGAAGTTCCCTGCAGTTGTCAAGAAGCATCAAAAACTATTCTTAAACATGAACAAAAATGGATTTTAGACAAAATTTTTGCATACTATATAAAGACATGAAGTTTATGCTGTATAGAATAATATTTTATTACCTAGAAGTAAGTAAGTGTTCAGTACTTTATAATAATAAAACTTGTTTTGAAAAAATAAATTGGGGAGCTGCAACCCATCCTCAATTCATTTTTGAATGAACAGCATGTAAAAATTTATGAATGCGTCTGTCGGGTTAACCGCTGGATGTAATGGACTTGAGTCGAGGACGGATTGGCATTTGTGCAGCTACCCTAAACTATATGAAGGGGAGTACAGCGTGTCAAAAAACTAGCTACGTGATGCTAAAAATCCCAATCACTGGATGGTTAGTCATACAAAGGCATGCGATAAGTAGTCTGCACTGGCAAACTCCGTGGTGCATTATGAGGATATCATTATGAACACAAGAGTGAATACGGCAGCAGTGATACTAAAAGTCCCCATCTCATAGAATGGTTAGTCATACAGGGCCATACGTTCAGTAGCCTGCACTGGCAAATTTTGGATGCAATATGAAGATATCCTCAAGAACACGAGTGAATAAAGTAATTCGAGAATAGTGCAGAGGCAGTATTCCAGTGAAAGACTGTGTAAGACTTAACCCAGCTACTTGTTTCTTGGTTGCGACTCTGGAGGTAAAGTACCGGTATCACTGGTCTGACATCACATTACAATTACCCGACAATCTTGGGTAACAAAGGGAGTTGAGGAGTCAGCACTAGTTATAGCCTAGCGAGCGCTGGTGTGGCGGAAGCTACCTCTGTACTGGTGACGACAGCCAGCCCCCAACCCACCACCCCTTTTATCCTCAACCAACACCTTGTTCCCATGCCTGTGTGGCTACCTATAATATAGTCTAGATTATCCTAAACACACCCTCTGTGTAGCTCGTGTCATCCCGTTGGTGGGAATACATAGCCAAATTTCCAACATATTTATTTTCTCATATAATCAAGTGTGGTAGACCTACAAGTAATGATCCTAAATTAAATTTATGATTTGACCTGAAAACAAAATGGTGTCCGGAAACTCAAGAGAAAGTAGAGAAAGCGAGATGATGAAAGCCTGGAGGAACGATGATTTAAGAAACGTGTAAGCACCAATACCGAGCGACGCCACAAATGTGTGCCTTCACCATGACTTGCGACAGTGCTCCACCCAACACCTACTTCCTCAAACTTCACACCAGTCTGGTTCCCACCATATATATTCCCAAGACAGCAAATACATTTTGTTTCCTAAAGAAGCTACACACGCCTTGCGAGGCGTCACCAGTGGAGTCCCACAGGGATAAGTCCTTGGGCCTATACTGTTTCTGATATATATGTAAATGACCTCCCAGAGGGAATAGACTCGTTCTTCTCAATGTTTCCTGATGATGCAAAAATTATGAGGAGGATTAAGACAGAGGAAGATAGTATGAGGCCTAGACAAACTAGGAATGGTTATCTTCTTGAGGTTATCTTGAGATGATTTCGGGGCTTTTTAGCGTCCCCGTAGCCCGGTCCTCGACCAGGCCTCCACCCCCAGGAAGCAGCCCGTGACAGCTGACTAACACCCAGGTACCTATTTTACTGCTAGGTAACAGGGGCATAGGGTGAAAGAAACTCTGCCCATTGTTTCTCGCCGGCGCCTGGGATCGAACCCAGGACCACAGGATCACAAGTCCAGCGTGCTGTCCGCTCGGCCGACCGGCTCCTAAGTGGTTGAAATAGGAGGCCAGACACTGGATACCGAATGGGAATGGGAGATGAAGTCCCTCACGAAACGAACAGAGAGAAAGCTCTAGGAGTTGATATCACGCCAAACCTGTCTCCTGAAGCCCACATCAAAAGAATAACATTGGCGGCGTTAGTATGATTCTAGTCATACTAGCCAGAATGACCAGTAGTTAACTCGCTAATCCCTGGTACACTCTCTATTACATGTTATTGCAACCGGTAATTTCACAGCTCGTCCTACTTCATATAACGTATTTTAGATCATGTCAACATAACGTGAGTATTCTTGTCTAAGGTGTTTCATGGATATTCATATCCTCTTTTTCTGTGGCATGTTTGGCTAGCTTGGTTACGTCAGTCTTTAATGTGTGTGTGTGTGTGTGTGAGTGTGTGTGTGTGGGGGGGGGGGTTGCGAAGGTATCAGCTGACCCAAACATTGTCGCCCTTTCAGAGATTAAGTCACAACAACGTGGCTGAAGTAAGTGTTGTAAGTATTGTTGCGAGCCTCTGTAAGGCAGATGTGCTGTCACTAACTATAATGATATTTCCATCACGAACAAATCCACAAGGGCTGTGATGAGGGTTCGAACTTACCCCCGGATGATCCCAGACGCTGCCTTAGTCGACTGCGCCACGACATGGTAAAAGAATTGCAACCGGGAGTTCTACTGGCCTTACTCGGATCCTGCAGCCTCTCCGAGACACAAACCAGGGTTTTACACAATTTCCCCCATGCACTCGGGCTCTGTCAACAAGCCGTTCTACCTCTTCGCCCTTGCTTAAACACACTAGAAATCACAATAGTGTGATGTATCAAATGAACAAATCCACAAGGGCCGTGATGAGGGGTTCAACTTACGCCCGGGATGAGCCCGAACAGCCTTGTTGAAGAGTCCGAAGTGTGGGGAACTGTGAAACCCTGGTTGTGTCTCGGAGAGGCTCAGGATCCGAGTGAGTCAGGAGATTCCCGGTTGCCATTCTTTTACCATGTCGTGGCACAGTCGACTAAGCAGTAGGGTAAAACTAACCTGTCTCACGACGATCCCAGCGTCTGGGATCATCCCGGGCGTAAGTTCGAACCCTCATCATGGCCCTTGTGGATTTGTTCATTTGATATATCACGCTATTGTGATTTCTGTGTGTATATTTCCATCAATTTGTCCCCTTCGTAATGTTCATAAGGACACTAATCCTTTCAGTATCATAAGCACAAGCCTACTCATGCCCACGTAATCAGCTTTCTTGTATTCAGGCGGCTTCAGCTCTCCATGGTCACCTATGACCCGTCACAGCAGATAAGGAGATTGAGTGTATCTATATCGCAGCTTCAGCTCTCCCATGGTTATCGACTTTGCGTCACAGAAGATAAGGAGGCGGGTTAGCAAGCAGTGTGTTATCGATGTAACTGCCAATGTGAACTGTGTCAGGGTCAGCCGAGTCAGTCAGTCAGCCAGGTTTCACAAGCCGTTGAGGCAAAATGACCTGCGCCACTTAATACGAAAGTCGGTCACAGAAATTGATTATGCGTAATTCTACGTTCATGGATTCGGTTTATGTCGTTACAAAATAATCAGATTTCCAAGTATTCACGTTCATTACCAATATTAAAGATCATCACTGATTTTTGCGAGTCATATTGATATCGCCACATGCATACACCCTACCCCTAAGATGCATACGGAAAAATGACTGTTGCACATGCAAACTAAAGCATATAACCCCATGTTGTCAACATATCGGGCCCGCTGCAGTCTTCTCAACACTTTTCAACCAACTAGAATTACAGGAAAAAGGCGGAATGGGCGGCCATCGCTATTAATGTACAATAATTTGTTTGATGCTCACTGTAAATACGGTCGTGTAGGCTTGGTACACGGCAACACTGAGCAACGCGGTAGTGAGTACCATGTGTTTGATCTGCACCTTCAGCGTAGAGAAACACCAGATTAGGCAAGTGTTTGTATCCAATTTGGGTAATATTTTGACCCATTCTACAAACATTGTGGTGCGTGTCCTGAAGCACGCGCGCGTGTACTCATCAAATGGTTTTACTTCGTGTATGCATCCATTGTTTTTGCCTCCTGTGCACGTCAATTTTTTGTATCTTGTACTCACCAATTGTTTTTGTCTCGTGTACCTAACTATTTTTCTCTTAGGATTTGCGATTAATTTTTCCCCGTATTTAAGCTCTTAGTACAGGTATTGTACCTCGCTTTGTCATATTAACATGAACCTAGGTATGAAGTTTGCCTCCATCGCTTAGCCCAACACAACGATTTTCTATATCTCTGGCTCATTCGGGTGTTTGAGTTTCCTCATATCAGGTATATCGTAAACATGCCCATCTGCACTTTGTATTTGTTCAGGGTAAATTATATAAATCATAAATTATAAAGACCTTCCAGGTCTTTGCCAGGGAATTGCCAAAATTCTCTGGAAAAGGCTCGACCAGGTGTGGGTGGTGGGCCCCTCATCATCAATGGGGTTCTCGGCTTGGGAAGGCAATATGCGTGTGTATGTGGCCCTTGGGAAAGTGAAGCCAAGGCCGTTGCGTCTGCAAGACCGTAATGATACCT
Source organism: Procambarus virginalis (assembly GCA_020271785.1). Classification (NCBI taxonomy): domain Eukaryota; kingdom Metazoa; phylum Arthropoda; class Malacostraca; order Decapoda; family Cambaridae; genus Procambarus; species Procambarus virginalis. Next base: position 18,531,381 of record WNGS01164858.1, read on the forward strand.
TGATATAAAGACAGTTACGAAAACTTGATGTCGACATGACCGTGCTTAATTTTTTTTTACGTTTAGTTCCTTATTTTCGCCATACCAATCTTGTGAGCAGTAGGGGGGAAATTGTAAGACGCACATAATGGGGTTAGAAAGTAACCATCAAATTTGTGTTAGCCAAGTACAGTTACAACAATGATGAGTAGTTACATAATCTGTTAACATACAGCATAGACAAATGGAGGCCATCCGGCAGGACATTACCTCCACCCCCCACCCACCACCCCCTGATAGGTATTAACTGCGCAACAGGGTGACCTTGTGAGCCAGGCTTGGGCTGTCTTGGGGCAACTCAAGCTATCACTAACAACGGAAAACTATATTAAGCCTACTCAGAGGATTTGACGTTTTATAACAATCCGATAAAGTTAATACAAGATATTTTGAGAAACAAAATTGGCCGTTGTAATTAAATAGGACCCACCTCGCATGGGACAGTAGGTCCCATGCGAGGTGGATCATTTAAGATGGCCTACCATCTTAAATGATCCAAAAAAACTTTCATTATAATTGTTTTGAATATAAACAAATTGACAAATAATCGCACTTTCTGTTTGGCGAGGAGGAAAACACCAAGATAATTTACACAAAATTACAGTACATTATTCACCCTAACTCAATGTATAAACACTTATGAATAAACGTTTTGAACTTGAATTTGAATTGACTGATATGTAATTCATATAT
>WNGS01164858.1:18547818-18588378 GCA_020271785.1 Procambarus virginalis
AATTTTTATACCTAATTCATCTAAATTAAAACCTACAAAACTATGTTCAAGTTATTACTTTACCTTGCTCTTGAATGCTGTAGGCGTAGGAAGATGGTGAGGAGGGGGGAGGAGGAAAGGAGTTACTGTTTGGAAGGGGAGTCCCCTTCCATTATCAAATCAGGCAGTGAGGACTTCACTGGTATGCACACACTGGCACATTTTGCCAGCATACCACTAGGACTTGCTTGTCTTACTAAGAATTTCTGTAAAGACACTTGTTTTTCCCTACATTTTAACACTTGTCTGTAGTAAGACATCACATTATCATTTAAAAGGTCAATGCAACGGCCTGCTACAGCTTTATCTGGGTGAGTTTTTTCAACAAAACTTTGCAGTTCTTCCCATAGGAGGGACATCCTCTACTGCCTCTACTCACAGCTATTTTCTTAGGTTGAACCATATCAATGGCTTTCTTGAGACCCATGGTGAGATATATAATAACAAATTGTATAGTCAAATGACCAAAAATCCAACAAAACACTGAAAATCCAGGTGAAGAATTGATGTAGGATAGTCACTGGGCGCGAGACAATGGTAAACTGAGGGGCGGAGGGGCGACGATCGCCGATCCACCACGCGCTAGGTCGGCCTGTGCGCGTATCAACAAACTCGTGTCCCGAGGTAACCCTCGCGTTCCGAGACATAATTTCCGAGGAAATCCTGCTCGTCTTCCGAAAAACTCGCATACAGGGACACTCGCATTCCGAGGTACCACTGTACTACAGATTACATCCACATCCATATCAGATGAGAATGAGAAGAATACTGGAGCAAGCTCCAGTATATACCTGTATACTCATTACTCCCATATACCCTGGGAGACTGAGCCCTTCACAGCAATGGTTCACATACTGTATTACTTTGCTGACCATCACTCTTTGTGTTCTGCTTGTTAGGAAATCAAAGCTCCATCCTCTCACTACACCAATAATCCCCAGCAAAATATGCCCTTGATAATTTTAATCTCAATAATTTGAAACATGTAATTTATTCTCAAGAGCTCTATTTGTAGCTTCCTAAACAAATGTAAACATTGTGATAGAACTGAGAAGTAAATTATTACTTACAGGGTCATCCTTGGACTCCATTTGACCTCCACCCCTAACAATCGTCCCCAGAAGAACTGGTCATTAAATGTGAGGAAAAGCATGTGAATATCTGGGTTTGGATCAATCATCTCCCATGATGGATCAATGAGAGATACAGACAACTTTTCTTGTGGGGATTCATCTAGTATTCCACCAGGTTTCCATTTGTTCGGGGTGGATCCTGTGAATTAAGGAAATGTTTATAGTGCTATCTCATTACACCTGAGGACCCTTTAAAGATGGAAATGGTTGAAGAGACAGACATTATTGTGCAGGAGTAAATGTTAGAGCCTACAGATATAAAAGATCAATGTGTCATATACACAACCTCCTATCTGTTGACAATTTTGGGGATCAGTGTCCCTATGGCCCAGTGTCTGACCAGGCCTCCTGGTTACTGGTTTGATCAACCAGGCTGTTCGATGTGGCTGCTTGAAGCCTGACATACGAGTCGCAGCCTGGTTGATTACCTCTGAGGCCATATAAAAAAAATGTGTATGCCAACTTGTTCAGATCTGCTGTAAACAATTTGATTCTTAATACAGTACAGAGGAAAATGCTCCTATATGCTGACAAAGTTGGTTTAATTATGATAATATACTTATAATACTATTTAAAGCATTAATAAAAATGCATCCAGTCAAATATATAAATACAATAATTGTGTCAATAGAATTACTGTACTGTACACAATAAATAGCATGGTTGAAGTGGTGACTGCATGTCATACAATGCACTGTTGAAGTGGTGACTGATCACATCTTAAAATTACTGAACTCACTTCAGCAGCATCAATAAACCTAATCACCATCAATATTTTATGCTTACTAGTAAACTAACCTGGAATTTGTTAAGAACTATATTACAGGTTAAGTCAAGTATCAGGTTTTGTTCTTGGTGTTTGGCATTTAGATATTAGGTGTTATATTAAGGGTGTTTGGCTGGCTATCATATTAGGTGTATGGCTGGCTATCATATTAGGTGTATGGCTGGCTATCATATTAGGTGTATGGCTGGCTATCATATTAGGTGTACAGCTGGCTATCATATTAGGTGTATGGCTGGCTATCATATTAGGTGTATGGCTGGCTATCATATTAGGTGTATGGCTGGCTATCATATTAGGTGTATGGCTGGCTATCATATTAGGTGTATGGCTGGCTATCATATTAGGTGTAAGCTGGCTATCATATTAGGTGTATGGCTGGCTATCATATTAGGTGTATGGCTGGCTATCATATTAGGTGTATGGCTGGCTATCATATTAAGTGTATGGCTGGCTATCATATTAGGTGTATGGCTGGCTATCATATTAGGTGTATGGCTGGCTATCATATTAGGTGTATGGCTGGCTATCATATTAGGTGTATGGCTGGCTATCATATTAGGTGTAAGGCTGGCTATCTCACAGATGCAGGATTTATGAGCATACATGAGGAGCCTTTGCCACTTATTCCACATTACCTCATGAATGCTTCAATACTAATCATTTTACCTGACCTTGAGCTGGCGCTGCTACTTTAGACTTGAGCTGCTGTTCCTTCTCACGGCTAGCTCGTAGTTCCTCCTCAAACCTGGCCTGCAGTTGGATAGCCAACATCAAGTCTATTTCACTCATTTTGTCCAAGTGATCCACACAAAGACGTACTATAGCTGTGGCAGGAGAAGAGACCTGCTTTGAATACCTGTATATCTGCAAGGAATGAATTCATATCCATAGTTAAGGCAACTGAAAAATCATATCAAGGTTGGATTTTTATCAAATATAACTCTAAAGTTTCATTAGACAAACTAAAAACAATACATACAAAGGGCTTTACATGTACTCCTCAATTTTTGTTTTTTCCATATTTTGTGTGTGTACTATAGTGTATAATTTGTACAATACCAAGATTTTATAAATAACATTCTTTTGATTATTTAATGAAGTACAAATCTGCTCAAGCAGACCAATTTGCTAATCATATCCATTCAACCAGAAAATCTGCATCTGTGGAAGATTTACAATAATTTCAATCATCACTACTTTATGGTATGTCTTGCCACATTTATTAATTCAATAGTTTTAAAATGTTAAAAAATACACTACTTAGAAAAAAAAAGTCCTGGAAGTCCTGACAAGATTAAATTGCATCCAGCTCATCTGGATATCCACCTACTCAATTGACATTACACTGTATAGTATGTATATGGGTTGGAAATATAATTGATCAAGGATTTCTTAACATTGATTGAACATTTAATCTTATCTTGATCAGCAGTGAGTTTTATTAGGATGTGATGTTATAATTAATGTTTGTATCATAGGGCTGGATGCTAGGTATGATGAGCATTTTTGCTAACTTATGATTGAATTTGTTCCTTTTCCTCGACATATTCTTGATGCAACCAACTGGAGAGGTTACTGTATTTTGCTTTTACTTTTTTGTACATACTTTAAATGTAAAGTTCTCATAGTCCATTGCTCTCTGCGCCTCTCTGAGGGGACCAGGTTCTGGCTTGTGGTTTCCGGTAAGCATAAGAACTCCTGTGACTGATGACTACAAAATATAGCACACATCAGTTCGGATAGCTTTAGGGAGCCGACGGGGCTCCTCCCAGAAAATCATAATGTAAACATCTATACTGTATTATTTTCCTGATGATTCTCTTAAGGAACATGTGCACCTAAAGGTCAACAATTTTGGTCAGTGATTTTTCTCAAATTTTTAGCTTGTGAATATGTACTGTAACATATATCAATGATAATGATACTGAAGGCTTACAAAGAGATCTACATGAACTCCACAAATGGTTAGAGGACTGGCAAATGCTTTTTAATATAGACAAATACAAGATCCTGCACGTGAGGCATAGCAACCCACACCACCACTACAAAATTAATATCATTACATTACAGCAAATTGATGAAGAAAAGAACCTTGGAGTCAAAATTCACCACTCCCTAAAAGTTGCACAACAGGTGGGTGCAGCAGTCAAATAAAGCTAACCAAACTCTTGGGATAATCAAGCACACTTTTGACTATAAGGAAAAGAAGGTAATGGTTCAACTGTATGAATCTCTGTATAACCCAACACTCAGCCTAGCCTGCAGCACAGCACCCAACACCCAGCCTAGCCTGCAGCACAGCACCCAACACCCAGCCTAGCATGCAGCACAGCACCCAACACCCAGCCTGGCCTGCAGCACAGCACCCAACACCCAGCCTGGCCTCTGGCACAGCATCCAACACCCAGCCTAGCCTGCAGCACAGCACCCAACACCCAGCCTAGCCTGCAGCACAGCACCCAACACCCAGCCTAGCCTGCAGCACAGCACCCAACACCCAGCCTAGCCTGTGGCACAGCACCCAACACCCAGCCTAGCATGCAGCACAGCACCCAACACCCAGCCTAGCATGCAGCACAGCACCCAACACCCAGCCTGGCCTCTGGCACAGCACCCAACACCCAGTCTAGCCTGCAGAACAGCATCCAACATCCAGTCTAGCCTGTGACACAGCACCCAACACCCACTCTAGCCTGCAGCACAGCACCCAGCCTAGCCTGTGGCACAGCACCCAACACCCAGCCTAGCATGCAGCACAGCACCCAACACCCAGCCTAGCATGCAGCACAGCACCCAACACCCAGCCTGGCCTCTGGCACAGCACCCAACACCCAGCCTAGCCTGCAGCACAGCACCCAACACCCAGTCTAGCCTGCAGCACAGCATCCAACATCCAGTCTAGCCTGTGGCACAGCACCCAACACCCAGTCTAGCCTGCAGCACAGCACCCAACACCCAGCCTAGCCTGTGGCACAGCACCCAACACCCAGCCTGGCCTCTGGCACAGCACCCAACACCCAGTCTAGCCTGCAGCACAGCATCCAACATCCAGTCTAGCCTGTGGCACAGCACCCAACACCCAGTCTAGCCTGCAGCACAGCACCCAACACCCAGCCTAGCCTGTGGCACAGCACCCAACACCCAGCCTGGCCTCTGGCACAGCACCCAACACCCAGCCTAGCCTGTGGCACAGCACCCAACACCCAGCCTAGCATGCAGCACAGCACCCAACACCCAGCCTGGCCTCTGGCACAGCACCCAACACCCAGCCTGGCCTCTGGCACAGCACCCAACACCCAGCCTAGCCTGCAGCACAGCACCCAACACCCAGCCTGGCCTCTGGCACAGCACCCAACACCCAGCCTGGCCTCTGGCACAGCACCCAACACCCAGCCTGGCCTCTGGCACAGCACCCAACACCCAGCCTAGCATGCAGCACAGCACCCAACACCCAGCCTGGCCTCTGGCACAGCACCCAACACCCAGCCTGGCCTCTGGCACAGCACCCAACACCCAGCCTAGCCTGCAGCGCAGCACCCAACACCCAGCCTAGCCTTACCTTGAGTGCTTGGATACCTTGAGCTGCAGGCTAGACTGGGTGTTGGGTGCTGTGCCACAGGCTAGACTGGATGTTGGATGCTGTGCTGCAGGCTAGACTGGGTGTTGGGTGCTGTGCCAGAGGCCAGCCTGTGGCACAGCACCCAACACCCAGCCTGACCTGCAGCACAGCATCCTGCCAGATCAGCAGTCTAGTAACACGCACTGGACAGATCTGGACCAAACCTGTGACAAGATCCAACTTGACCTCACTTGAAACTTCCACACACAAAGCACGTTAACCTCCAGCACCTGACACTACTCTGGGCATAAGATAATACATACACAGACAAGGTCAAGCAATGGGAAGAGTGCTGGTGTAGGGGACGCGGCACAGGGGCCCGAGAGGCAGCACACGGGGACCCGAGATGCAGCACAGGGGACCAGAGAGGAACAACTTAGGTCTTGGACATGTAGTGGTCGTGTCAGCTGATTTTTGCCTAACTTGAGACGCGCCCAACTTGAGATTTCACGCCTTCAAAAAAAAAACAATTTTGCCAAACTTCAAGGAATATTTGCCTTGTAGAATATATATTCAAATTTGGTTGTATTCAATTATGAATTTGCTTGGGTTTACATAGAAAATATCTAATTAGTGTTTATAAAACTTATTTCAATTACAAAAAAAAATTATATTGTTTATATAATATTTTATAATATTATAAAAGTAAATATTATACTGTACACAGTTATTGTCCTGAATATGATAAATATTGCAGCACCTATCGGCCTGACTATTATATATAACTAATGTTAAATTATCTTTACTGAAGAGCATATCTCGGCCGGAGGACCCAGCTGATGCGCAAACAAACCTGACATGTTTTCCTATGATGAACAACACCCAAGATTATTACCATCACTGGAGTGACCTCACTCGTCCTAAATGTCCCCAACCATCATTAATCAAGTCATAATAGAGAGTCTGGGAACTGTGGTCCAGAGGTACCTCGTGTCGCAGAGGTTAGCAAGGGTGGCTGACTAGAGCGCCAACTGTCCTGGGAGAAAATCAATCCGCCGATAATATTTTGTGTGTAATCGTTAGTATCTGAAGGAGGACGGCGGCGCCTCGACCACCATACATTAATATTTGTAAGTTACTCTCCTGCTCTCTCTCTCTCTCTCTCACACACACACATTCCACCTCCAACTGCCCCATTTTTAATATATATGTAACTCAACTTAACGTTTTGGTTCACAGGAGGAATGTGTGTGTAAGCAAGAGGTTTAAGAGAGGCTCCATGTGGGATTTTTGTAAGTTGTATAAATGGAAGGTATTTTATACTCATTGGAAGTGGTGAGGAAGGTTAGTGAGGGGCAGAGTGTTGTGTTGAGGGGTAACTGGTGTTGCTCCAGGCTGACCTGACCACTGACATGCCTCCACACAACAGAAATAATAAGTGATAGAGCTTCATACAGTTGGTTACTACATACTAAGAATAAGGAGGAACCAGACTAGGATAGTGGCTCTACTTAAATGACACGTATGTAGTCATAATGGCTTAGTACTTTCTCCTCATAATAATGCGGTTATTCCTAATAAAAAAAAATTATTCAGGTAAAAGTACATACATACAAGATAAGTTGACCAGACCACACACTAGAAAGTGAAGGGATGACGATGTTTTGGTTCGTCCTGGACCATTCTCAAGTCGATTGTGTAAGATGAGTTACAAACAGAATGTTGGATTTCTAGATTGAGCTAGTACATACTATACCCAAAGCCACTAATACACACACACACACAGTGTTTCGGGTAAAATATGGGAAAAATACGTAGATTAAATCTTAAAACTAATTGAGATCAAAGCATAAGTTGAATGATTTGTCTTCCCTCTAGGGAACAGGAATCTTGTTTGCCTTATTGATGTACCCCTAGCAAAGGGGAGAGGCAGTCTGTAAGTCACCTAACCAGTTACTAGCCAAAGTGAAAAGATTTTCCCTGATTGATATGACATGCCACACATTAGTGTTGAGGTGGTCTATGGGTTATGGTGGCTGACCCATGTATGAGACAAGATAGGTACTGTACAAGTAACAGAGGTTCACCTTGAGCTGTAGGTTTCTGGGGAGGTAGCTGAAGCAAGTCTAGGCTACTTGGGTAGACGAGGGGCTGAATGGAGGTTGGCAAAGTCTTGATGGTCAGCCAGAATATAGGTAGTCCAGAATCTAGTGGGTGGAATGTCAAATACATGCTCATCGAGGTGCGGTTGTCTTCTCTCTGACTTGAGGCGAGGGCGGGTGAGTCGCACACAGTTACCGCCCAGCAATTAGGACTCGCCTTCATCTAAAGTATAAAACACACACTCGGGTAGGCACTTTGAATATGGCTCCCTCCACATTAGTTAATAGATTGGAAGTGTGATTTCTTCCTTCCCTTGTTTGTGCACTTCTATAAAAATTTCTCAATCTTTACATGTAAGTGATATTTTTTTGAATTAATGCATTACTATTACAATAGTTTCATGACACTACTGTATTGCCTAATCATATAAGATCTAGCTAATTTGTCTGCAAAATTCTGACTTTCTGAAAGGAATGACTGATCCTGACACCATGCTAGTTCACAGGTTTTTGTCATTAGAACTTAACCAAACTCATGTATGTAAGCTTCTAAGAATAAGTTTATTATTAGTTGAATAATGATTAACATTATTCCATTTGTTATTGCATTATTGAATATTTTATATTTATCTCTTGTGCAAGAATAGGTTAGCAGTGATGTTAATGTTTAACAGATCAGATTTATGACACAGATTACCATAACAAATCACATTCAGAAATTCTATTCTATTCTACTGGGACTACAATATTCACTGCACTTAGGTTGTGAGACTATAAATACAGTGGCACCTTAACTTATGATTGCCCCGACTTACGATAATTTCGAGTTACGATGTAAATTTGATTGAAAAATGCGACTCGACTTACGATAGTGTTGTTGACTAACGATATCTGTTGGTACACGTTTGGGTCAACCGAGCATGTGGTTCCTGGTCACGCGGGCCGACCTGCCTCAGTTTACTAGAGCTGCCTGCTTAGTGACGATCACGCCTATAAGAAATTCCGTTTTTGTGGTGATTTTTTTGCTTTTTGAACATAAAACTGATTATTATATATCATGCCATGGGTCCCAAGAAAGTCAGTGGTAAGGTTCAACATATGAAAAGACATGTAAGAATGACCATAGAGGAAAAACAAGAGGTCATATGTAAACATGAAAATGGTACTAGTGTTGTTGAACTAGTTAGGCAGTACAATAAATCTTCAGAGGAGGAGGCGGTGGCATTAGAGGATGTCCATTCCTCATTAATTAAGAAAATGTGTGCAATATGGGAAGGACTGCAAAGTTTTGCTGAAAAGAATCACCCAGATAAAGCTGTAACAGCCCGTTGCATTGATCTTTTTAATGACAATGTGAGTCCTCACTACAGACAAGTGTTAGAAAGAAGGGAAAAACAATCTTCAATGGAACGATTTCTAGTGAGAAAATCAAGCAGTGAGCCAGAAGCAGGTCCTAGTGGTATGCAGGCAAAACATGCCAGAGTGTGTACCTCAGAGAAGTCCTCACTGCCTAATGTTATAATGGAAGGGGACTCTCCTTCCAAAAAGTAACACCTTTCCTCCCCCCTCCTCACCATCTTCCATATGCCATCAAGAGTCCTCCATAAAGGTAAGATAAACATATGTACTGTATTGTAGTTAGAGAAAAAAATTGTATTCAGTATAAAATGTAATTGTAAGTTAATATTTGGAGGGTGGGGAACGAATTAATTCAATTCCCTTTATTTCTTATTGGAAAAATCGCTTCGACTTACGATATTTCGACTTACGATCCGTCTCTTGGAACGGACTACCATCGTAAATCGAGGCCCCCCTGTATATAAAAGTCTGCTGATATTAATGTATACAATAGTGCTAAACAATTGTGAATTCTGCCACATTCTTTTTGAGAGATATATGCAAGAGTTGTTACATTCTTGTACAGCCACGAGTAGCGTAGCGTTTGGGCAGGTTTGTCCCCCCACAGATCCATGGAAGACGAACCCCCCGCGCGAAGAATCGTTTTTTCATCCACGTACATTTTACTGTTGCGTTAAACAGAGGCTACAGTTAAGGAATTCGCCAAGTAAATCCTCCCGGCCAGGATACGAACCCATGACATAGCGCTCGCGGAACGCCAGGCGAGTGTCTTACCACTACACCACGGAGATGCTATAGTGTGTGTGTGTGTAGTGGTAAGACACTCGCCTGGCGTTCGCGAGCGCTATGTCATGGGTTCGTATCCTGGCCGGGGAGGATTTACTGGGCGCAATTCCTAACTGTAGCCTCTGTTTAACGCAACAGTAAAATGTGTACTGGATGAAAAAAACGATTCTTCGCGGCGGGGATCGTATTCCAGGGACCTGCCCGAAACGCTACGCGTACTAGTGCTGTAAAAGAAATGTACAAATCTTGGATATAATCTCTCAAAAGAATGTGGCAGAATTCACAATTGTTTAGCACTATTGTATACATTATATCAGCAGACTTTTATATACAGGGGGGCCTCGATTACGATGGTAGTCCGTTCCAAGAGACGGATCGTAAGTCGAAATATCGTAAGTCGAAGCGATTTTTCCAATAAGAAATAAAGGGAATTGAATTAATTCGTTCCCCACCCTCCAAATATTAACTTACAATTACATTTTATAATGAATACAATTTTTTTCTCTAACTACAATACAGTACATATGTTATCTTACTTTATGGAGGACTCTTGATGGCTATGGAAGATGGTGAGAGGGGGGAGGAAAGGTGTTACTTTTTGGAAGGAGAGTCCCATTCCATTATAAACATTAGGCAGTGAGGACTTCTCTGAGGTACACACTCTGGCATGTTTGCCTGCATACCACTAGGACCTGCTTCTGGCTCACTGCTTGATTTCTCACTAGAAATCGTTCCATTGAAGATTGTTTTTCCTTCTTTCTAACACTTGTCTGTAGTGAGGACTCACATTGTCATTAAAAAGATCAATGCAACGGGCTGTTACAGCTTTATCTGGGGTGATTCTTTCAGCAAAACTTGCAGTCCTTCCCATATTGCACACATTTTCTTAATTAATGAGGAATGGACATCCTCTAATGCCACTGCCTCCTCCTCTGAAGATTTATTGTACTGCCTAACTAGTTCAACAACACTAGTACCATTTCATGTTTACATATGACCTCTTGTTTTTCCTCTGGTCATTCTTACATGTCTTTCATATGTTGAACCTTACCACTGACTTTCTTGGGACCATGGCATGATATATAATAATCAGTTTTATGTTCAAAAAGCAAAAAAATCACCACAAAAACGGAATTTCTTATAGGCGTGATCGTCACTAAGCAGCAGCTCTAGTAAACTGAGGTAGGTCGGCCCGCGTGACCAGGAACCACATGCTCGGTTGACCCAAACGGTACCAACAGGATATCGTTAGTCAACAACACTATCGTAAGTCGAGTCGCATTTTTCAATCAAATTTACATCGTAACTCGAAATTATCGTAAGTCGGGGCAATCATAAGTTAAGGTGCCACTGTATTTATAGTCTCACAACCTAAGTGCAGTGAATATGTAGTCCCAGTAGAATAGAATAGAATTTCTGAATGTGATTTGTTATGGTACTCTGTGTCATAAATCTGATCTGTTAAACATTAACATCACTGCTAACCTATTCTTGCACAAGAGATAAATATAAAAATATTCAATAATGCAATAACAAATGGAATAATGTTAATCATTATTCAACTAATAATAAACTTATTCTTAGAAGCTTACATACATGAGTTTGGTTAAGTTCTAATGACAAAAACCTGTGAACTAGCATGGTGTCAGGATCAGTCATTCCTTTCAGAAAGTCAGAATTTTGCAGACAAATTAGCTAGATCTTATATGATTAGGCAATACAGTAGTGTCATGAAACTATTGTAATAGTAATGCATTAATTCAAAAAATATCACTTACATGTAAAGATTGAGAATTTTTATAGAAGTGCACAAACAAGGGAAGGAAGAAATCACACTTCCAATCTATTAACTAATGTGGAGGGAGCCATATTCAAAGTGCCTACCCAGTGTGTGTTTTTATACTTTAGATGAAGGCGAGTCCTAATTGCTGGGCGGTAACTGTGTGCGACTCACCCGTCCTCGCCTCAAGTCAGAGAGAAGACAACCGCACTCGATGAGCATGTATTTGACATTCCACCCACTAGATTCTGGACTACCTATATTCTGGCTGACCATCAAGACTTTGCCAACCTCCATTCAGCCCCTCGTCTACCCAAGTAGCCTAGACTTGCTTCAGCTACCTCCCCAGAAACCTACAGCTCAAGGTGAACCTCTGTTACTTGTACCTATCTTGTCTCATACATGGGTCAGCCACCCTAACCCATAGACCACCTCAACACTAATGTGTGGCATGTCATATCAATCAGGGAAAATCTTTTCACTTTGGCTAGTAACTGGTTAGGTGACTTACAGACTGCCTCTCCCCTTTGCTAGGGGTACATCAATAAGGCAAACAAGATTCCTGTTCCCTAGAGGGAAGACAAATCATTCAACTTATACTTTGATCTCAATTAGTTTTAAGATTTAATCTACGTATTTTTCCCATATTTTACCCGAAACACTGTGTGTGTGTGTGTATTAGTGGCTTTGGGTATAGTATGTACTAGCTCAATCTAGAAATCCAACATTCTGTTTGTAACTCATCTTACACAATCGACTTGAGAATGGTCCAGGACGAACCAAAACATCGTCATCCCTTCACTTTCTAGTGTGTGGTCTGGTCAACTTATCTTGTATGTATGTACTTTTACCTGAATAATTTTTTTTTATTAGGAATAACCGCATTATTATGAGGAGAAAGTACTAAGCCATTATGACTACATACGTGTCATTTAAGTAGAGCCACTATCCTAGTCTGGTTCCTCCTTATTCTTAGTATGTAGTAACCAACTGTATGAAGCTCTCTATCACTTATTATTTCTGTTGTGTGGAGGCATGTCAGTGGTCAGGTCAGCCTGGAGCAACACCAGTTACCCCTCAACACAACACTCTGCCCCTCACTAACCTTCCTCACCACTTCCAATGAGTATAAAATACCTTCCATTTATACAACTTACAAAAATCCCACATGGAGCCTCTTAAACCTCTTGCTTACACACACATTCCTCCTGTGAACCAAAACGTTAAGTTGAGTTACATATATATTAAAAATGGGGCAGTTGGAGGTGGAATGTGTGTGTGTGTGTGTGTGTGTGTGTGTGTGTGTGTGTGTGTGTGTGTGTGTGAGAGAGAGAGAGAGAGAGAGCAGGAGAGTAACTTACAAATATTAATGTATGGTGGTCGAGGCGCCGCCGTCCTCCTTCAGATACTAACGATTACACACCAAAATATTATCGGCGGATTGATTTTCTCCCAGGACAGTTGACGCTCTAGTCAGCCACCCTTGCTAACCTCTGCGACACGAGGTACCTCTGGACCACAGTTCCCAGGCTCTCTATTATGACTTGATTAATGATGGTTGGGGACATTTAGGACGAGTGAGGTCACTCCAGTGATGGTAATAATCTTGGGTGTTGTTCATCATAGGAAAACATGTCAGGTTTGTTTGCGCATCAGCTGGGTCCTCCGGCCGAGATATGCTCTTCAGTAAAAGACAATTTAACATTAGTTATATATAATAGTCAGGCCGATAGGTGCTGCAATATTTATCATATTCAGGACAATAACTGTGTACAGTATAATATTTACTTTTATAATATTATAAAATATTATATAAACAATATAATAATTTTTTTTGTAATTGAAATAAGTTTTATAAACACTAATTAGATATTTTCTATGTAAACCCAAGCAAATTCATAATTGAATACAACCAAATTTGAATATATATTCTACAAGGCAAATATTCCTTGAAGTTTGGCAAAATTGTTTTTTTTTTGAAGGCGTGAAATCTCAAGTTGGGCGCGTCTCAAGTTAGGCAAAAATCAGCTGACACGACCACTACATGTCCAAGACCTAAGTTGTTCCTCTCTGGTCCCCGTGTGCTGCCTCTCGGGCCCCTGTGCCGCGTCCTCTACACCAGCACTCTTCCCATTGCTTGACCTTGTCTGTGTATGTATTATCTTATGCCCAGAGTAGTGTCAGGTGCTGGAGGTTAACGTGCTTTGTGTGTGGAAGTTTCAAGTGAGGTCAAGTTGGATCTTGTCACAGGTTTGGTCCAGATCTGTCCAGTGCGTGTTACTAGACTGCTGATCTGGCAGGATGCTGTGCTGCAGGTCAGGCTGGGTGTTGGGTGCTGTGCCACAGGCTGGCCTCTGGCACAGCACCCAACACCCAGTCTAGCCTGCAGCACAGCATCCAACATCCAGTCTAGCCTGTGGCACAGCACCCAACACCCAGTCTAGCCTGCAGCACAGCATCCAACATCCAGTCTAGCCTGTGGCACAGCACCCAACACCCAGTCTAGCCTGCAGCTCAAGGTATCCAAGCACTCAAGGTAAGGCTAGGCTGGGTGTTGGGTGCTGCGCTGCAGGCTAGGCTGGGTGTTGGGTGCTGTGCCAGAGGCCAGGCTGGGTGTTGGGTGCTGTGCTGCATGCTAGGCTGGGTGTTGGGTGCTGTGCCACAGGCTAGGCTGGGTGTTGGGTGCTGTGCCAGAGGCCAGGCTGGGTGTTGGGTGCTGTGCCACAGGCTAGGCTGGGTGTTGGGTGCTGTGCTGCAGGCTAGACTGGGTGTTGGGTGCTGTGCCACAGGCTAGACTGGATGTTGGATGCTGTGCTGCAGGCTAGACTGGGTGTTGGGTGCTGTGCCAGAGGCCAGGCTGGGTGTTGGGTGCTGTGCCACAGGCTAGGCTGGGTGTTGGGTGCTGTGCTGCAGGCTAGACTGGGTGTTGGGTGCTGTGCCAGAGGCCAGGCTGGGTGTTGGGTGCTGTGCCAGAGGCCAGGCTGGGTGTTGGGTGCTGTGCTGCATGCTAGGCTGGGTGTTGGGTGCTGTGCTGCATGCTAGGCTGGGTGTTGGGTGCTGTGCTGCATGCTAGGCTGGGTGTTGGGTGCTGTGCTGCATGCTAGGCTGGGTGTTGGGTGCTGTGCCACAGGCTAGGCTGGGTGTTGGGTGCTGTGCCAGAGGCCAGGCTGGGTGTTGGGTGCTGTGCCACAGGCTAGGCTGGGTGTTGGGTGCTGTGCTGCAGGCTAGACTGGGTGTTGGGTGCTGTGCCACAGGCTAGACTGGATGTTGGATGCTGTGCTGCAGGCTAGACTGGGTGTTGGGTGCTGTGCCAGAGGCCAGGCTGGGTGTTGGGTGCTGTGCCACAGGCTAGGCTGGGTGTTGGGTGCTGTGCTGCAGGCTAGACTGGGTGTTGGGTGCTGTGCCACAGGCTAGACTGGATGTTGGATGCTGTGCTGCAGGCTAGACTGGGTGTTGGGTGCTGTGCTGCAGGCTAGGCTGGGTGTTGGGTGCTGTGCCAGAGGCCAGGCTGGGTGTTGGGTGCTGTGCTGCATGCTAGGCTGGGTGTTGGGTGCTGTGCTGCATGCTAGGCTGGGTGTTGGGTGCTGTGCTGCATGCTAGGCTGGGTGTTGGGTGCTGTGCCACAGGCTAGGCTGGGTGCTGTGCTGCAGGCTAGAGTGGGTGTTGGGTGCTGTGTCACAGGCTAGACTGGATGTTGGATGCTGTTCTGCAGGCTAGACTGGGTGTTGGGTGCTGTGCCAGAGGTCAGGCTGGGTGTTGGGTGCTGTGCTGCATGCTAGGATGGGTGTTAGGTGCTGTGCTGCATGCTAGGCTGGGTGTTGGGTGCTGTGCCACAGGCTAGGCTGGGTGTTGGGTGCTGTGCTGCAGGCTAGGCTGGGTGTTGGGTGCTGTGCTGCAGGCTAGGCTGGGTGTTGGGTGCTGTGCTGCAGGCTAGGCTGGGTGTTGGATGCTGTGCCAGAGGCCAGGCTGGGTGTTGGGTGCTGTGCTGCAGGCCAGGCTGGGTGTTGGGTGCTGTGCTGCAGGCTAGGCTGGGTGTTGGGTGCTGTGCTGCAGGCTAGGCTGGGTGTTGGATGCTGTGCCAGAGGCCAGGCTGGGTGTTGGGTGCTGTGCTGCAGGCCAGGCTGGGTGTTGGGTGCTGTGCTGCAGGCTAGGCTGGGTGTTGGGTGCTGTGCTGCAGGCTAGGCTGAGTGTTGGGTTATACAGAGATTCATACAGTTGAACCATTACCTTCTTTTCCTTATAGTCAAAAGTGTGCTTGATTATCCCAAGAGTTTGGTTAGCTTTATTTGACTGCTGCACCCACCTGTTGTGCAACTTTTAGGGAGTGGTGAATTTTGACTCCAAGGTTCTTTTCTTCATCAATTTGCTGTAATGTAATGATATTAATTTTGTAGTGGTGGTGTGGGTTGCTATGCCTCACGTGCAGGATCTTGTATTTGTCTATATTAAAAAGCATTTGCCAGTTCTCTAACCATTTGTGGAGTTCATGTAGATCTCTTTGTAAGCCTTCAGTATCATTATCATTGATATATGTTACAGTACATATTCACAAGCTAAAAATTTGAGAAAAATCACTGACCAAAATTGTTGACCTTTAGGTGCACATGTTCCTTAAGAGAATCATCAGGAAAATAATACAGTATAGATGTTTACATTATGATTTTCTGGGAGGAGCCCCGTCGGCTCCCTAAAGCTATCCGAACTGATGTGTGCTATATTAGTTTGTAGTCATCAGTCACAGGAGTTCTTATGCTTACCGGAAACCACAAGCCAGAACCTGGTCCCCTCAGAGAGGCGCAGAGAGCAATGGACTATGAGAACTTTACATTTAAAGTATGTACAAAAAAGTAAAAGCAAAATACAGTAACCTCTCCAGTTGGTTGCATCAAGAATATGTCGAGGAAAAGGAACAAATTCAATCATAAGTTAGCAAAAATGCTCATCATACCTAGCATCCAGCCCTATGATACAAACGTTAATTATAACATCACATCCTAATAAAACTCACTGCTGATCAAGATAAGATTAAATGTTCAATCAGTGTTAAGAAATCCTTGATCAATTATATTTCCAACCCATATACATACTGTACAGTGTAATGTCAATTGAGTAGGTGGATATCCAGATGAGCTGGATGCAATTTAATCTTGTCAGGACCTCCAGGACTTTTTTTTTCTAAGTAGTGTATTTTTTAACATTTTAAAACTATTGAATTAATAAATGTGGCAAGACACACCATAAAGTAGTGATGATTGAAATCATTGTAAATCTTCCACAGATGCAGATTTTCTGGTTGAATGGATATGATTAGCAAATTGGTCTGCTTGAGCAGATTTGTACTTCATTAAATAATCAAAAGAATGTTATTTATAAAATCTTGGTATTGTACAAATTATACACTATAGTACACACACAAAATATGGAAAACAAAAATTGAGGAGTACATGTAAAGCCCTTTGTATGTATTGTTTTTAGTTTGTCTAATGAAACTTTAGAGTTATATTTGATAAAAATCCAACCTTGATATGATTTTTCAGTTGCCTTAACTATGGATATGAATTCATTCCTTGCAGATATACAGGTATTCAAAGCAGGTCTCTTCTCCTGCCACAGCTATAGTACGTCTTTGTGTGGATCACTTGGACAAAATGAGTGAAATAGACTTGATGCTGGCTATCCAACTGCAGGCCAGGTTTGAGGAGGAACTACGAGCTAGCCGTGAGAAGGAACAGCAGCTCAAGTCTAAAGTAGCAGCGCCAGCTCAAGGTCAGGTAAAATGATTAGTATTGAAGCATTCATGAGGTAATGTGGAATAAGTGGCAAAGGCTCCTCATGTATGCTCATAAATCCTGCATCTGTGAGATAGCCAGCCTTACACCTAATATGATAGCCAGCCATACACCTAATATGATAGCCAGCCTTACACCTAATATGATAGCCAGCCATACACCTAATATGATAGCCAGCCATACACCTAATATGATAGCCAGACTTACACCTAATATGATAGCCAGCCATACACCTAATATGATAGCCAGACTTACACCTAATATGATAGCCAGCCATACACCTAATATGATAGCCAGACTTACACCTAATATGATAGCCAGCCATACACCTAATATGATAGCCAGCTGTACACCTAATATGATAGCCAGCCATACACCTAATATGATAGCCAGCCATACACCTAATATGATAGCCAGCCATACACCTAATATGATAGCCAGCCATACACCTAATATGATAGCCAGCCAAACACCCTTAGTATAACACCTAATATCTAAATGCCAAACACCAAGAACAAAACCTGATACTTGACTTAACCTGTAATATAGTTCTTAGCAAATTCCAGGTTAGTTTACTAGTAAGCATAAAATATTGATGGTGATTAGGTTTATTGATACTGCTGAAGTGAGTTCAGTAATTTTAAGATGTGATCAGTCACCACTTCAACAGTGCATTGTATGACATGCAGTCACCACTTCAACCATGCTATTTATTGTGTACAGTACAGTAATTCTATTGACACAATTATTGTATTTATATATTTGACTGGATGCATTTTTATTAATGCTTTAAATAGTATTATAAGTATATTATCATAATTAAACCAACTTTGTCAGCATATAGGAGCATTTTCCTCTGTACTGTATTAAGAATCAAATTGTTTACAGCAGATCTGAACAAGTTGGCATACACATTTTTTTTTATATGGCCTCAGAGGTAATCAACCAGGCTGCGACTCGTATGTCAGGCTTCAAGCAGCCACATCGAACAGCCTGGTTGATCAAACCAGTAACCAGGAGGCCTGGTCAGACACTGGGCCATAGGGACACTGATCCCCAAAATTGTCAACAGATAGGAGGTTGTGTATATGACACATTGATCTTTTATATCTGTAGGCTCTAACATTTACTCCTGCACAATAATGTCTGTCTCTTCAACCATTTCCATCTTTAGAGGGTCCTCAGGTGTAATGAGATAGCACTATAAACATTTCCTTAATTCACAGGATCCACCCCGAACAAATGGAAACCTGGTGGAATACTAGATGAATCCCCACAAGAAAAGTTGTCTGTATCTCTCATTGATCCATCATGGGAGATGATTGATCCAAACCCAGATATTCACATGCTTTTCCTCACATTTAATGACCAGTTCTTCTGGGGACGATTGTTAGGGGTGGAGGTCAAATGGAGTCCAAGGATGACCCTGTAAGTAATAATTTACTTCTCAGTTCTATCACAATGTTTACATTTGTTTAGGAAGCTACAAATAGAACTCTTGAGAATAAATTACATGTTTCAAATTATTGAGATTAAAATTATCAAGGGCATATTTTGCTGGGGATTATTGGTGTAGTGAGAGGATGGAGCTTTGATTTCCTAACAAGCAGAACACAAAGAGTGATGGTCAGCAAAGTAATACAGTATGTGAACCATTGCTGTGAAGGGCTCAGTCTCCCAGGGTATATGGGAGTAATGAGTATATATACTGGAGCTTGCTCCAGTATTCTTCTCATTCTCATCTGATATGGATGTGGATGTAATCTGTAGTACTGTCATCCTAGGCAGATGACATTGTTTTTTTTTATGTGAGTTTTTACGAACATGAACAGTGGTGGGGGTAACACAGCAGGCCTCTAAACTGATGTAGATCGTGTCTTCCAATGGGCCACAAAGAGCAGCACGATGTTTGTCAAAAACAAGTTCCAGCTCCTGGTAAAGGTAAAGATGTCAAAGCAGGAACCACATGGAATGCAGTTAGGCCACACAGTGGAAAGGAGGGGCATTATAAGATTTGGAAATGATTATGTCGGAAGACCTTAGTTTTACATCCAATAAAACATTTATAAATTCTAAATTCTGTAGTGTGCAGTCCAGAGAGATATATAATAATTTACACCTCACCATTTGGTCACCATTTGGTCCGGGAGACATCTCCCGTCACGCAGGGTGCAGTCGCACCTCCACAGATCTCCAGTATCATCTCTCGATACTGTTAATGGCTCATAAGGGCCACCACTTACGGGCTATTCATGCCCGTGCCACCTCTTGGGTGGCTTAATCTTTATCAATCTATCAATCAATCAATTTACACCTGGAAATATTAGAGGAATTGGTTCCAAATCTGCACTTGGAAATAACTTCTTATGAGACCAAATAGCCCCATTGAAAAGCAGAGATACAGTAGCTGTGCTAAGAGAAAATTCTGTTAATATCAAGGGGCCCAAGTTTTTTCAACACTTTCTCTAAACAAAAGGGGCATAACTAGCTGACCTCTCAAAAGGCTTCATTCAAAAAGAGACCTTGATAAATGTTTCCAAAGGATGCCTGATCAATTAGGCGGTGATTCATATGTCAAGGTGTGAGCAGCACTGTCAAGCAACCTGGTTGGTCAGACCACCAACTAGGAGGCCTTGGTTAGAGACCCGGTCATGGAGACAGATTCCCGGAACCAAGAACTGGTAAACAGGAAGAACAGGTAGCTAATTAGTACATTATTGTTGTTAGCCACAAGATTGATTAGACAAGTTCAAAAATAGTTTTATCTTATTTGTATTTCTGTGTTATATGCAAAAAGATTAGTTGCATTATTTAAAATAAGAAAATTTCCAAATATTTGGTTAGAAAATAAAAACATACCGTTTTCCAAAATCCAAATCCAAACAACATTATCCAAGTTTTGCAAGTGCGGTTGAATTTTGTAAGGCTGATGAAATTAATACACACACGTACAGTATATTCTTATGTATAAAAATGAAACATTTGTAACTCATTCTAAGGTCCTGAGCCCGGATTTAAGATAAGTCATTGCATCGTTCCAGGTGTGCTGGAGTGTGCAGCTATGAAGGTCGTGGGGGACTGTGTTCTGTCCGTTTGTCTGTGCCATTACTGAAGCTCCGACCTCGCAAAGATCTCATTGAAACTCTACTGGTATAACATGTCTGTTATATTTTAAAGTTCCCTTTTTTGACCACTTACATTTATATTAAAAATACTGCTGTTATATTTCTTAAGAAATCATCTTGATTTTATGAATTGCAAGTGATTTAAAGCGAATGATATAGTATATCAATTTACAGTAATAAAATTTTGCTTTATTTGCTAAATTTCATAATTGATTATTAATTATCTAAAGATGTACTTAGTGCAGAGCTTGTTTAGAATACAGTACTGTACAAAGTTTGATACAAAATGTTATTGCCACCTTGTAAAGAGAACAGTGATATTAACTAACTGATGATGGTCTACTTCTTCAGTCAGTGCTTTCTTTTTGGATTCGTGGCCCTATCTTCTAATACTTGAAAGACTTGCGATTCCCTGCCACACACTTTTATAATTTAAAAAAAAAATTGCCTAATCAGAATACTTGCCACTTGCTAATTCTCAATTATTCAGATATGTACCCTCCTTGGGAATCACTCTCCTACGTGATCCCCTCAGAATATGTCACAGAAAAATTACTCAATTGTGCCAAGCTCCACTACGTATTTACATTGTTAATGGTTTTCCCATAACATAGAGCTATCTATAATGCTAAAGATTATCTACAACTAGAGGTAGAATTAAAAATATAGTCTTGAACGAATTGTAAGCACTAATTAAATTTGAGAAAGCTCCGAAATGGTTATTGGTTCCATTTCTGAACACCCCTTTTAAATAAAATGTCTTCCTGATGGGCAAAAGTTCTAAACCTTTGACTGTTCACTTCTCAGTCATTTTCTTCTCTTTTTAAATGGTTTGATCTAATCCCTTCTTAGTCTAATGCCTTTAAAAACTGGACTTGCATCTTTTTAACAACAAAAAATTCTAAACATTCATCAAGCCAAACACTTTGCAATCAAGTTGATACCACCGGTGATTGACTCTTCTGACACAACTCAATACTTCTGTCACAGTTACATACTGAAATAGAAGGGCAGCCAGCTAACTTGGTGATGGAACATATTACTCAGAGAGAGATAGACAAGTATATATTTTGTTTGCTTTATTTTGTTTCTAACTGTACTTGAGGCATCTTACTGATCCTTTCCTTTCTCTCCACAGCACGAGATGATCCATGCTTATCTCTTTGTGACTGCCAACAATAGGGACCGTGAAGGCCATGGTCCTGAGTTTCATAAACACATGTATCGAATTAATGGTGTAGCAGGAACCAAAATTTCGGTTAGTTTACTGGATCTTGTTGCTGCCTGCAGTCAAAGCAAAGTTGTTTGTGAAAAAATGTGTACAATAATCGTAATCCCTATAGATACTGAGAGAGTGGGAAAGGAAGGTGAAAATAAGTCTGAAGGATTATAGTAATGGAACATGTGAGTAAGTATGACAGTTTGGAGCTGATCATTGGTCATGCTGTTTCAGATTAAAATTTATGGTGCTAATAGAAATGTATAACTCCTCAGAAAGTGTTGCTTAAAAAAATGACATACTGTCCATGCATTGGATTGTCTTTTCTGGGGGAAGCCCTGTCGGCTCCCTGAACCTATCATACACTGATCAGTGCCATGCTATCATGTGCCATTAGTCGCAGGAGTTCTTATAGGCCTACCGAGGACCCAGACCAGAACCTGGTCCCCTCGAAGAGGCACAGGGAGCGATGGCCTATGAAAACTTTACATTTAAAGTTTAACATAATTGGCACCACCAGGAAAGGACCCAGAAAGGCAGGTGAACTAAAACAAATCACTGCATGGTTTAAGAAGAGAGACCTCGGCCTCAAAATCACCAAAAGAACTCTCCCAACAAAAATTAAACTATCAAATTGTCTTTAAACTAGCGTCGGCTAGTTCAGCCCCCTCCCCAACATTTCGGTGGAGGAGGGAGGCGCACTGGGTCAACTGGCTCACTCGCACTTCAGTTCTTGCTGATTCGTGCCTGGGTGTAAACATCGGGCGCTCTGGCTCCAGTCGTTTTCATCTGCTTAAGGCCTTTTGAGACAGGGATGCCTGGTTGGATTCTGTAGCTCTCTTGTGTTTTGTGGAGCCTGACTGCATTCCAGCTGTTTCGATTTGCTATAGGGTCTTTGTAGCTGTTTGGGCTCCTTAGGCACCCAATTGTGTTGCCAGCTCTTTACAATCACTGCTTCAGTTCTTTTCTTATTTCTTTATTTCGCTCCTTTCTATACAAGAAGTATGTTTGTTTTCTTGGTGTCCATACCATTGGTGTGCTTCTCTTCTTGCACACCCGCTAACACAAACACAGGAGGTCTGGTAGCTGAGTGAACAGCACACGGGAATCGTAATCCTGTGGCCCGGGTTTGATTCCCAGTGCCGGTAGAGACAAATGGGCAGAGCTTCTTTCACCCTGATGCCCCTGTCACTTAGCAGTAAAATAGGTACCTGAGAGTTAGACAGCTGTTATGGGCTGCTTCCTGGGGTGTGTGTGTGTGTGAAAAGAAAAAAAAAAGTAACAGTTGATTGATTGACAGTCAAGAGGCGGGCCGAGAGAGCAGAACTCAACCCCTGCAAGCACAACTAGGTGAATACACAACATTACAGGCATAGCGTTTGGTTCTGGCAACCCTGCTCTCAGCCAGTTTATACCTAGTTGTGTTACATGACCAGGTATAAGTTTAGTGCACTTAGAACTGCATGTGCACAGAGTTCTCATCCCTGTGCGATCTTGGAGTACTGCCCTTGCGTAGTCAGGGTTACTTTCCCTAGGGCATTTGTGGTACGCTCTCTTTAGGGGACCACCTCTTTTGAGGTGGCCCATGCTCTTAAGGTAAGCTGATGGTCAGTGACTATCTGTCTTCCCTGGGGTTGGGAGTGTTTTTGGCTGGTGGGGCACACTGGGCTTGCACGACCAGTTATTCTATTAGCACATGACACGCCGATATTTCCTGGTTAACTCTTTCCAGTGGTCTTGGTTGTATTCCCAGTTGGATGCCCCATATCTTTCCCCCACTTAGTGTTAGGGTTTGGGATTTGGGGGTCCCCTCGACCTTGGTTGAGGTGGGGATTTCCCATCTGGAAGGGAGGAGGTGAACGCACCACCTCTTCCTTCCCAGGTGGGTCGGTTTTCGCCCTTCTTTCCCCTCTGTTTCTGGCTCCGAGGCATATGAGGGCTTCAGTTTCTGGCCAGGGTTTAGCTTGATATGTGGCTTGGGCAACTCCAAGGTTAGCCCCTACCAATGCGGGTGCGGGGACAGTTGAGCTTCTCAGTTTGCAGTGAATTTGGATTCCTCTGGGCTCAGTGTTCCAGATCCATTTGGACTTGGTCCATGTCTCTTTGGGCAGGTTGCTTCGGGCTAGTCTACTGAGTTCTCGGAGTTTGCTTCTCCGCTTTCGTTGCGTCCAGGAGGGGGGGAGGGCTGGTGCAGCTGGGGTCTTGAGGGAGTGTGTATTCCTCTGGCTCCTTGATGTCTGACCTGGCTTGGTTTGGCACTGCTTGCCCAGTGTCTGACCTTGGGCATTTTCTTGTGGCTCTGCCTGCTTTTGAGGGCCAGGTGAGGGGTGTCCTCGCTGGTTTGGCCTTTTTTTCTTCCACTCTTTGCATGTGAATCACTCTCTCTGGTAATTAGGTGGCTTATTAAAGGTGTCCTACCTGCAGGTCTTCTGGTAATAGTAATGGACTCTTGGTGGTCTTTTCACCTTTTTATTTTCCTTCGTCATTGTTGTTCTGTTCCAGTGGGTTTTTTGTCCTTTTTTTCCGACTGTTTCTTGCTCAGCGTCTTTTGCTGAATGCTGTCATCTCTTCTTGTGCGACTTTGGCGTAGCTGCTCCTGTTTACATTTGGGGTTGCAGAGTCTTTGGTCCCATTTCATATGCTTCTCATGCTGTTTCACCGCTGACTTGCTCATGCACTGCCGGAGCCTGCCTGGCTTCTGACCAGGTTCCTTCTTTTCTCTCTTCTGCTCATTTTCTAGTGGCCCTTTTGGTCTTGGATTGCTTTTGGTGGCTCTTTTGCTTCTTTGGCCTCCTGTTGTTGGGTGGATGGGTGTGCTTCATGCTCTTCTCTGTCAGAGGGGCTTTGTTACTTGGCCCTGGTGGGTGTTTTATTCGGTTGCATCCGGCTCCTCCTTTTCTGGCGAAGAATGTGTCGGCTGACTTCCAAAGGGGTCCATTTGTTGTGGTCGCTTGTTTGGTTCGACTGAAGGTTTTTAGCCCACTTTGTCTGGTGGCAGCTTTACGTCGCAACCTTCATGCCCATGGTTCTACTTCAGTTTTTTTTTTTATTATTTTCTATTACAGACCAACATATATGCATTTTCTTCTGTCCTCCATGGACAGGGTTAGAGATCTGATAAACATATAGTTCAGGGATTTATTGAACAATCAACTAGAGATTTCACAATCAACCACAACACTTCAGTGAGTGCTTTATGGGCTTCCCTGGTTCCCTGTTCAAGGGCCAGGTTGTCTGCACGTGTCATTCAGTCTAGCCAGCTTGCGATCTGCCCTTGTTCTCGTACTGTCCGTGTGTGTATGCTGCTCTTGATGGCTGTTTTCGCCCATGTCTGGGGCCAATTTTCGGCCACAAGGGTTTTGGTGGACGAATGGGGTCTTTGCGGCCTGGTGTCTTGTCACCACCCCTGGTTTCTTGACAGACTTGTGTTGCTTGGGGCATGTATCATGGCTGCCTATCCCCTTTGGATTGGTTCCTACGGTGCTGCCTCCTCCCCAGTTTGTACCCTTTTTTCCTCCTCTGTGGGTAGTTAGCTTCATGGAGCGGACGGGGCTTTCCCCAGAAAACTTTTTGAATGATATGAAAGTTCAATTTCTGGGCGAGCCCCGGAGGCTCCCTGACACCCTCCCTGCCCCCAGAGTGACTGTCAGGTGTGTTCATTATCTGCGAACTGAGGTGTGTGTGTGTGTGTGTGAGCTGGTTGACCCGAAGCGCTTTCCCTCCCCCCCCCCTCCTTCCCCAATGTGGAAGGGGGGGAGGTGGGGTGAACTAGCCAACACTAGTTTAAAGAATTTGGTGGTTTAATTTTGTTGGGGGAAGTTCTTTTTTGTGATTTTGAAGCCAAGGTCTCTCTCTTCTTAAACCTTAAACTTCTCTTCTTGTAATGTTTTGTTTTGGTTAGCCTACCTTTCTGGGTGATTTCCTGGTGGTGGCAATTATGTTAAACTTTAAATGTAAAGTCTTCATAGGCCATCACTCCCCACACGTCTTTGAGGGAACCAGGTTCTGGCTCTGGGTCCTCAGAAGGCCAATATGAACTCCTTCAACTGATAATACCTGATAGTATGGCACTGATCAATGTATGATAGGTTCAGGGAGCCTCCAGGGCTCACCCAGAAATTGGCATTTCATTACATTGAATGCTGATTTTTTCAGGTTTTTCACTCTTTCCATGATGAAGTAGATGTGTATCGGCAACACATTTGGCAGTGCAATGGACCCTGCAAAACAAGGCGGCCCTACTTTGGCTTGGTAAAGAGAGTCATGAACCGAGAACCTGGGCCACGTGATCCTTGGTGGGAACGCCACCGTCAGTCATGTGGTGGAGTTTACACAAAAATTCAGGAACCTGAAGGATATTCTGATAAGAATAAAAAGTCCCTCGCAGCAGGTTAATGAAGAAAACTTTTTGATCATTTCATAATTATTAATTTATTTAGCTATATAGTATTATATATCCTCAGTAGTACCATGTGGCATTACATAGTTTTTTCTTCCTTGAGGTTTCTGTTAATATTTCAGAAATGGTTAATTGTACTAAATTTAAGGTCCAAAGAAGTATTGCTGCTATTGATACTGAACAACATAGCCATATACAGTACTAACTTTTTTTCTATCCAATATACCTAGAACCTCATTGCATTAAAATAAAGCATACAAAACTGAGGTTACCAATGTTATGAACTACTGTATTTTTTTTATTCTGTATGATATTATTAATCTTGTATCTTTTTTGCATTGATTTAAAAAATGAAAATGCTTATATTTGATCAGAAAATTTAGCTTCCTTTCATTATTTGCCATGGGGAGGTATCAGGTAGTTAATAAATCTCGCATTCCTATTCCTCAAAATTGAAAGAAGCAAGTTGAGAGCTACTTCCCCCAGGTAATGATCATTACTTTTTATTGAACAGTACCATATACAAATATTATTATTACTATTTAAAATTATTTATAGCCCACCATCTGCTTAGATATCCACTTCTGCTTCTCCTTCACCACCTAGTGGATGGGTGACAGATAGGCAATAGTCACAGTGTGAGAGTAAATGCCAGGGAAGTAGCAAACAGTATCCTGCAGGTCTTTTTTCTGTGGGGGAGCCCCATCAGTTCCCTGGAGCTATTGGATTAATAATGGCTAATGTTAGTATGGGGCTTCAGTCATATGGAGGGTTGTCATGCCTACTGGGAACCCCATTAGCCAGAACATGGTCCCATCAGAGAGGCGCAGGGAGCCATTGCCCATGAAACTCATGAAGTAATCATGTCTGCCATCGACTGGGGTTGAACACCCATAAAGTTAGGCAATCAAAAGATCAAAATCAAATCAAAAATCAAAAATTTTAAAAAAAAGTTAGGCAAAATCAAAACCAAAACAGACCCCCCCCCCCCAGTTGCCTGATGCCTGATGGTGACCAGATACCAGATGGCTTCTCTAATGGTGCTCCACCTACAGTCTTCTCTTTCGGCTGTATGTATGAAGTTTCTTGGCGTTCTTTTTGGCATTTCCTTTCCCTGCGTAGGTTGTCTTCGGTCTCGGATCATGTTGTGTTGACTTTTCTTTCTTGGCTCTTTCAGGACAGGCATCTTATGCCGAATACTGTCGCCTCGTATCGTGCAGCTGAGCTGCTGCAGCTTGCGTTTCGAGGGTGGATGTCACTTCGGCACCGTTTCATAAGCTTTCTCGTACCTTTTTCCAACTCTGGCCTACTCATGCGCCACCTGAGCCATACGAAGACATTATCAGGTGGGGAATTTGACTGGGGCCGTACATCTGTCAAATGATAACGCAGGTGTCCTAAGGCCAGCTCAGCGTTATCTTGAGGTTATCTTGAGATGATTTCGGGGCTTTTTAGTGTCCCCGCGGCCCGGTCCTCGACCAGGCCTCCACCCCCAGGAAGCAGCCCGTGACAGCTGACTAACACCCAGGTACCTATTTTACTGCTAGGTAACAGGGGCATAGGGTGAAAGAAACTCTGCCCATTGTTTCTCGCCGGCGCCTGGGATCGAACCCAGGACCACAGGATCACAAGTCCCGCGTGCTGTCCGCTCGGCCGACCGGCACCCAGCGTGGACAGAAACCTTGCATAGAGGAAAAGGGCATCCTTGGACATGTCCTTGGACTGGGTGTACTCTTTTTCTTTCTTCCCCTCAATTTGTGGTGGCCCCTTCGATCTGTGACTGTTTCCTGAAAGTCTTGTTCCTGTTGGCTTTGACTTCTGGGGACTGGGTCGAGGAGCTTCATGCTCTCCTCTGGCGCAGAGGCTTTTGCTCTTTTGGTCCGGGTGGACGTTTGTTAGTTTGCAGCCATCTTCTTTTTTGGCAAAGAACAAGATAGCAGGCTTCCGGAGGGGTCCGTGGGTTATTGATGCTTGGTTGGTTGGTCAGGTGGGGGTTCATCATATTTTGTGTCTGGTTGTGGCTTTACATAGTTACCTGCGTGCCTCGGCTTCTGTATCCGGGAATGCGCTATGGGTTGACCTAGTTTCTCTTGTTCCCTGTTCTAGGGCTCGGGTCTCTCAGGTCATCCGCAAAGTTATTAAGTCTAACCAGCCTGCAGTCTACCCTCATGCCCATGATGTGTGTAAGTTTGCAGCCGCGGCTACTGTGTTTGGTAATATGTCTTGGGCTGACATTTGGGAGCGGCTACTGTGTTTGGTAATATGTCTTGGGCTGACATTTGGGAGCGGGGGTTTTGGAGATCGAACAGGGTCCTGGCTGCTCGTTATCTTGTTAATGTGTAGGGCCCTCAGCGGTCTTGTGTTGCCTTGGGTCGGCGGATGCAGCCAGTTGTCTCGTCTTCGTTATGAGATGTGCAGTGCAGCCACCTCGCAGGTAAGTCCCTGTTTTCCTGCTCTTTCTGGGTGCTCAAACCCGGTCGATGTCAAACATGATTACTTCATACATGAGAGTTTCATAGTCATTGCTCCCTGCGCCTCTCTGAGAAAACCATGTTCTGGCTAGTGGTCCTCAGTAAGTATGACAACTCCATATGACTGAAGCCTCGTACTAATATTTGCTAATATCAGTCCAATAACTCCAGGGGAGCCTCCAGGCTCTACCCAGAAAATGGTATTTCATTACATTCAATGCTATTTTTTTCTCTCTCTTCCTCTCTCTCTCCTTGCCATTCGACCAATGAAAGATTGATGAAAGAAAGGAAACTTTTACATGTCGATGTTTGCAGATAATGTAAGCTAACGAGGTTGCTGCAGGACTAGGTACACAAATGATTATTAAGGTTCAATTCCAGCAAATGGTATGAGAAATGATTCTGGGTCATTACAGATAATTGGGATGCAAGTATGGAATTAGAAATAGGAGAATGATCTGGGCATGGATGTACCATTATCTTTTAATACTGAAGGTGCTCACAAAGATTTATACTGGTAGCTTTATCCTTACCTTACCCCCAATGATTGTTAGTCTTGTACCTTATTAACTTATTTTCTTCAGTTATCTGGTTGATCTCAGCTCCCCTAATCCCTTGCCTCGTAGAATGAGTTGGATTCTGGTCATGGGTCTCGGAGGCCTGGTGTGCTTGGCCTTTTATATCTAGCACATTGATGGCATCTCTAGTTCCTATATTATTTTGTCTTGAATGTTGTAAATAGAAGAATAGAAGTGGTTTCAACAACTTCTTTAAGTTAATTCCATTTGCCAACCACCTGTACAGTGTACAAAAATTTCCTTGCATCTCTATGGCATGGTTGTGTATTTAGTTTCCACCAATGTCCTATTGTCCTACTTCCTTTCAGTTTAAATAGACAGGCCTTGTCCATGTTTATACCCTTAACTATCTTGTATGATTTTATTCACCTCTCTCTCTTTGCTCCTCTAAGGTTTGAGGGCAAGTTCTCTTAACTTGTCCACAAAGCTGAGCCCCTCAATTCTGGCCCTAATATAGTTGCAAACCTTTGTAATTTATCAAGTTTCCTTTTGTATTTCACAAGGGGCAGAGTCCATGCTGGTACTGCATACTCCAGTAATGTTCTCATATAGGTAGTGTATATGGGTTTGAAAGCTATTCTTATGTTTGCCAACTTCCCATATGCTATTGATTTTATCCTATTCATGTGAGCTTTAGGCATTACTGTTGTGATTACAATATATCAACTCCACAGTCTCTCTCTCTTATTACTTTCAGGTGTCGTTCTCTTGTCATTACCTACAGGTCTCCTATCCTCCTTTCCCATTTTCAGTATCTTACACTTATTTAGTATAAATTCCAGTAGATCTTTATCTGCCCACTTCTGAAGTTTGTCAAGGTCTTCTTGCAACACTCTGCAGTTCTTCTTTCTCTCATTAACTTTGCATCATCTGCAAACACTGACATGTATGAACTCACTCCCTTTGGTTGGTTATTTACATAATTTAGAAGGGGCAACAGTTCTCGTACAGTGTCTTTTAAACCCTATTTTCCACTCTTCTTCAGTCTGACATATACACTTGGATTACGACTCTTTGTTTCCTGTCCTTCAAGTGCCCAGTTCACCCAGTTCAGTGTCTTTCCTATTCCTTCTTGTCTATTTATCTTGTACATTAATGTTTTCTGGGGGTAGCCCTTTGTGAGTGACTCCTTGAAGCCATCTTGCCGAGATGGCCCCTAATTATTGGATTGCATCAGCTGTGGAGTTTAGTTTGGCCTACTGGGGACCAGAGCCAGAACCTGGCCCCATTATAGATGCAGAGAGGAGGTGACACTCCTCCACCTCACTAGGGAAGGTACCTAGAATGTCAGTGAGCCAGTACAGATCACTGCTGGGTTCAAAGAGACTGAAGCCTCACAACCTGCTGAATGAACTCGCCCAACAATGTAAACGGACACTAGAAATTTTCTCAAAATAAGCGCGTGCTTGTTCTCCCCACCCATCATACTTGTTTGATGGGGGGAGGGGGGCTCATGCTGTCCACTGGTTCAAGCCCTCAGTTCTTCTATTGATGCAATGCCTTACAGACATCTGCAGCAGGGGCCCCAGAGTTGTCCTTAAGCTTTCTCATGCATTTGTTTCACCTCCAGCCTGCTCATGCACCACTTGAGCCAACTTTGTTCTCGCCTTTCTTCTTCTCGGTTTATGGTGTCCCCTTTGGTCTGGGTTTCTTGTTCTTAAACTCTGTTTTTGTTGGTCGTGGCTTCTGGTAGTAGGGCTGGGGAGCTTCGTGCTCTTCTCTGGAAGTATGGATTTTATCCTTTTCGGCATGGTTGGCATTTGCTTTATCTGCTGGCGGCTCCTCTTCAGGCAAAGAATCACTAGGTCAGATTCCAAAAGGGTCTTTTGGTTATTGATGCTTGGTTGGTTTAGTTGTGGGTGCATTATTTGCTGTATCCAGTAGTGGCTTTCCACCACTACCTTTGTGCCACCAATTTTGACTTGGTGGATACTTTGTGGGTCGATCCTGTTTTCTTGGTTCCCTGTTTCAAGGCTAATGTTTATCAGGTTGTCTGCAATATCATTAAGTATATCTAGCCATCGGTCAACCCTTGTGCCCATAACGTTCATAAGTACTCCACTCTTGTAGCTGTTTTTGTCAATAATGTATGTCCTGCATTGATATTCAAGTATGGTAGTTCTGGTGTTTGAACCCAAATACCTGTTTATTGCTGCCCCGGTACTTGGTTAATGTTACCAGGCCTCACTGCCTTTGTGTTGCACTGGGCCATGTCTCTCAAGCCTGGTGTCTCACATTTATGTTGACTGCCTGTACAGTAGTTCCTCCTCCTCCTACCTGGTGAGTCCCGGTGTTTTTCTTCTCTTCTGTATAGTATTATTCCAAAAGCTCTAGTTAGTGTGTAACACAGAATCCTGCAGCTTCCTGCACCTTCAATATCCACATTGATATCTGATCTGGTCCTACTGGTTTTGCTACATCTCATTCCTCTGGATATATTTTTACCTCTTCTACAGTAACTTTGGTTCTTTCTAGTGCTGTTTCTGGCCATCTGTTGTCACCTCTCCTTGGACACCAGGCAGGGTTTTGGTTTGTACACCTATTGGAACTTCTTATTGAGTGTTTCAGACATTTTCTTGTCATTCTTCAAGAGTTGCTGCTTCCTGTCCTAGTAGTCTGATCACATGATCTGAGACTTGGGTTGGATTTTTGCTTTTGTTGCAATATTGTAATGCCCCGCTTCTAGTAGTAGCAGCAATTGTTGTTGTAACACTATTTTTAGTAGTTGTAAGATGTACATTATCCTGCTTTTCCAGTTGTATTTCTATGCATTTTGTCAGTATGAAATTAGATTAGATTAGATTTTGTATTCAGGTAAAGGTACATACATTGAACATAAGTTACAAACATAATGTTGGATTTAAAGATAGAGCTAGTACATACAATAAATAAAGCCACTAGTGCGCATAGCGTTTCGACTAGGACGCATAGCGAAGTACCATAAGTGGTACTTCTTCCTAAAAATATCCAGCTACCAGTACAGTACAAGCTGAAGGGTGCAAGGATGTGCCTAGCATAAGAGTCAGTAATATCCCCCTCAGTTGGCTGATTGATATTTTTCAGGAGCTGCATTTTAAGTACTATTAAAAAACAAATACTGATTAAAATTTGTATTACTGTACTGCATTTTGAAAAACCAAGAATATTATAAGCATAATTGTTAGTCTTATTGAATAAGACTAAGTCTTACTATTAGAGAGAATAAGACAATCTGCATTAAAAACTGATGCAGGTTGAATACATTACCGTATTCAATGTTGCTATACAGCATGTATGTCTATAATTTAATTTATTTAAGTCCATTTTAATTTTTTTCCAGATTCAAAAAAGAAACCTGATAACTGTGGTGACATTAGAAAATTTATTGAATTCAAAGGGAAAGGAAATACCCTTAATAGTGATGCCCCAGAATCATCATGTATTTCCAAGCCAGCTCCTTCCAGCAAAAAAGAAATGGGTGTGAAAAGTGTTAATGAGAGAAACACTGTTTTAAAAGAAAACATGCCAGTCTTTGGTGTAAAAAACAAATCCAGTGACAAAGGAAGTGGAGATTCATTTAGCAGTGGCGGTGCAAAACCCAAAAATATACACGGTTTAGGAAGTACAAGCTCAGGACCAGTGAAACAGGTTAGTGTTGACAATGCTAGTAAATCAAAAGTGTATGGATTTGGCGGAACATCTCCAGCCAAAAAGAAGCCCCGTAATGCACCAAAACAGTCTAACATGGGAAACTCATCTGCAAAGACTGTGGGGAAACCCAATGGTGGTTTTGGAAGTGCTCTTGCTGTGCGAGGCGGTGGTTCAAGAACAATTACAGTGAAGGGAAAGCTGCCAGTGAAAACAGAAACCCAGGTAAATGATGGACATAAAATGGAAAGTGCCACATCGGTGCCAGCTGTATTCCAGGGACAAGGCTTCAGCCTTGGAGGGCCGAGCACTGGCGTGTCCAGGCTTTTGTCTCTCACTAGCTCATCAGATCATTCCACTTTTACTTCTGCTTCTATTTCTCCAACTGAAACTGAAATTCTTTCAGACACAGAAGAAACTTCCAGTCTTGAGAAAGCTCAAAATCATAGACAGAATCCTTGGATCTCAAGATCACCTACAAAGAGAAATCGTTTTGTTCAAGGAGATAAAACACCTCCAAGTTTCAACAAACCTCTTGGTAGTTCCTCTGCATCTGCATCTAACCAGTCAGACTATGGTTCAGATGATCTCAATAAATGTCCTGTATGTAATAAATCTTTCTCCAAATGGAAGATTAATCAACACCTTGATGAATGCATTGGAAAGGTTGATGATGAGGACAGTTGGAGTGCCAGAAATAAAAATAATTCAAGTTTAAAGAGACCTTTAAGTCAAAATGTGAAGAAAGAGAATGTATTCACTTTAAAGGATGATGAACTTGAACAATTTGCACAGAGTAGTGCTTGCAGTGCTTCAGAAACAGAGAGAGGGAAGAGAGAAACAGAGGGAAGCACCAGTGAGACATGTCCAGAAGAATTGTTCCCTTGCCCCGTTTGTAATGAGTTCTTCTCAGAGTTGAATATTAATCCACATTTGGATAAACACTTCTAAACAGTGTATAGTAAGGATTTATATATATATATATATATATATATATATATATATATATATATATATATATATATATATATATATAATATAATATACAAAATTAACAAAAAATAATAGGGGTGGTAGGAGAGGAAAAGATTAAAGTATTCAGTGAGAATCCACAAGGTCTTCTCTGAAGACTCTATTTTCTTCGAGGATGTGGGTCCCTTTAATTACACCAGTGGTGGTACCCCTAAATAAATAAATAAATAAATAAATAAATAAATATATATAATATATATATATATATATATATATATATATATATATATATATATATATATATATATATATATATATATATATATATATATATATATGCAAACAAGCCTGAATGGTCCCCAGGACTAGATACAACTGAAAACTATATATATAATATAATATATAGGTATAATATATATATATATATATATATATATATATATATATATATATATATATAATATAATATATAGATATATCTGATATACTGATCTTTCTGAAGCCTGTTATACATTCCGATAGAAGTATCTGAGGTGTTGAAAATAGCTACAGGTACTGTAAACGTCAGTTTGTCTTCAAATAATGAGAACTCTTATATAGTAAAGATTTGTCAAAGGCTCTTAAATAATTTTACTGATTCCATGTTAGATTATTTCCTGCACTGATTTTTTATAAAGTAACATATTCTTTTAATGTGCAACTAATAGATTTTACTGATACGTGTATTAAACTGTTATGTTTTTATATTGTATTTTTGTCTGGCAAACAAACTATTTTACGCCATAGTGAACACGCATATTTTATATACAACCCTGTAAAATGCTGTTTTATTTATCCAAATACAGTATATTTTTCTTTTAGAGCTTGAGCAATCTCCTTAATTGGCCATTCCTGGAAGGGAACTCGTATGATTGTGTCATGTTAATTTTTTTCTGGAGGAGTGAGTAGCACAAGATACAGTGTTGTGTTTGAAGCACAACCACTTGCGCTGAACGGTAGAGCCAGACTCGCTTCATGCAGGTTGTGTTCAGTCCCCTGAAAGTCCAAGTGGTTGGGCACCATTTCTTCTTCTGTCCCATCCCAAATTCTTATCCTGATCTCTTCCCAGTGTTATATTATCACAATGGCTTGGTGTTTTATCCTGATAGTTCCCTATCCCCTTCAAGCACAAGGTAGGATACTATGAGGATGAAATTAGGTACTTTTTGGTTTTACTTTTAAATAAGGCATAGGTTGGACAATTTTGTATTCATTAGGGAGTGAGTTATTTTATTTCCATGGAGTGTTTGCACAGATTTATTCAAAATTTATTTACATTTATCATTATTTACAGATTTACTCAAAATTTATTTACATTTATCATTATTTATTTACAGATTTATTCAAAATGACAATTTCTTGAAAAGGTCAGATGTAACACGAAAGAGGAGTAACTGGTTCAAGCTCAACAAATCACAATGTCGGAGAGAAAACAGGAGATGCCTTTTCACCCATAGAGTTGTAAACCTGTGGAACTGCCTACTCGCCAAAGCCATAAATACCAAAACTCTGCTGGGTTTTAAAATACAGCTGGAAAAGATCAGGGCAAATGGGGGACTTTTGACAAGATGCCGGCTTCCTATTCTTATAGAGGGCCCCTAGTATTAGTGACCCTCGGGTAAATTCAGATAAATTTAGTTTAGTTTATTATAATACTCTGAAACTGTATTATAATTTCATAAATTAGAATCTCAATATAAGCTATAATGTTGCTATGGGACAATGTCATCAGGGCAGCTAAGGGACTAAGTCATGTGTTTCCTGCCAAACCTTAAGGCATAATACTTCAGTGTAATACTCAGGCTTGGTGCTAAGCAAGATTTGTTCATTTGGTGCTAAGCTTATAGCATATCAACCTCTCCATGGAGGGATATCCCACGAGGATCGTGGGATAACCCACGATAAAGTTTTTACTTAATTGAGGATCGTGGGATCGGGTGCCCCTCGGCGTACCCGTGAAGGGTTAATCGCGAAGCCCGAAAAGGTGAAATGCTAAGCCTAATTGCGAAACGATTGACGCCAATCACTGGAAACTAATATGCCTCGCGGTAAAGAAACGCAGACAAGACAGATGCACGGGGAGCCCCAGGAGTAAATCCCCCAGCTCTCAGCGCACGTGCTAGCGTGTGAGCTTGTAAACACTCGGACTCGCTTTATTGCATCACTGGTTCATGGTTGCCAACCTGACAGTAACCAGTTGTACGTTTGTGGATATTTTATAAACTTTATTCAAAATAATAATGTAAGGAGTTTTATCCTAACTTTGGTGGATAGATAAAATATATTATGTAAGTACAGTTTATAGCTACCTATAGCAATCGTTTGCATGTTTTTAGCTATATTATAGTAAATGGCAAAGATATAGTTAATAAAATTGTGTATAAAGCTTCGGTCACCGAAGATAAAGTTAATTTATTATGTAGAAAACTTTGGTTAGCACGTGAGGTAGCAGAATGAAAATGCTAAAGCCTCGTATGATTAAGTCTTAATTGCATTACACGTTGCATAAAACACATTGATACCATTATTATACATATTACAATCTAGCACTTTAAAATAATATAATTATTTTAAATATTAAGCAAACATACCATATATGCAACAATGAAAAAACTACAACATTTTGGTCCCCCCCAAAAAAATTATTGTTTGGAGTGGTTGGTACGCCGGGAACTGCGTGAATGAATCTCAAAAGGTGTAAATAGTGAAGTGTCCGGCGAAGCTGTTTTTGTTCCTCAAGATTTGTGTTCGGAGGTAAGATATCATATAGCTAGTTTTTTTTTTAATTATTTAGGAGCATGAGAGATGCTTTAGTGGCAATTAATATTATTTAAGTAAGACAGTTTAAGGTGTGCTTACCCAGCTCTGGGTATTAGTGTAATCCCGTGCACCGGTGTGATACTGAGCGATTCATTTTAACTTTCTGCCATGTATTTTACCTGAATTTACCTGTAGTGCAGCGTTCTCTTATTGTGAATATTGTAGACTTACACTTCTATATTTGTCCATCGAAATCTGCCCTAAACGCTGCGCGTACTAGTGGCTTTACAAGATTGTAAATACTGTACTATTCAATGTATTCTCACAAACCCAATGTACCTTCTTGTATATATATATATATATATATATATATATATATATATATATATATATATATATATATATATGACAATGTCAGACCACGGAGGAAAAATGAAACAGGAATTTCCTTAAGTACTTTCGTATATTTACGAATACTTTCCTTATATACTTTCGTATATAAGGAAATTCCTGTTTCATTTTTCCTCCGTGGTCTGACATTGTCACATTTTTAATCACGTGTTTATTTTCGTGATATACACACACACACACACATATATATATATATATATATATATATATATATATATATATATATATATATATATATATATATATATATATATATATATATATATGCAAACAAGCCTGAATGGTCCCCAGGACTAGATACAACTGAAAACTCACACCCCAGAAGTGACTCGAACCCATACTCCCAGGAGCAAAGCAACTGGTAACTACAGTGCGCCTTAATCCGCTTGACCATCACGACCGGACATAAGGAAGTGATAGCCTGAGCTATATGAACCACTTCCCCGCCGGCACCTGGATGGTTATCTTGGGCATAGCATTTTATCAAATCACCTCATTTTTCAATCACCGCCCCAAAAAAATGAGGTGATTTGATAAAATGCTATGCCCAAGATAACCATCCAGGTGCCGGCGGGGAAGTGGTTCATATAGCTCAGGCTATCACTTCCTTATGTCCGGTCGTGATGGTCAAGCGGATTAAGGCGCCCTGTAGTTACCAGTTGCTTTGCTCCTGGGAGTATGGGTTCGAGTCACTTCTGGGGTGTGAGTTTTCAGATATATATATATATATATATATATATATATATATATATATATATATATATATATATATATATATATATATATATATATATATATATATATATATATATATATATATATATATATATATATATATATATATATATATATATATATATATATATAAATGAAATCAGTATGCAATTAAAGAGTTAACTTTGCAGATGACACAGGGTTATTATTATTAGTGTGCATAATTAGAACAGCTAATCTGGAAAGTTTTTACTTAATTGACATTCATGTGCCCATATATCAATTAGTTCAGAAGTGTATATAGGTTTGTAAAACATTATACCATTCATGGCTACTGTACTTCATAAATTTACCTGAGGACGACCATCTAATGGCCTTGATGGGACAGGAAACCAGTAGCTTGTCAGAAAGTTTCCCCATTCCACAATTTGATGGGGTTTGCATTGTTATATAATATTAGCACATTTTGAGTTGTGGAGGCTATTGTATACAGCTGCAAGAACTGCGTATAGGGAATATTGATGAGAAATAAATTGTGCTACTGCTCTTGTAGGCAGCTTTAGGTAAGGTCATTATATACATAATAAATTTAAGTGTACAGTATATAGCTGACAGTCTGATTAGAACATCAAGCAATACATTTATTGCAAACTTATTTTCACTGCTTGGGTACATTAGGTTAGGTTATGGCATTCAAAATATCAAGCTTGAGCACCCTCACTCAGTAATATCAAACAAGCAAGTGATTCATTGTGGCTCAGTCACAGTCTCTCTCTAATGCATGGCATAAGTTTCCTCCCAGTGGTTAAATCAGGCAGCCCATCCTGTTTTGGTAGTACTTATAGGAAGGATGAGGACCATGTTACATATACCAACATACAATGCAATTAGAAAGTAGAAATTTGTACTTGAAATTTTCTGTATGTTGCATTTGGACACACTGGAAAATAATTTTCTATATGTTGCCAAGATGAACTAAACTAACCTAACCTAAACTTCCTAGGCCTAATACATGCTATCTGATGCCTAATATAGAACATTGTGTGTGTTATACTATCTTCTTGAGGTTATCTTGAGATGTAGACGAGGAGTCACAGTAACGTGGTTGAAATATGTTGACCAAATCACACACTAGAAAGTAAAGGGACGACGACATTTTGGTCCGTCCTGGACCATTCTCAAGTCAAAAATAAATTTGAGAATGGTCCAGGACGGACCGAATTGTTGTCGTACCTTCACTTTCTAGTGTGTGGTTCGGTCACCTTATCTTAAGATGATTTCAGGGCTTAGCATACCCGCGGCCTGGTCCTTGACTGGTCCTTGACCAGGCCTCCTTTTTGTTACATCCCCCCCAGGAAGTAGCCCGTACCAGCCGTCTTACTCCCAGGTACCTATTTACTGCTTGGTAACGGGCATCAGGGTTATCTTGAGGGTTATCTTGAGATGATTTCGGGGCTTTTTAGTGTCCCCGCGGCCCGGTCCTCGACCAGGCCTCCACCCCCAGGAAGCAGCCCGTGACAGCTGACTAACACCCAGGTACCTATTTTACTGCTAGGTAACAGGGGCATAGGGTGAAAGAAACTCTGCCCATTGTTTCTCGCCGGCGCCTGGGATCGAACCCAGGACCACAGGATCACAAGTCCAGCGTGCTGTCCGCTCGGCCGACCGGCTCCCCAAAGGGTGAAAGAAACTGCCCATTTGTTTCCACCTCCACCAGGGAAAGAACCTCAGGACTACAAATCCGAAGCACTGCCTAATCAGCTGTCAGGCCCCTAGGCAGTACTAGGCCTAAGAATATTTAAGTTTGTTTTTTAGCTTCATTTTTTGGACTATAACTACAGTAGTATAAAGTTCTACTATCTAATTGCTTAGTATGTCAATATTTGTACTTTGGTGCACAAAGTTCAAATTCAAATGCAAATAAGTTTATTGAGGTATAAATACACACAAAGAGATGAGGTAGCTAAAGCTATTCTCACCCCATCTGGTGCACATAGTAGTAGTGGTAGTAGTAGTAGGCATCGTTGGATGATAAAAGGGCAGCAAACACTCTGAATGAATACTTTACATCAGTGTTCACACTAGAAAGATTGAACGACATCCCATCACCCACACAAATGTTTGAAAGGGGTGAAGAGAATGGATTAAGGGATACTGTATACCCATTACATGTGACACAAGCAGGAAGAGCATTGGCAAACTAAAAAAGACTCAAAAGCCCCAGGTGTTGATGGATTTAAATAAAAAATTATAAAGGAACTGTCACTATGCATACCACCGAAACTCCTTTTCAGAAAATCCCTAGACCAAGGGATAGTTCCCCTAGATTGCAAATATGCAATTGTTACTCCTATTTAAAAAAAAAAAAAGACAGAATGAGCTCGGCAGAAAACTACCGTCTGATCAGCTTGACATCACACATCTGCAAGCTCATGGAGAGAATCCTAAGGGAGGGCATCATCCAACATCTCACAGAGTGCCAGACCCAATCAAAAACCCCTGCTATGACTAAAGCAACAACACAGCTGATCTTGAACTCATCCAGAGATTTAGTGGAGAGATTTAGCAAGAGATCAGCATCAGATCGACCAATTCTAAAACCATACTGTCGATCACATATTAGCCGATGATGGTCAAAAAATTATATATTTGCTGAACAATTAATGATTATAGGATCTTGCCAGTAATGGAGAGCAGTGACACTGGTCTGTAGTTACCAACTTCTGCCTCCTTCCATAAGGAGGGTCTATCTATATATATATAATATATATATGCAATTGACGATCACTAAACACTGATCATTTTTATGCGGAAAACCACAAAGAAATGGGGAAGAGAGATGAACGTTTCGGCCTGTTAAAGCCGAAGTTAAAGTCAGTCTGGTGTTGACAACGGCTTTAACAGGCCGAAA
>WNGS01164858.1:18588411-18600544 GCA_020271785.1 Procambarus virginalis
CGGCGGGAATAACTCTTTGGACAATACATTTTGATTTAATTTCCGAATAAGAAAACAGCACCGTGTTCCGTTTACCCTTGTATTTTCATTATTTACTTTATATTATTTATATATACAGTGTATATACAATGTAAGACACGGAAACATGAGCTTCTTCACCAGAGTTATAAACCATGGAACCCGCTTACCCGTCGAGCCGTAAATGCCAAGAATGCCGCAGTTCAAAATCGATTACAAGTAAATATGTAACTGTTACAAGTAAATATGCAACAGTTTCTGCCGCATACAAGCGAGCCAGGTCTTTTGTAGTGGTCCTTTCATATAGTCTGTGTTCCCAGCAACTTTACTACCACCACATGCAGGCACATTGCCTCTGGCATTTTCTTTATTGAGTTACGGCAGCCATAGAGACGTGGCAGGGGAGGTCGAAGATGTCTCGGGGCGTGGGAAGTGCACAGCTGATCGGTTTATGAAGATTAAGCCACTCAAAGGGTGGCACGGGCATGAGTAGCCCGTAAGCGGTAGATTGTTTGGAGAGTGAATGTGATATTCGGCCGTGAAATAGCTGATCATTTCATCCCTCTACATATATTGTGTATTCCCCTCGGTTCCGTATGTCGTCTTAGGAACTGTATCTGCAGCTTCTATTTTGCACGTGATTTAAGGCATTATATGGAATTCCAAGTGTGATTAATTTTTTCACATAAACACTTCGTTTGTCCTCCATGAAAAAAAACCAAAGAGGGTTCATTGAATAGTTAATTTTCTACCGCACAAGTAGCCATTTGTTGAATGCTGTATTTGCATAAATATTTTCAATTCAGTTGATGTTAAATTATATATATATATTATATATAGATATATATATATTATATATATATATATATATATATATATATATAATTAACGATCACTAAACACTGATCATTTGTATGCGGAAAAACACAAAGAAATGGAGAAGAGAGATGAACGTTTCGGCTTGTTAAAGCCGTTGTCAACACCAGACTGGTTAATCGGAAATTATGGTTACATGCTGTAAATCTTTTTCAATTAGCAGTCTTGAAAGCATATTTACATAATTTACATTTACTTTTTATTACAGGGCGATATTGGTTGATACGTTCAATAAATCCCTTTGAAATATATCTTGAAGACTTAAGTACATAATTGTTATTTGTATTAAACGAAGAGAGACAGACAGACAGACAGAGAAGACAGAGAAGTGTGGTTGAGCAGATTGCAGCAACCTGCTTACATATTCACACCCAAAAAACAAACGGCGCGAGAAAGGGAGTTTAGGAACGTCATGTGACCACTTGAGTTGCCG
The DNA here is from genome assembly GCA_020271785.1 of Procambarus virginalis. NCBI lineage: Eukaryota > Metazoa > Arthropoda > Malacostraca > Decapoda > Cambaridae > Procambarus > Procambarus virginalis. The sequence goes on from WNGS01164858.1 coordinate 18,589,739, forward strand.
GCGGCCAGCTGGGGAGTGTTGACGTTTGTGACGTCACGCTTCCATGAGCTACGTGCAGCCAATCAGGAGGCGGGACGCTTCCTGCGCCCCCCCCCCCCTTCACCCTTTTTTATGTTCATGGTGTACATAATACTTGGTGGGGTTTTCAGGCTTTGAAGTGGTGATAGGCCACGTTAGCCACTTCCGGCGTTATGGTGGCAGTGCATTGCGTACTTAGTGGCTTTTAAACAATACAGTAATACAATCACTATACAAATTACAAAATCATTGTATTTCACTGCATTATACAATCACTGTAATTAGTGGGTCTTAAGCAATATATAATCACTATACAAATTATAAAATCATTGTGATACAATCACTGTTCATTATACAATCAATTTAATATACATGTAAACTGTAGCATAACCATTGTATATTTATGTATGAATAAAAGTCGAATTATTGATTTATGTGGTAAATGGAAATAAAGGCTTCAAATAAAAGTAGACACATATACGTGTGCCTGCGGGGTTGAGCTTCAGATATTGGGGCCTGCCTTTCGACCATCAGTCGGCGGGTGCGCCCAAGACTTAGGCTCTCTCACACCTACATATGAAGCTGTATATGGAGTCTAACTCCACCATTTCATTAGGCAGTGATGTGGTGGAGGCTGACTCCATACACAGTTTCAAGTGTAGATATGATAGAGTCCAATAGGCTCAGGAACTTGTACACCAGTTGATTGACAGTTGAGAGGCAGGACCAAAGAGCCAGAGCTCAACCCCTGCAAGCACAAATAGATGAGTACTAAATAATGTCGTGAATAATGAATTAAAAAAAGTTCACTTATGGATGCCAACCAACAAACTAACACTAATCATAGAAAAGACCTACTACATCTATTTGGAAGCAAATCAACAAATGATTTCAAATCATTGACAAATGATTAGACAATGTTAACATTAGTAATAAAAATTATGGAAAGTTTCTTGGCCTATTCTTAGACAAGAGACTACTTCAACACCCACATACAACACATAACTAAGAAAGTCTCTAAAACAGTTGGTATACTCTTCAAAATCAGATATTATGTACCTAACTCTGCTCTCATCACACTATATTATGCACTAATCTATCCTTATCTTAATTATGGTATCTGTGTATGGGGTTCAACCACTGCTAACCACCTCAAGTCTATCATCGCCCAGCAAAAATCTGCTATCAGAATAATAACAAACTCTGCTTTCAGACAATACTCAGCCCCCTTGTTTAAATCTCTAAACATGCTAAACATAAACTCACTGCACACATTCTCTTGTGTCAATTACATTTACAAAGCCCTGTTCTTAAATGCAAACCCTGCTCTGAAACTCTCCCTGGACAGATGTAATAGGACCCATTATCACCACACCAGAAATAAATATATCTCTGATATTCCCAGAGTCAAACATAATCTGTGTAAACACTCTATGCAAATAATGGGACTTAGTCTATGGAACTCATTAACTAATGAATTGAAAAGATGTCCAACTTTTGCCTCATTCAAGAACAAAACTAAAAAGTACTGTACCACCTAATTTCATCTTCATAGTTTCCTACCTTGTGCTTTAAAATTGCACTGTATCTAGTGCTACCCAATCTCCCAGTCTTTATGTACTTAATCCAAACAACTTTACCATTGTGATCATTGCCATTGCAACACAATATGTTGTATTGTGCCTATTAATCTTTGGTTAATTACCAATCAAGCTGTTCAATGCAATCAATCAGAGCTACCGATGTGCTTTAATATACCTACTAATCCCTCTCATCTCATTTTTTTCTTGCAATGTACCTATGATTTTATAAATTCTGCTAGAATTTACCTACTTAAATTATCTGTTAGATTAAGGACCTGCCAGAAACGCTGCGCGTACTAGTGGCTTTACAAGAATGTAAATACCATCCTATGTATCCTCACAAACCCAATGTACCTTCTTGTATATAAATAAATATATAAACCCATGGAACCGCCTATCTGCTGAAGCCATAAACGCCAAAATCCAGCTAGAAAATATCATTAGGACAATTGGCGGGACTTAACGAGCCCCCGGTTTTTTGTCCTCGTCAAGGCCACTAGATAGTTAGTGACCCTTGGGTAAATTTAGGTAAATATATACATACATAAATAAATACCATCGGTTCTCAAATCTTGGGAGCGACAAGGGAAGCCATACACTATCTCTTAGAATTACAAAGGTAAACAAAAAATGTAACATATTTGTATACTACACTGTCGGTGCTGACTGTACAAGTTGAAAAAACATAGTTTTACTTCGAAATGTACTAATTTTAAGAAAATTCAACGTAAATAAGTTGCATGTGGTCACGGATGAGCTCCGATATGCCAGCATCATGATTGGCTACAGCTGTAAGATGAAAAATGTTAACTTCTCTCTGATTCGCCAAACTAAAAGCCTAGTGACATTTATCGAGACCTAACTTAAAAATCTTCATAAGTTTACTTTTCTGAATCGCCCTTTGGTGCGTTCTTAACCGGCACTTAGGAACCTTCGTAGCACACATACTTACGAAGAAATACATGGAGCTTCGTGAATCTAGGTCCTAGTAATCTGTCCTAGGCCTAATATAAGCCTAATGTAGTACATGCATGTGCTATGTTAGGCCTAGGAAAGTTTTGGTACTGTATATATAATTTACTTTTTTTTCCGGTGCCCTCTACAAAAATAATAGCATGTAACGTGAGCTTTGTTGGCAACCTGTATAATATATTATTGTTAATGAATATTGAAGGTAAATAAAAGTAGTCTGTAAGGCATAAATGCCTACAATACATTAAGCTAGCACACACTATTGCTGGTGACATGGTAGGATGTGCACATTGTACACGGTGCACGTGGTGTTGATGTACCTGCCAATACACGAGGTTAACACGTGCTGCCCATTGCCACAGGTCAAGATGTGTCCGCTGTATCCAGTACACCTGGTGTTGCTGTACGGGTCGCTGGTGGTGTGTGTGTGGGCTGCCGGCCTGGGCACCCTCGTCAACGCCGCCACCAACGCTCTCACCCTCAAGCTCAGACTCCAGCTGGACAATTTATCCATCAGCACCCTGGACCTCCAGGAGGGCGAGGAGAAGCAAGTCACCTTCTATGTTGATGATCTGCCGCCCCACGTGCTAGGGGACATAATTATTCAGGTTGGTGTGGATTTTATATACTGTAATATATATTTTTTGTATTTTGCTTAATGTTCTCAGCAATGTAACATAATAATGTACAGAAATGTAATGATCACATCCATATTATTTTAATTTGTTTTATCTTTCCTCGCCCTTTCTCAGTTTTTCCATGCTTGCTTCCTCAAGATCGTTTTACTGAGAAAAATTTACAAAATTAATTAGCTTATTAAGACTTGTTTCATTAATTGGGTATCCTCTAGAGAATGTCTAGTTTCTAAATGTTCATGTTTGTCATGGTTTTGTCATACAGGTACAGTACTTGAATATAGTTTTCAGATTCTTTTTTTCTTGCTCAAGTTTTTCATTCAGTATTTTAAGAACTTCTCATCATACTCATTTGAAACTAAAAGTGCTAAAGTTTGAACTACAAAGTACAGCTGCTGATGAAATTGAGCAGCATAGCCCAGTAGCAAATTTTATTTCCCATGCAATAGCTTAAGAAAGTCTCATCAGCTGAAATGAAACAACCAACACTTATTTATACAGCCCGTCCTCAGGCTAAATCCATTACCATGAGAAACCACACACACACTTAAACCACCGGGATAGTTATATATATATTTGTGATGGTCTGGTCTGAAAGCATATTACGGTTCCAGAAATAGTCTACATGTAGACTGGCAAGTGAAACTTTGTCCTAAACAGAGATAATTATTGTTATAACTTTTTGTATTATAAATAGTTGATTTAAAATATAAAAAGCATATGATTAAAGCATTTCCATTGAAAAATTTGGTTTTCTGTAAACTAAATTCTCAGGTACACTGAAAAGGTTTTCAAATTCGATATTTCACATTTTTGCCAATAATAACATAACCAAATGTAATGAAAGCAAACCTAACCAAACCTTAACCTAAAGTAACCTTAACCTAACCTAACCAAATGTAATGAAATCTAACCTAACCAAACCTAAAGTAACCTTAACCTAACCTAACCATGGATAGAGAGTAGATAATAGTACTAATTATGTAGTTATTCTCAAAGCATTTCTGTGAGCAGATTTACTTAGATTTACTGTGCCATACTACTTAGTGTCATCAGTTGCAGAGTTTTATTTGCTTATCCGGGACCACAAGCCACAACCTGACCCCCTCAGAGAGGTGCAAGGAGCGATGGCATATGGGCACTTTACATTTAAAGAGTTATCATCTTTGCTACCACCAAGAGAAGGCACCTAGAAAGATAGGCGAATCAGACCACTGCATGGTTAAAATGAGACCGCAGCCCCAAAATGCCAAAAGAACTCCCCAACAATGAAAACAAACAACCAAAATTTCTAGGTCATCATGTTTGGTACTCAATATCTTGGAAGTAGTACAGTATCTCAATAGCTAGAATGAGACCAAGTTGAACGGTCTCATTCTCAAGGACTCTTAGCAGAGTTAGTCCTTGACTCGGTTGTTTATGTAACTAATTATCATGTTTTTTCATCTAATTATCATGAAGAAATTTTGTTGATTTTTTCTTGCATATATCTGTCCTATTTTATATCTTGAGATGATTTTGAGGTTACAGTATCTTGAGATGATTTCGGGGCTTATTGTCCCCGCGGCCCGGCCCTCTACCAGGCCTCCACCCCAGGAAGCAGCCCGTGACAGCTGACTAACTCCCAGGTACCTATTTACTGCTAGGTACAGGGGCATCAGGNTATATATATATATATATATATATATATATATATATATATATATATATATATATATATATATATATATATATATATATATATATAATATTTATTTAATATTTATTTATTTTATACACACACACACCAAGCCCATTTAATCCAAGCCAAAACACAAGATTTTCTATAAGTGATCTTGGAAATGTTCATTTAATATTCAGCCACATTATACAAAAGCTTACCTGGTCTACAAAGATAATTTATTGGAAGTTACATTCTTAGATTTGCTTAACCAGTCAATTTTCTGCTTCACTGAATACAGTGCACTTAAATTCACTTGCCAAATATTTTGCCATGCAGTACTAACATTGTATTGACAGTAGTAGTAGTACTTGTGTATTAAACTAAAACTGATGTACAGTACAGTATTTTGAATATACATAATGGTCTCCTAATACTGGTATTGAAAGCCTGTAACATTAATTTTTTACCCACAAATAGCTGGTTTGCATAAATTTTTAAATGTAAAGTTGTCGAGAATTAACCCCCCCCCCCCCAAAAAAAATGGTAATTGAATTGGTAATGCTTGTTGAAGATACTGTTCAGCAGATCTGTTTTTTTTACTTTAGTTAAAATACCTGTATTGATACATAATCTAACTTGGATCATTAAAGATAACATTATGTATTTTCAGAAAAGTAAATGCTATGCACCAATGTGTAGTGAAGTACACTGAACAATGTGAAGACCCAACCCCATCTAACATCCTTGACTCGCTGATCACACAAGTTTTGAAGGCGACGCCATGTTGGCAGACCAGCAGTGCTCCAACCTTCATGTCTCCCACTCAGTACCTCTTACCTCACTTGCTCACACTACTGGCTGCTGCACTCACTGCTGCTAATATACTACTTTAATATTCTATGGGTAAACTTCTCTGTAAACCAGTACAGGTGTACTTGATTGCAGAGCAACAAAAGTTTGACAGTTGGTGGTCCTAAAGTGAATGCAGCTAATGGGGCAGATTGTTGCACACTCAAGGCTGATCTCATAAGTTTAATTATAATCTAACATTAGATTAGAAGGAAATGTTTGACTGGCCTCGGTCATTTGATGTTATGTACATTCCTCTGCTTTAAATAGATCTGATTGAATTGTAAATAGGCACTCAATATTTTTATATTCCTAAATAAGCAATGTTTAGTTATGCATAAGTTTTGTTTGATGTGTAGCCTTGAAATATCTGAATTTTAATAAGTAATGTTGAAGATTCGCTTCAATTTTTAAGTTTAAAATTCCTGTAATGTTAATTATACCAACATTTCATTTGATCTATTCTCGTTAAAATGTCTTTTTCAAATTTAACTTTTCTGCAATATTTGTTGCAACCCATTTTCAAATGTTTACTCTAATTTTGTTATTGTTTACCCTAGATGTTGAAATTATTCAAAATGGAGTACTGTGACTTGTCACTTAACCAAATTGGTTTTTAAAATACATTTTGTGCAAGAATATTAAAACTGTCAATTTTCTAAAATGTATTACACTAAGGCTATAGTTCATAACAATGTGCATTATACACAGCAATTCAGTTGACTTGGACACATTGTGGCTTATTTTCCTAAATTTGTATTGGTAGAACAGTGCTAAAAATGAAGTTTCTCTTTGTACATGAAAGTTGTAGCCCTTGCAGGCAAAGAAATTAAAATATATATATAATTAATGTTGTCTAAATTGCTACTAAAAGATAGTTCATGGGTTAATGACTATGGCTATCAGTTCTTGTCTTACTGTGCTGTAAGCAGTTTTGTACTTCACTGCTGTGAATGATTGTGATTGGTAATGCAAGAAGTGTATATTGACAGTGCAATCTATAGTGTGGTGTTAAAGCAGCTTTTAGTAAAGTCTTTATTAGTTGGTAATCATTTTTTTCTGTAACCTTCTATTACTTTAATATTCTGTTTTTCCTGACTGATGCCTTCTACACTTTCACAGGCGAGAAGAGAGGTAAATGTGCTCTATTAATTGTCCTTAGAATACTTGATGATTATTTCTGGCTATTGTCAGGGTTTATGGTTAAAAAAAATAGCATGAGTGTTGCAAAAAATTGGTTTTGCCTTTTCCTAAAATTCATATGGCTTATTGACTTTCATTTTTGTTAATTTTTTTTATTTTCTCTTGTAATGGATAAGAAATGAGCTGTTTTGAAAGTTACATACTGCACAACTGAAGGTATATTGCCTCTGGCAATGTGATCCCATGCAACAAATTTGTGATGGTATTCAATAATTTTCTAGCATGTATTTGTATCTAGCATGCACTATTGAATGGCAAGGTGTTAAGGGTTGGAGGGCTAATAAATCAATGTTGAACTGGTAGCACGAAACTGCATTTCTATTTAAGCAGTCGCCTGTCATTTTTTTTATGGTGCTATGCAGCTTTCCCAGCTTGGCACTTTTTTTTTTTTTTTTTCTCTCCTTTATAATCGCCTGCTTAGTCTGTTGTTTGACGTTTTGGTAAATATATAAAACTAATTTATCTTGTCTAATTTTTAGGAACACCGAATCTTTCAGTTTACATAGTGCATGTGAAATTATGAATTGTCATAAATTGGTATGCATTTGTAGATAGGAATGAGATTGGGTGGATAAAAATAACTGCCTCATATGGGCCAATAGGCCTTGCAGTTATCTTTGTTCTTGATAAGAGTGCAGGAAAGCAGGACATATCCATTGCATGGTAGTCTCTCGAATGCCCTGACACCTTGAAGGAAATTCAGACTAAAACCAATAGGAATTAGGAAACAAATACTCTTGCAACTCCTAGATATCTCTCCCTAGACAGACCAGCCAGCCTGCCGACAGCAGCACTCCTGTGGCACTCGGCTGTGAGATGTGTACACCCCATGAATTCACCGTTCTGACCAGTCATATGGTTTTTGATTGGATTGACTTGTCCACGGACCCCATCCCCAGTATCGCTATTGATACTGATAATGGCTCCAAAGAGCCTCCACTTATGGGCTCGCCATAGCCTGTGCTACATGGAAATTTTGCTCCAGTAGCTAAATCTTTAATGGCCATAAATTATTCTTTATAGATTGGTATAGTGTACAACTATACAACTAGTGTATTGTATAGTTGATAATGCTGGAGGATGTTCCAAAGTATACAAGTGTCTTGATGGCTCGAGACACTGAAAGAGGTAATAATTTAAGTTGGTAGTAAGACGTGGAAAGCAAATGAACCTGCCTCTGCATGGAGACGGTGGATTTCAGAGACAGTATATGCTATCAAATAGTCCCTGAGCACGTGCACTCGGCTTGCAGACATCCTGCACATAAGAGTGGGTGAACTTTACTTGATGGTACTTTCTCGATGGTACTTTTCTCTTTCAGTTCGTGTTTCTAATATTTCTCCGTGTTCGTTTTTTGCCCCCATGGAGAGTCCCCCTTCCGCAGTTTTGTACATAAAACGCATCACTAAAGCTTTTACCCCTCCTACGATTCTAAAACGCCTTTTCCTTGAGCACTTTTCTCTGCTCGCTCCTGCTCCGTTTCCGTCTTCACTGATGGGTCTAAGTCTGCGGACAGTGTAGGCTACTGTTGTTTTTCCTGATTGCACTTGTGTGTGTCGCTTACCTCCAGAGACTAGCATCTTCACAGTGGAACTTTATGCTATTCTCTCTGCTCTTCGTCTCCTGCTTTCTCGTTGACAATCTTCCTTTGTAGTTGTTGTGCCCTCATGGCTCTCGGGGTCCTTTAATCTGGTTCGTCCAGTGGTTGTTGAGATCCAGCATTGGCCGTTTCTTGTTCACAGTAAATTTAAGTCGGTTGAGTTTTGTTGAGTTCCTAGCTATATTGGTGTCTCTTTAAATGAGCGTGCGGATGCTGCCGCCGCCAGGGAAGCGTTCCGCTCTTGTCCCATCTCTCGTCAAGGTATTCCTTATTCCGATTTTACCCGGTTATCCATTCCTCCATTCTTACCCGTTGGCAGGCTTGTTGGTCGTCTGTTACTGGTAACAAACTACGTTCTCTTAAAGGTTGTGTGTCCTCGTGGCCGTCCTCCTGCCACCATAACCGGCGGTGGCAGGAGGACGGCTTTTTTTGATGTTTTTCATTCATGAACGGGGAGTTTGGCGGGCACATGGAATCTCTTTTGGGTCTTTGTTTGGAGGACGGGCTGGGGTAATGGATAGTTAATGAACTTTGCATAGGGCAGAAGAAAAAGGGGTGGGAGGGAGGAGGCCTTCCTGTTTCAGTTTTCTACAGTACCTGTAGACCATTGGCAATACAATTGTAGATTTGTTGCACTAGGTAAGCACTGTTAATACTGTACTCTCAAATATTCATTCACTGGTGTGCTACAAATTGGCCACTTTTCATTCGAATTCTCCTGCAGATCACATATTGCACAAAATACCAGCCAAGCATATAGGCTTATCTACTTGTATAATGCAAGGAATTGCTCCATATGAAGAAGACCTCTTCGATCACTGACAGTATGGAAAGGAAATTAGAGGAAGTGCTTATGTTGATTTAGGGACGGCGACGATCATGGGATCTGATGTGCCCCATTGAAGTGCTTAAAGAACAGGATGGGAGAAAGTGTGGGAATTACTAGCCAATGTTTTGATTTGGAATTCTAGAATTGGAAGGACAAAGTAGATTATTGTAGCAATAGAATACTGGCAGTCTTGAAAGAGCAGTATGAAATAATAATAATTTATATTATTATTTTTTTTTTTTTAAGAAATTTAAGATTTTAAATTTTAACATGATTTTGTTTAGGGATTGATGAATTTAACATCTGTGAAGGGACAGTAATAAAATTGAAATAATTACTGTACTGCATTGACATTGATAATACTGTAGTAGCTATTACAGTAAGTGCACAGACTGTCGGTTACCTTAGTTTAGGGGAAATAAATAGTAGTAAAAAGGTGGGGAGGGTGATTTCAGTGTAAAATTGCCAAGTTTTTAGATTTCAAGGTTAGGTTATCAGTCCTTAGATTGTCATAAGTTGTATGTAGCTATTTAAGTTTGTTCACTAGTGCCATTGCAGTGCTGTGATTACTAATCAAATGGTAGATACTTGAATTTTAAGTTTTAGACTTATTTAGAAGCAAAATAATTTTAGCATGTTTTAGAAATAAATGGTTATTTCATGAGAAATGTTAAAACTACTCCTGGAGGATGATTTGATGATGGCAAACATTTTCAAGTAATGAACATAGTATACTGTACAACATAGAGCTTATTTATAATTATTGGATTTGTAAAGATTTTTCATAATTTTTATTCATTAACTTTCAAAGTACTGTATGGTCATCAAAAGGAGCACCCAACTGCATAATTATTTTAATAGAGATCTATTACTTAGTAGGGATCAGTAACGATAACACATTTGCCCTTGACTTTGCCTGGGCAGCAGTCAACATTTTATTTTCTGGCATTTGTAAACATTACATTGTAATGGGAGCCAGGACTAAACAATATTGTTTGAAATGTATGAAAAAGGAATGAATCTGTATGCACGAGTAAAAATAGTGCGAAGGTGTTCGTTGTGCAGGCAAGTGCAGTTATCGTCGTAAGTTCATGTGGGAGGTGAAGTCAAGACTCCAAATGACTGCTGGGAGATGCAGCTATTTTGAACCACATGTACAGTATTGATTCAAACACTGACACGGGATGTATATTTGACTGACGATTACCTGCAGTGCACTAGATAATGGACAACTTTAACTACACTAAGGTTATGATTCTTAGAAGAAACCAATTTGTGTTGCAAGATTATTAGATATTTGCCAATATTTACTTTCATAAAGTACATTATATAACTGACTAGGCATCCCAACCTCTTTAATGTATCTAATACGGTACACCCCTACACTCATTCTGTGTGATGTACAGTACCATATTAAATACTGTAATGCAAATTACCATGCTGCACAAATATGA
>WNGS01164858.1:18606632-18642388 GCA_020271785.1 Procambarus virginalis
ACACACACACACACACACACACACACACACACACACACACACTGTGTGTGTGTACTCACCTATTTGTACTCACAAATAGGTGAGTACACACACACTCGTGTAAGTGTGTGCAAGTGTGTGTGTGAGTGTAAGTGTGTGTGTAAGTGTGTAAGTGTAAGTGTGTGTGTGTGTGTGTGTAAGTGTGTGTGTAAGTGTGTGTGTGTGTAAGTGTAAGTGTAATTGCCATGCTGTTTAAATTGGCTTAACCTCCATTAATGCATTACTTATGACATTGTAATCTTAATATGGAACATGGATTTTTTCTTTTATAGGTATTGTGGGGCAACAGGTGAATTTGGGAGATGCTGCAAACTTTGCAGAGAACATAGAAAGTCCTGACGATGTGCCACAGATAGCAGACTGGAAAGAACGATGTCGTACAACTGTTGGAGAGGATGCTGTAAATGATATAGAGGTATGATAATTTTGTTGACAATGGTAGTAATGTACAGACACCTTAATGTAGGGTGTGTTCTGGAGGGGTGGGGGAAGATGCTGTAAATTGATCTACAGAAATTGATGCTGTATGGAGTTGCCCTTGCAAGAGTTTAGCGGACACAGCTAATTGTTCACTTTCCCCAGTATATTTACAGTAGTTTCTAATCTAAAAAATGAATCCTATAGTATAGTCCTCTTGAATATTAATTGTTGTATTTATTAATTTTATACATTATACAGTATTTATTACCCTTGACCAACATACTAGGGTACATGCTTTCAAAGACGGTAAACAGTCGGTACTGTACACTGTATGATTAGCACTTGTATTGCTTTTAATCTCCAGTATAGTACATTGAGCAACTGCAAACATTGATCTTGGCTGTTTGCATAAAACATGCAGTTGGAAAGATTGATATTAAGCCTCCTCAACAGGCAGGAAAAATGACCTGCCAGATGTTTGGATAGAGAAATAAAAACTATTCTACATAATTTTAACATGGTTTCAGCTTATGCACTTTGTTGTATAATTATAATCTGCAATTTAAATTATTTTAGGATAATGAATTTTGTATTGTAGTTAGTTTATAACGTTGAGGACTGGAATTGCCTTCCTTCATTGCCTGTTATTTAAACTTCTTAAATTTATATGGACAGCTTCTTTAAGAAAAGTACATTTTTAAAATGTAGTTTGTCTAATGATATACTTCATAAAATACAGGAGTCTGGCAGTAATTTGGGAGACTGTGTTGGCCGTCAAATCAACTGGAGCAAACTTCAAGTCGAAATAAATCGTAGCATACCAAGGGGAGAGCTGGATTTGGTCTTCAAGAAGTACTGTGGGTAAGGCATTTTGTCCATTTAGTTCCTACCAGGTAGGAATGTAAATACAGTATTGTAATGTATTGGACTTGCAAAATAGTCAAACTATGACAGGTAAATTTAAATTCCTTTATCTTATTTTATCTTTGTTTCATCTCTACTTCAGGAAGGGAGTAAGTTAGATGGTTGGCAAGTTTTGTACAGTATAGATTAAATATGAATAAATTGATAAAAATGGAACGGGCAACTTTTTCAATATATTCAATCGAGAAATGACCAGGAGCATGGCTAAAGATGCAAATAGCCCTATTGACCTGCAAGAGTGCAAAAAGTACCTTAACTGTGTTAGAGGGTATTTGACAAGCTTCTCCAAAGGGTGATCATCAACTGGTCTGCAATTACTTTCAGACTGTATTTAGTGGCATTAAACAGCATTTGACCACAGTGAATCAGAAGGCAAATGCCAGGGATTCAAAAACCATTAGCCTACTTAACTCTTCTCATAGTGGCCAGTTTCCTTTATTAAAATGGTTGTCGCTAAAGCACTAGAGATGTTGGCCATAATAGCCTTTTGATTGATTTTTCCCAGCCTTTTAAAGCTCATAAACTGCTTAACACTGTAAATATAGACTAAGCTGCTGTGATTGAGGAAATGCATGTTTGACAAGTGGAAACTGCCTCAATTCTGGTCCGAGACTGGATCAAAGAGACTTTGGTCTAGAAGCACCTTAAGATAAGGAAAGGTAACCTTTCAAATGAAAAATACATTTTCATTTGAATTTGGCCAAAGGGTTACTTTCCTAGCTGGCATGTACAGCATACTGGTACACTTCTACTATATAAATAACCTTCCTATTTTAGTGTTACATTGCTTAGTTTCCTGTTCTTGCTATATAGTACAGTGCCCCAAACTCTTGTAAATTTATGAATTTGGATACCCTACCTTGTATAATTGGCATATTTTATTGTTTGATCTTGTACCATATATCGGAATGGTTGTACACATAATATATTTGACACGGGGAGGGTAACGTTTGTTGTGAATGCGATACATTGCAATTTCATGCATTTAGTTTTTTGCCTCTTGACCACTGTACTGTGCATTAGTTTAATATGGAAAAATACCCTGTGTATCCATTTACTAGTACTGAGGAACGGGAAGCGAGGTCAGTGTACCCATGGGAGTTTTGAGTTTTAAGATGTACTGTACTAACAAACGTGTGCTGTTTGATGCACTCCCCCTTCTCCATATGGTGTGCACAGTAGTGGTTAAATGATTTTTCTCAAAAGCCACATTCAATAAAGTATAATAAAAGCCCATAGTTTTTTGAATTGCATTCAATCAGGATCATGATTTGGAAGGTTGTATAGTTAGGGTAAACCGCTAGGCAGGAAACTAGTTTGTACAATATATTTACTTGCTGAACTAGGTTGGAAGAGTGCATTTTCAGTCAATGTAAGGAAGTTGTAATAAAAATCCAATTTTATCACTTCAGCCGTCGTGATCGTCTCATGGCTTGTGCTGAAGCTCTGTTTACCAAACTTGAGAGGTGTATGAATGAGAGAGAGCTGCGTGACCTGAACATTACCAGGAAGGCCATAGATGCTGGAATAGACTTTATTTGCCATAATGATGGAGACAAAATTGCTTGTGAGTATTGGTTTTTGTAGGTTTGTAAGTTTTCTCTCGTCTGCTCTGTGCTTCACTAGCTGAAAGAGCATCCTGTGTAGTGCAAAAGTAGCTTTTTAATCTTTTATAAAACCATTGAACAATGCTTGTCTTTTTTTTTCTCTCCAGTGTTTTAAATTAATGGTAAAGCAATGTAATTTACTCCGTTTACATGTGTTGCAATTTGAGTTTAATAAATATGAAATAATTAATATTAATCTTACTCCAGTATTATACTGATTTATCTAGTGTGGTTTATAATTCACTTTCAGTGTTCATGGCTGAGGAGGGAGAAGAATGTATAAACAGCCAGAAAGACAAAATACAGTCATGTATTGAAGAAAAGGTACCTGATCTCGAAGAGGCGCAAAGTGACCCTTTGAGTATTGGTATTAATGATCTCGTAATAAATGAAGAAAACTGCAAGTAAGTTTTATGAAAACTTAAATTTGAATTAGTCCAAAAGAATTAATCCTAAATCCTACCCCCCTGATAATGTATCAACCAGGAGAATTATTGGTCCTTGATTTCATCCTTGACCTAAACCAGTCTGCCCAAATGGCACTTTTTGAGTCATCAATAACAAAGTAAACGAAATAAATCAAAGCCATCTGTGGTATGTTCATTGGCTCTTTATCGGCCCTAATTACTATACTAGTGTTCCACTCGTCAACTCTAAAATAGTTTCCATTTATTCCCTCTTTCCCCACTATTTTGCCGAGCCAGATTTTAAGTTCAAACTGTGGCGCTCTACCAAGATAATATGACAATGTCGTGTTTTTCTCTTATCACTGTTATTTACCATTTTCCATTCACCAGTCATGACTACTAACCTGGTGAATGAAGTGTCCAACTAGGTTTGAAAACAATATACAGTACTACTGGTCTTTTTTTATATACCAAGCCCATTTAATCCAAGCCAAAACACAAGATTTTCTATAAGTGATCTTGGAAATGTTCATTTAATATTCAGCCACATTATACAAAAGCTTACCTGGTCTACAAAGATAATTTATTGGAAGTTACATTCTTAGATTTGCTTAACCAGTCAATTTTCTGCTTAACTGAATACAGTGCACTTAAATTCACTTGCCAAATATTTTGCCATGCAGTACTAACATTGTATTGACAGTAGTAGTAGTAGTACTTGTGTATTAAACTAAAACTGATGTACAGTACAGTATTTTGAATATACATAATGGTCTCCTAATACTGGTATTGAAAGCCTGTAACATTAATTTTTACCCACAAATAGCTGGTTTGCATAAATTTTTAAATGTAAAGTTGTCGAGAATTCACCCCCCCCCCCCCCAAAAAAATGGTAATTGAATTGGTAATGCTTGTTGAAGATACTGTTCAGCAGATCTGTTTTTTTTACTTTAGTTAAAATACCTGTATTGATACATAATCTAACTTGGATCATTAAAGATAACATTATGTATTTTCAGAAAAGTAAATGCTATGCACCAATGTGTAGTGAAGTACACTGAACAATGTGAAGACCCAACCCCATCTAACATCCTTGACTCGCTGATCACGCAAGTTTTGAAGGCGACGCCATGTTGGCAGACCAGCAGTGCTCCAACCTTCATGTCTCCCACTCAGTACCTCTTACCTCACTTGCTCACACTACTGGCTGCTGCACTCACTGCTGCTAATATACTACTTTAATATTCTATGGGTAAACTTCTCTGTAAACCAGTACAGGTGTACTTGATTGCAGAGCAACAAAAGTTTGACAGTTGGTGGTCCTAAAGTGAATGCAGCTAATGGGGCAGATTGTTGCACACTCAAGGCTGATCTCATAAGTTTAATTATAATCTAACATTAGATTAGAAGGAAATGTTTGACTGGCCTCGGTCATTTGATGTTATGTACATTCCTCTGCTTTAAATAGATCTGATTGAATTGTAAATAGGCACTCAATATTTTTATATTCCTAAATAAGCAATGTTTAGTTATGCATAAGTTTTGTTTGACGTGTAGCCTTGAAATATCTGAATTTTAATAAGTAATGTTGAAGATTCGCTTCAATTTTTAAGTTTAAAATTCCTGTAATGTTAATTATACCAACATTTCATTTGATCTATTCTCGTTAAAATGTCTTTCAAATTTAACTTTTCTGCAATATTTGTTGCAACCCATTTTCAAATGTTTACTCTAATTTTGTTATTGTTTACCCTAGATGTTGAAATTATTCAAAATGGAGTACTGTGACTTGTCACTTAACCAAATTGGTTTTTAAAATACATTTTGTGCAAGAATATTAAAACTGTCAATTTTCTAAAATGTATTACACTAAGGCTATAGTTCATAACAATGTGCATTATACACAGCAATTCAGTTGACTTGGACACATTGTGGCTTATTTTCCTAAATTTGTATTGGTAGAACAGTGCTAAAAATGAAGTTTCTCTTTGTACATGAAAGTTGTAGCCCTTGCAGGCAAAGAAATTAAAATATATATATAATTAATGTTGTCTAAATTGCTACTAAAAGATAGTTCATGGGTTAATGACTATGGCTATCAGTTCTTGTCTTACTGTGCTGTAAGCAGTTTTGTACTTCACTGCTGTGAATGATTGTGATTGGTAATGCAAGAAGTGTATATTGACAGTGCAATCTATAGTGTGGTGTTAAAGCAGCTTTTAGTAAAGTCTTTATTAGTTGGTAATCATTTTTTTTCTGTAACCTTCTATTACTTTAATATTCTGTTTTTCCTGGCTGATGCCTTCTACACTTTCACAGGCGAGAAGAGAGGTAAATGTGCTCTATTAATTGTCCTTAGAATACTTGATGATTATTTCTGGCTATTGTCAGGGTTTATGGTTAAAAAAAATAGCATGAGTGTTGCAAAAAATTGGTTTTGCCTTTTCCTAAAATTCATATGGCTTATTGACTTTCATTTTTGTTAATTTTTTTTATTTTCTCTTGTAATGGATAAGAAATGAGCTGTTTTGAAAGTTACATACTGCACAACTGAAGGTATATTGCCTCTGGCAATGTGATCCCATGCAACAAATTTGTGATGGTATTCAATAATTTTCTAGCATGTATTTGTATCTAGCATGCACTATTGAATGGCAAGGTGTTAAGGGTTGGAGGGCTAATAAATCAATGTTGAACTGGTAGCACGAGACTGCATTTCTATTTAAGCAGTCGCCTGTCATTTTTATTATGGTGCTATGCAGCTTTCCCAGCTTGGCACTTTTTTTTTTTTTCTCCTTTATAATCGCCTGCTTAGTCTGTTGTTTGACGTTTTGGTAAATATATAAAACTAATTTATCTTGTCCAATTTTTAGGAACACCGAATCTTTCAGTTTACATAGTGCATGTGAAATTATGAAGTCATAAATTGGTATGCATTTGTAGATAGGAATGAGATTGGGTGGATAAAAATAATTGCCTCATATGGGCCAATAGGCCTTGCAGTTATCTTTATGTTCTTGATAAGAGTGCAGGAAAGTAGGACATATCCATTGCATGGTAGTCTCTCGAATGCCCTGACAACCTGACACCTTGAAGGAAATTCAGACTAAAACCAATAGGAATTAGGAAACAAATACTCTTGCAACTCCTAGATATCTCTCCCTAGACAGACCAGCCAGCCTGACGACAGCAGCACTCCTGTGGCACTCGGCTGTGAGATGTGTACACCCCATGAATTCACCGATCTGACCAGTCATATGGTTTTTGATTGGATTGACTTGTCCACGGACCCCATCCCCAGTATCGCTATTGATACTGATAATGGCTCCAAAGAGCCTCCACTTATGGGCTCGCCATAGCCTGTGCTACATGGAAATTTTGCTCCAGTAGCTAAATCTCTAATGGCCATAAATTATTCTTTATAGATTGGTATAGTGTACAACTATACAACTAGTGTATTGTATAGTTGATAATGCTGGAGGATGTTCCAAAGTATACAAGTGTCTTGATGGCTCGAGACACTGAAAGAGGTAATAATTTAAGTCGGTAGTAAGACGTGGAAAGCAAATGAACCTGCCTCTGCATAGAGACGGTGGATTTCAGAGACAGTATATGCTATCAAATAGTCACTGAGCACGTGCACTCGGCTTGCAGACATCCTGCACGTAAGAGTGGGTGAACTTTACTTGATGGTACTTTTCTCGATGGTACTTTTCTCTTTCAGTTCGTATTTCTAATATTTCTCCGTGTTCGTTTTTTGCCCCCATGGAGAGTCCCCCTTCCGCAGTTTTGTACATAAAACGCATCACTAAAGCTTTTACCCCCTCCTACGATTCTAAAACGCCTTTTCCTTGAGCACTTTTCTCTGCTCGCTCCTGCTCCGTTTCCGTCTTCACTGATGGGTCTAAGTCTGCGGACAGTGTAGGCTACTGTTGTTTTTCCTGATTGCACTTGTGTGTGTCGCTTACCTCCAGAGACTAGCATCTTCACAGTGGAACTTTATGCTATTCTCTCTGCTCTTTGTCTCCTGCTTTCTCGTTGACAATCTTCCTTTGTAGTTGTTGTGCCCTCATGGCTTCAGGGTCCTTTAATCTGGTTCATCCAGTGGTTGTTGAGATCCAGCATTGGCCGTTTCTTGTTCACAGTAAATTTAAGTCGGTTGAGTTTTGAGTTCCTAGCTATATTGGTGTCTCTTTAAATGAGCGTGCGGATGCTGCCGCCGCCAGGGAAGCGTTCCGCTCTTGTCCCATCTCTCGTCAAGGTATTCCTTATTCCGATTTTTACCCGGTTATCCATTCCTCCATTCTTACCCGTTGGCAGGCTTGTTGGTCGTCTGTTACTGGTAACAAACTACGTTCTCTTAAAGGTTGTGTGTCCTCGTGGCCGTCCTCCTGCCACCATAACCGGCGGTGGCAGGAGGACGGCTTTTTTTGATGTTTTTCATTCATGAACAGGGAGTTTGGCGGGCACATGGAATCTCTTTTGGGTCTTTGTTTGGAGGACGGGCTGGGGTAATGGATAGTTAATGAACTTTGCATAGGGCAGAAGAAAAAGGGGTGGGAGGGAGGAGGCCTTCCTGTTTCAGTTTTCTACAGTACCTGTAGACCATTGGCAATACAATTGTAGATTTGTTGCACTAGGTAAGCACTGTTAATACTGTACTCTCAAATATTCATTCACTGGTGTGCTACAAATTGGCCACTTTTCATTCGAATACTCCTGCAGATCACATATTGCACAAAATACCAGCCAAGCATATAGGCTTATCTACTTGTATAATGCAAGGAATTGCTCCATATGAAGAAGACCTCTTCGATCACTGACAGTATGGAAAGGAAATTAGAGGAAGTGCTTATGTTGATTTAGGGACGGCGACGATCATGGGATCTGATGTGCCCCATTGAAGTGCTTAAAGAACAGGATGGGAGAAAGTGTGGGGGTTACTAGCCAATGTTTTGATTTGGAATTCTAGAATTGGAAGGACAAAGTAGATTTTTATTGTAGCAATAGAATACTGGCAGTCTTGAAAGAGCAGTATGAAATAATAATTATTATATTATTATTTTTTTTTTTTTAAGAAATTTAAGATTTTAAATTTTAACATGATTTTGTTTAGGGATTGATGAATTTAACATCTGTGAAGGGACGGTAATAAAATTGAAATAATTACTGTACTGCATTGACATTGATAATACTGTAGTAGCTATTACAGTAAGTGCACAGACTGTCGGTTACCTTAGTTTAGGGGAAATAAATAGTAGTAAAAAGGTGGGGAGGGTGATTTCAGTGTAAAATTGCCAAGTTTTTAGATTTCAAGGTTAGGTTATCAGTCCTTAGATTGTCATAAGTTGTATGTAGCTATTTAAGTTTGTTCACTAGTGCCATTGCAGTGCTGTGATTACTAATCAAATGGTAGATACTTGAATTTTAAGTTTTAGACTTATTTAGAAGCAAAATAATTTTAGCATGTTTTAGAAATAAATGGTTATTTCATGAGAAATGTTAAAACTACTCCTGGAGGATGATTTGATGATGGCAAACATTTTCAAGTAATGAACATAGTATACTGTACAACATAGAGCTTATTTTATAATTATTGGATTTGTAAAGATTTTTCATAATTTTTATTCATTAACTTTCAAAGTACTGTATGGTCATCAAAAGGAGCACCCAACTGCATAATTATTTTAATAGAGATCTATTACTTAGTAGGGATCAGTAACGATAACACATTTGCCCTTGACTTTGCCTGGGCAGCAGTCAACATTTTATTTTCTGGCATTTGTAAACATTACATTGTAATGGGAGCCAGGACTAAACAATATTGTTTGAAATGTATGAAAAAGGAATGAATCTGTATGCACGAGTAAAAATAGTGCGAAGGTGTTCGTTGTGCAGGCAAGTGCAGTTATCGTCGTAAGTTCATGTGGGAGGTGAAGTCAAGACTCCAAATGACTGCTGGGAGATGCAGCTATTTTTGAACCACATGTACAGTATTGATTCAAACACTGACACGGGATGTATATTTTGACTGACGATTACCTGCAGTGCACTAGATAATGGACAACTTTAACTACACTAAGGTTATGATTCTTAGAAGAAACCAATTTGTGTTGCAAGATTATTAGATATTTTGCCAATATTTACTTTCATAAAGTACATTATATAACTGACTAGGCATCCCAACCTCTTTAATGTATCTAATACGGTACACCCCTACACTCATTCTGTGTGATGTACAGTACCATATTAAATACTGTAATGCAAATTACCATGCTGCACAAATATGATTTGGATTGTAAAATTATAAATTAAAAAAGTAAGGTTAGGAAACTTGATTTGAATAAATATTGCACTTTAATACTAAAACAAATTTGCCCGGTAATATCTAAAATTTATTGTAAAAATTGCCTTTGAATTTCCCACTTAAGTATTAGAGAAAACTGAATACACAGTGGTGCTTTTTGGACAACAGGTAGACATTTTTACTCTTTTTTTTTTTTTTTATTTAAATATTGAAGGTGTAATGATAGCTTAAGTATAGTATTTGAAGTATTATCTCCAATACTGTATGAAGTTCAAATGCTGAAGAGTAAAAATCATCCACAACTCCACCTTTCCCCTTAACTCCATGTTGAACATTATGTATACTTTATATACATTTCATATATGTTTAAGGTTAGTGATACATAATTTATCAGTATTTTTCTTTCAGGTTAACTATATTTATGTGTAAAAAATACAAATGTATATAAAGCTACCTGGGAATGTACAGTTGAAGTATCTAAAATATTTAAATTACTTAATATTTTGTTTAGAATGAGATATTTAACAAGGAAAATTCTGCCATGTTTAAATCTCAAGTTATTGAATATATGAAACTATTCAGCATAGTTGTGTGATGTATGTTAAAGGTGGTAAATGTTAAGGCATAGTATGTGGAACAGGGACAAGGAGGCTTGTGTATAACTGTATGGCCCATTTTCTCAATTTGATACTCTAAAAATGCAACTGTTTTTGCCTAATCATAAATGTTTGAACCCTAAAATCTCTCGAAACAGATGCTTAAAAAAGTCAATGGTGTTTTTAATTCTTGCTGATACATTGCATTTTTACCAGTTTGGTAGATTCTGTAAAAAAAAAAAAATGTATTAGTAGGGAGGATGGGTTAAACCGTAATAGATAGAGTAGTTGTATTATAAAACACAGTACAGTGTACTGTAATCCAAAGTTTTCAGCACTTCGGTTATATTTACATTTAACAGCACATCCATGAGAGATGGTTTTTTTTCCTTGTCTCCTGCCAAATAAAGAGTTTTATCCCATATCTAACATGATTTTTTTTTTCTTTTTAATGTCATGTTCTTTTTTAATGTCAATGTATTTTTTTAATGTGATGCAAAAACTGACAGTGTTGCCAAAGTTCTGTATGGAATATCAAATGCAGAAAATTTCATGAATACCATTGAAGTTAGTGTTCTTTTAGGAGGGAAAATACAATGAAAATACTTTGTTTTTGTTTCTATAAGTGTATTATGAAATGTGTTACCCCATTTCATGGTTTAAAGAAGCATGTAATATGAAGTACAGTGTTGTAGGAAAAATGTTGATGTACTGTACTGTAGTTTGTAAATTGACTGTCAATAATGTTACAAATGTACGTTATGATGAGCAAAAAGCCATAGCTTGGGTATAAAACTTGAAAACATTTGATAAATACTGTACTATAGGATCATTCTTGTTAAATATACTGCTGAGAAGAGGTGGGTGGTGGCATGAGCAGTTTTACGCCACCAGTTAGCAGCACATAATGAATATTTTTTAAAGTTGTAAATACTGTCTATCCTTGTAGTACTGTATAGAAAAGTTTTAATATATGAAAATGGACTGGTCGTTCAGCCCTAACAATTTGTTCACATTAAGCAAAATAAATTTTTGTGGCCCCATGGGTTAATGTGGATTTTTGAAGATTAACTTTTGCAACATTCATTGTGTCCATAAAGTCCAAAATTGTGCATAAATACAAGTAATTATTCTCCAACAGAATAAATTCTTAGAATTGTTTCATTTCAATTTTAAGATTGTTAATACTGTACTGTACAGTAAATTCTTTAATGTTTACAGCAAACAGGCCAGGAAATCTGAACAGTACAGAAAATGAGGTAAAATGAAGTGGAAGAAAACAACTAATGAAAACTTAAAATAAAATTTTAAGAAGTAATGCTAAGACTGCAATAACCATTATTCATGTCAGTAAATTTAGAAAAGCTGGATCTAATGAAAATAGTTTTAATATTTTTACATGCCTTGTGTTCACTCAACAGTTTTTCTATACATAATGGGAAAACACTGAATACTGTATGTACATGATTGGCTTAAGTGTATTTTTACTTTACCAAAATATCAGAAAATTGAACACTGGATGCAATACTGTACTTCGACAGAATGACATCTTGCAAGGTATGTACCACTATAAAGGTTTTATGGGATAAATACTATTGTAACTATCATACATAATGCTGCATAAAACTATTAGGTTAAATTTTCTCTAATAATAACAATAATACTGCAACATATGTCATTCTCATTATGAGAAAGGAATCTGGCATAGGATCTGTCATAGTTTATTTTAATTTCAAGCTGGTAAAGAACATAATGTATGCACACTCATCCTCATCACTTTGTTGGTCCCATCCTTGCAAGGTTGGCTCCTTGTAAAAGTTCTCTGCCAGGACATTACATCTTGGTTTCTTCTTAGCAGGTATATCCAGTGGTTCATCTTTTATTTCCTTAAAAATATATAAATATAAATTTTCATAATCCCATTTAATCACTTTCATGGTAAGGAAAGGCTTACCTTTCCTTACCAGTCTACTCATGGTAGACTGGAGAGAGAAAAGGAAATGCTACATCATGCAAGGTTATGGATAATAACAAAAATTCCATTAACTATTTTCTTGACTATATACCCAATTTACCTGAGGGCCACTAACTATAGTGGCCTCGACAAGGACAGGAAGCTAGGAGCTTGTCAAAGGTCTCCCCATTTTGCCTTGATTTTTTGGTTAGCTTTTCTGACTGCTGTACCCACCTGTTGTGCAACTTTTAATGAGTGGTGGATTTTGACTCTAAGATCCTTTTATTCATCAATCTGCCGTAATGTAATACTTATTACAATAATGTAATTTAATAGTCGAGGCATAGGGTTGTTACATCCCACATGCATAGTCTTGCATTTGTCGATATTAAAAAGCATTTGTCAGTCTTCTGACCATTTGTGGAGTTTATGTAAGGCTCCAATATCATTATCATTTTCCACTTTACCATAAATCTTTGTGTCATCTGCAAATTTGATGATGTGGTTTGTAATATTCTCATCTGTGTCATTGATATATTGTATGAGAAAAAGGGTAGGTCCCAAAATTAACCCTTGTGGCACCCCACTTATCACATTTCTCCATTCAGATTAGTTTCCATTTAGCATGACCCTTTGTTTTCTTTCCTTCAACCATTGTTTTATCCATTCTAATATTTTACCATTTATTCCATGGGGCCTGTAATTTCCTTGCCCACCTTTCATGTGGTACCTTATCAAAGGCTTTAGCAAAATCCATGTACTATATACTACTTCCAACGGAAGGCCTTTGTCTGAGTAACTGGTTACCATTTCCAAAAATCTGAGCAAGTTTGTAAGGCAGGATCTATTTTTAACAAACCAATGATGTGTCGATTGTACAAGATTGTTCATTGAAAGAACAAGCTCCCTCCAGGAGATGGTTTGCAATTCCTCTCTCATTCCTTTAAAGTCACCTCGCTGGTAATCTAAAAATTCATCTTTGACCTTTATGTGGGTTTCTATATTCATAGTCCATCTTAAAATATGGTGGTTGTACGAGGGGGTTAGCTTTCCCCCCCCCACATGAATTTGATTAATCATACCCTCTTCTGTTGTTAGCACAAGATGGTTACCATGCTGTGGGCTGTGGTAATATGCTGTTACCATGTGTGGGCTCTACCACATGCTGTATAAGAAAGGAGTCCTGCTCAAGGTTGAGAAATTGTTCACCTTATGCTTGTGATGTTAGGTTGATCCAATCTGTCTCGTGGTTAGTCCCCCATTATTAGGGTTTGGGTTTCAAATGCTGCATTGATCACATTATGGAGATCTGCAATTTCCTCTGCTGCTGTTGTGTCAGCCCTGTAGCATACTCCCATTTTACTACCATCTTTAGTTAGAATGTTGCACCAATCAGACTCTGAGGAACCCATGGTGTTCAGTTCCTCATTGTTGGTTGCATCCAGATCCTCTTTCACATACAGTATCACCCCACCTGTTCATGTTCTGTCCTTTCTGAATGGTGGGTGGTATCCTGGGAGATAGATTTTCCCCTCTATTATGTCCTTTTAGCATCCTGTCGTTTTTTTGCTGCTCTATAGTGGGGTCTGGAGATATATATACTTGGTTATACTCCCTCAAGATTGTTTGTATGTATATACTTGGTTATACCAATCAATCTTGATTTTCAGTCACACACATTGAAAACCACTACGACCCGTATAGGGGGTAGTACAGGATCTTTGTTGCTGACCTAAGCTCCAACAGGCTGCTTGTCGCGAATGGACTTCCAACAGCTGCTGTACCCGAAGACCTTCTTGCAGCTTCCACAACTGCTACTGGACCCTCTGCCCTGGGGACCCAAGAGTCGACCCGCAGGAAGCCCTCACCATCTAGCCACAGTGACTCCGCAATTCCTGAGCTTCTCCCATTGACAGGGACAGCAGCAGCCCCAGACAGCTGACCAGGACAATGAGGCCGACTATGAAGACTCGACCAACTCCGAAGACAAACCCAAGGAAGCCAACCACGATGACTCCACCGTCTCCCATGCTCCAGTCGATGTCACCAACTTTCCTGCCCTCTCATGCGGCCGCCAGGGTATCATCTCCCCCTCCAGAACCCACACCGCCACCCACCAGACTAACAGGCTCCCATGCTGCCTCCTCTGGGTATATACGATGTGGCTGCGTACTTTCCAAAGAGGACAGACAGCATAACTCCATAATGCACAATGACTACTGAGAATACAAGTGCAGTTTGATTGAGTGATGAAGATTAAGCTGCTCAAGAGGTGGCACGGGCATGAATAGCCCAAAATACAAGTGCAGGGAAGCAGGACGGATCCTTCGCATGTCGTCCCTCAAGAACACCTTGACCATCTCTGCGACTACGACACCTTGAAGAAGGAAATTCGACCAGACTTTGGGGAACTGGGATAAGGAAACCAATCCTCTTGTAACAACTGAACATCTCCCCCTAGACCGGGCAACTGTAGCCAGCCTGCAACATTTCTGCTGACTCCTATGGCACTCAACTGTGAGCAACGTGTGTACCCCATTAATTCACTGGTCTCACCAGCTGTATGGTCTTCGATTGGATTGGCACATCCACGAACCCCATCCCCACATTTCCAGTATCGGCTATTGATATAGATAATGGTTCCTCGTAAGTGAGCACTTATGGGTTTACCACAGCCTGTGCTACATGGAAATTTTGTTCCAGTAGCTGAATTTAACACAACAACAGTGCTCCTTGTCAATTGCCATAAACATGACAAATACAGTCGCACCCTCTATACAAACAATTTTAACCAAATCTTCTCGTACTATCTCCTGTGCACTACCCACACACTGTTCCTGCTTTTTCATATACAATATGTTCACTTATTTCCTTGGCATGCCTCTCCTCTCCTATTTTCAAATTAACTTTAATAACTCTTTTTCACCAATCTACAATCATTCATTAGTTCCAAATGCCCAGACCATGTTGATATGCTCTATCTTGCAGATTATCAACTTCTGCACTTGCATACCTCCATTACATTTTCATTCTTCACTGTTCTAACATGCTTCTCAGATTGCCCATGTCTGCTGCTATAATTCTTAATTTTTAAAATACAGTACATACCACACCATTGTATGCCTATATACATTAGATACTAGTACTGTACTCATGCATTAATGCAGCCCTCGGGTGTATATACATACTAATGTCTTGTTTTCCAAATGGTGCTACATAGCCTTCCCGGCTTGGTGCCATCTTTGATAATTACTGTACTTACTTGTTTTTCTAAAGAGGGATTTCATAGCCACAGGCACTTTCCTTTCCTGACTCACCCTACTCAGAACTGTTCAAAATTCCTTCATATAATAATAATAATAAAATATTTTATTACAAGAAGGTACAATGGGTTGGTGAGATTACATTAGTGATATTTTTAGTCTTGCAAAACACTAACACGCATAGCGTTTCAGGCAGTTCCTTAATCTAACATATCGGATAAGATAAAAGAAACATTGTAGCAAAGTTTGATATCAACAAATAACTGCAATAAAAATTGACTGAGGTGATTACATGGTAAAGATATGTCTTAAGTATTAATATTGGGGAAGTGGGTACTACAAGACACATTGTGAGTTTGAAGCACAATGTAGGAAACTATGAGGATGAAATTAGGTACTTTTTGGTTTTACTTTTGAATAGGGCATAGATTGGATAATTATTTAATTTGCCAGGGAGTGAATTCTAAAGACTGGGTCCTTTTATTTGCAGAGTGTTTGCACAGATTTAGTTCAACTCTGTGGATATCAAGATATTTTATTTCTGATGTGGTGTTCATGGGTTCTATTACACCTATCTACCCCCTCCCTTTCCATACTGTACCAATCTTATGTAATCTAACCAACTTATTGTACCTTCTTATGAATAAATTATATTATTATTATTACTATTATTGTGATACACCATTGAGTTGCCAGAAGCGAGCAGATTTTCCTAGATATTCCACAAAATGTGTAATTTTCTTGAATATTTTCTGCCTTATGCCCTATAAGGCAGCATTCTTGCCTCCTACGTGTTGCTAAAAGTATTTTCTGTTATATTTTACAACCCGGATGTCCAAAAAATGTATCCTTCCCTGTATTAGTGCAATACTTGCTGGAAGTTTGGCCATGAGGATTCAACTTGCATAAGTGCACTATTTTTTAAACATTGCTGGGTTTGCCACAAAATGGGTGGTAAGTCTACTTGCATGACAATTGACTATTGTGATGGTCACCCTGCTTTTATGGTTTTGTGCTCACTATAAAATGGAACACTATTATATACTAAGCAGGACAGCATCCCCTTTTCTGAGGTAAAATGTCAATTATGGTGCTCAGGCCTTTTTCATGGACATCACAAACACTTATGTTGCTCAACAGGAGCATTAATCCACTCTCCTCCTGGTCCTCCTACTTCAGAACCATTTTCATGTCCTCACCAGAGACCAGCTAATGTACCTCATTCTCCTGCCCATCCAATTTGCAGCCAAGAGTGTCCCTTCAGTTCTCTTCCCTCATCCACTTCCCTGCCTCCATGCATGGTCCCATTCTCTACTAACCTGTAAGAGAAATTCCCTAAAGGAAAAGAATACCTCTGTCCCTGACCTGACTGTTGCAGGTGAGGAGACCACCTTCCCTGACTGGTGTGGTGAGAGCTGGAGACAAAAGCACCAGCTGATTTAATTTTTTGATTGTTGCCGCTGAGGTGTGATCCATCCTTGAATAGCTCGATAAACGGACTGAGGGCACACTGAGATCGAATTAAAAAACTCTGAAGAAAATGACAATGCAGAATCCACTTCAGGTGAAACAGGTCTTGCATCATGTGGTCCCATCAATGGTGAAAGGACACCCACTTGAGAAAGCAGTAAAGCGCATTCAGCCAGACGCAGCTCAATGAGTATATCTTGCAGGAAATTCAAGCTCCCAAAAAACTGCTAAAGTCCTCAATGGAAACGTAGAGACCTAACCAGCACCAGCAGACAGAAACACAGCCGACTGCTGGAGAAAGTGGGCCTAGGCTGTCCTGGTATCCCAGTTAAGTCAAACTGAGATGGCACCAACTAGGATTTCCGCCAGTTGACCAGAGCTGAAGTGGGACAACTGGAAAAATACCAGAGCCCTGGCACACAGACAAGCTGGACAACTGGGGGCCCAAACCAGCTAATCATTGAGATACCCCAAAATACAGATTCCACAAAGATAAATATGTCAGAGGAGCACATATACCAGTCTGGTAAAGGTTCTGGGAGTCAGAAGAGTCCAAATGTGGTATGAGACATGCCTCACTCTGAACCCTAGCAAGTTGTGTCAACAGGTGTCCCAGACATCCAGGTAAATGAACCAAAAATCACTTGATACCACTAGGGACATGGTCATCCAATATGTGGAAGAAAGAACCCATTGAGAACAGGTCTAAAATAGTACCATAGTACAGTATAGAATCTCATTTTAGCACAAGAAAAAAAAGTGGTACTCCTTTGTTAAAGTAGTTATGAATGATGTTTTGGAGAAGAGGAGCAGACTACTGACCAGGTCCTCGAGACAATGGGGGGGGGGGGGGGGGAGACCAAATCTACCAAAGACCCTGAGACACCATTTGAAAAGCCCAGGCATCCCAAGACCAGGCTTTAAACAAGAGGCTCAGAAATTCCCTCACTAAACAGTTACCGGGGCATACACACAAGGACTGGGTGGATGAGCCCTGCCGACCATCAGACTTGGGTAAGTGCAGAGAATGGCAATGGCGCAGGGCAGACAGGCAGACCCACATGCACATGGGCAGTTGACACACACCAGAATCCTTACCTTAGCTAGGGGATCAAAGAGATTGTGTTCACCTGAAGACAGAATCAGAGCAGCCTCAATGGTCTTGTCCATCTTAAATTGTCAAGCCTGGTCTCTTCAATGTAGGATTTTATATAAATGAACATAAAATACATTGAAATTTATTTAAATTTTACTGCTGATGAAATAAATTGATCTTTTTATACATATATTTTTGGCAGCAAAATCATTGCTTAAGTAATTAGAATAAAAAGTGGCTTTCATTAATCATGAAAATCCTTGGTTTATTTTTTCTTCACTCACCTTATCAGGTTAATGTAACTGAAGTGTAACTGTAATTGTTAGGACAATAACAATTTGATTCAAATTAATGATATATAAATTTACAGTATTCTCATTTACATTATCATAACCCCTGACCAATGAGAAAATAGTGAGTCGCTATCAGTCATCTCAAGCTGCCATTATCATACTTTAATTGTATTTTCAGTAAATTCTGACATTTTTGTCTTGGATTGTGACACTTTTACTTGTGCAACATAAAAGTAGTTATGAGTATAAAACCAATACTGTATTTGGATTCATGACAAGCAGCCAAAGGTCCCAGTAGTGAGAGCTGAAAAATTATTGGAAAAACAAAGGTGTGCCCACTTGTGCAATAATTGATAAAACTTCAATGGCAAGAGTTTACGGAATCCCAGGAGACAATATTGGATGTTCAATTATAATAAAGGATATAGCAAGATATTTTGGCAGATAGTTTGATTGGGGTATTAAGTTGCTATGCTGCTATGCAAAACAGGGGAATACACCTATTTCAAATTGTAATATAAATATAACATTACTGTACTGTAAATAGATTGTTATTTGTATGTTAAATGTAATATTTACACAAGCTTCTTAACTGCTTAAACTAGCTCACTTTGCTAAATCATTATACACCATGTTAATTCCACATTTAAAATGTTCCAATTCACAAGTCTTATTACTTGTTAGCAGTGAAGTTTAAAAAGAGCCACAAGTGGTCTTCAGTATGATCCTCAGGCTAACCACACTGGATGGTAAATTGAATAACCTATGAAGAGCTCTACTTTACTGTCATTACTGATGTGTAGCAAGTGAACGAATGCATAATGAAATCACAAGAATGTGATGTATCATTGAGAATATATTAAAGCTGCCCGATGAGATCGAGCTACCATCTCACGAATCCTCAGGTGCACACACACACACACACACATAACCTGACTTTAGGAGAGGACATTATGGCAACCTTAGAAATTTTTTAGGGAGTATAATTGGACAGACTTGTTGCTAGGCAAGGAAGTGAATGAGATGTATGTCAAGTTTTGTGAAATTTATGATAAAGGCACAACAAAATTTATACCAAAACAGAGAAGCAGAACTAGGAAACAGGATTGGTTCGACAGAAAGTGCGAGAGGGCCAGAGACCAAAAGACGCAAAAATGGAATCAATACAGGAAGAGGCCAAACCCCCAATCATACCAGCGATACAAAGATGCGAGAAACAACTACACGGCAGTGAGGAGAGAGGCAGAAAGAAATTTTGAAAAAGGGATTGCAGACAAATGTAAAACAGAACCAGGTCTATTCTATAAATTCATAAACAACAAATTGCAGGTAAAGGATAATATTCAGAGGTTGAAAATGGGAAATAGATTCACGGAAAATGAAAAGGAAATGTGTGAAACATTAAACGAAAAGTTCCAAAGTGTGTTTGCACAAAATGAAATCTTCAGGGAACCAGATACAATAAGAATTCCAGAGAACAACATAGAGCACATAGAGGTGTCTAGAGACGAAGTGGAAAAAATGCTCAAAGAGCTAAATAAGAACAAAGCAGTTGGTCCAGATGGAGTTTCACCATGGGTTCTGAGAGAATGTGCACCTGAGCTCAGCATCCCTCTTCAACTGATCTTTCAGGCATCCCTGTTTACAGGAGTTGTAGCTGATGTGTGGAAAAAGGCTAACATAGTTCCAATTTACAAGAGTGGAAGCAGGGAAGACCCCCTTAATTATAGACCGGTATCATTGACAAGTGTAATAGTCAAAATATTGGAAAAAATAATCAAAACTAAATGGGTAGCACACCTGGAGAGAAATGATATAATATCAGACAGACAGTATGGTTTTCGATCTGGTAGATCCTGTGTATCGAATTTACTCAGTTTTTATGATCGAGCAACAGAGATATTACAGGAAAGAGATGGTTGGGCTGACTGCATCTATCTGGACCTAAAAAAGGCTTTCGACAGAGTTCCACATAAGAGGTTGTTCTGGAAACTGGAAAATATTGGAGGAGTGACAGGTACGCTTCTAACATGGATGAAAAACTTTCTGACTGATAGAAAAATGAGGGCTGTGATCAGAGGCAATGTATCGGACTGGAGAAATGTCACAAGTGGAGTACCACAGGGTTCAGTTCTTGCACCAGTGATGTTTATTGTCTACATAAATGATCTACCAGTTGGTATACAGAATTATATGAACATGTTTGCTGATGATGCTAAGATAATAGGAAGGATAAGAAATTTAGATGATTGTCATGCCCTTCAAGAAGACCTGGATAAAATAAGTATATGGAGCACCACTTGGCAAATGGAATTTAATGTTAATAAATGTCATGTTATGGAATGTGGAATAGGAGAACATAGACCCCACACAACCTATATATTATGTGAGAAATCTTTAAAGAACTCTGATAAAGAAAGAGATCTAGGGGTGGTTCTAGATAGAAAACTATCACCTGAAGACCACATAAAGAATATTGTGCAAGGAGCCTATGCTATGCTTTCTAACTTCAGAATTGCTTTTAAATACATGGATGGGGATATACTAAAGAAATTGTTCATGACGTTTGTTAGGCCAAAGCTAGAATATGCAGCTGTTGTTTGGTGCCCATATCTTAAGAAGCACATCAACAAACTGGAAAAGGTGCAAAGACATGCTACTAAGTGGCTCCCAGAACTGAAGGGTAAGAGCTACGAGGAAAGGTTAGAAGCATTAAATATGCCAAAACTAGAAGACAGAAGAAAATGAGGTGATATGATCACTACATACAAAATAGTAACAGGAATTGATAAAATCGACAGGAAAGATTTCCTGAGACCTGGAACTTCAAGAACAAGAGGTCATAGATATAAACTGGCTAAACACAGATGCCGAAGAAATATAAGAAAATTCACTTTCGCAAACAGAGTGGTAGACGGTTGGAACAAGTTGGGGGAGAAGGTGGTGGAGGCCAAGACCGTCAGTAGTTTCAAAGCGTTATATGACAAAGAGTGCTGGGAAGACGGGACACCACGAGCGTAGCTCTCATCCTGTAACTACACTTAGGTAATTACTTAGGTAATTACACTACCGACCTCGAACCATGACCGCGCTCACGGTCAGATGGTTGGTGCATGTGTCTGGGAGTATAGGGATGGGGTCTCAATATTTCTCATAATAAGTGAATATTTAACAAATTCTAGCAATACTATAAAAAGATAACAAATTAGTTTGTAAATTTAATTCTACCATAAAACTGGATCTTAATTGTGCTCATCAAATTCCTCTTAGGTGTTAGCCATAACAACTAAAGCACTGTACTGTATATATATATAACAAGTGCCCTAAAGGAAACGTACCTCTAATGTACACATGCTGTATATAACCTATGTATGAAAGGAATAACCAGTGAATATACATCATACTGGTATTCTGCTGTATGTTACATTGATATGTTTCTTATGCTCATTGTTAATACATGACACTGTATTCACATACCAAAATACCCATTTGAAACATTTGTACTAATACTGTGCAAATGCTCCAACTAAATATGTAAATATATATATATATATATATATATATATATATATATATATATATATATATATATATATATATATATATATATATATATATATATATATACGTGAAAAAACATACAATTCATCAGACATTCTCTATGCCTTGAATAACATGTATACTATATGCTGCAATGCACATCTGACTGGCTCACTGGGACATCTCATCAGACGAGTCAGGAATGAGCCACTGTCGCCTCCACAAAGTTCACCCTTATCATGTCCATTCGCTTCTGGGACATGAGCCACACGTTCTCCCTTCTGTGCTCCCTTCTCTACATACGCTGCATCTGATGTAAACACAACACAATTTTATGAAAAAAAAAATCACCTGGAATGTTTGCACAATATGTGTAATGTTTATATTACACTATACAGTACTTATCTGCATGTAACAGGCAGTCCTCCACAACACAACATGCCTAACCCCTCAAATCCCAAACTCAAATGTTAATCCATCTGTAATGCTAACTTAAATTAAGCAGTACTTTGTGTACTCTTTTAAAACATTACTAATAAATTTTCACTCAATCACACTTTATTTTAAAATACTATGCACCATTAACAAATCTTCAAATACATATACTGTGCATACACATTTATATGTATGTATGTATGTATGTATGTATGTATGTATGTATGTATGTATGTATGTATGTATATGTATGTATGTATGTATGTATGTATGTATGTATATATGTATATGTGTGTGTGTGTGTATGTGTGTGTGAAAGCTACTTTTTTAGCGAATATGAAATTGACCTCCTTGCTCCTTTCCTTTTTTGCTTAGTCATCAAACAAGTCACAGAAGTCCTGTCCAGCAAGCTTAACTTCTGTTTCTTGGATTATGGTATCCTAGCTGGTTCCTAAGACTCCCTCCTGAAGGACATCAGAACAATCCAGGAGCAAGGTGCAAATTTAGGCCTCACCCTGAATTCTTCTAAGTGTGAAATAATATGTTCCAATCTGGGCACCATAGAGGATATTCTGCCAAATATTCATGTAACGAAACCTAAAGACAGCTCACTTCCAGGAGCCCCCCTGGGGTTGAAGGCCATTGATGAGGTCCTTGATAACAAAATTACTGACCTTAAGAGGATGGATGGGAGAATTGACGATATTGATGCTCATGACATAATTTACCTCCCCAGGTAAACCTACTTTCTGAGGTGTTCAACATCCTACAGTAGCTAAAAACTAGGTGAATATGACCTCTTATTGAAATCGAAGTCAGAAAGAGCCCTCACCCATTCTCTTGATGACTTACAGTGGAAACAAACCTCTCTTTACATCAGACTTGGGGGCCTTGGAGTTCGAATAGCAACGCAAATCTCTGTACCAGCCTTCCTGTCCTCCTCCTCGGCATCCAACAACCTTGTGAAGGAAATTATACCTACCTACTTAGGTCAGCTTGCAGGCGTACACGATCCCAATTTTATATACTGTGCCACCAAGTGGGCCTCTCGTGCAGGCACATTACTTCAACCACCACCATCAAAAGCCCAAAAGCAATCCAGCTGGGATGGCCCCATTGTAGACCGAGCTGCTGCAACAACACAACACGACACTGCTCACCTCACAGCAGTAGCAGCCCCCACATGCAGGCGACTTCCTGTTAGCAACCCCAATGTCGGAAACTAGCACACATCTCACACCACACACCCCTCTGAATTGCTGTGAC
Organism: Procambarus virginalis; assembly: GCA_020271785.1. Lineage (NCBI taxonomy): Eukaryota > Metazoa > Arthropoda > Malacostraca > Decapoda > Cambaridae > Procambarus > Procambarus virginalis. The sequence goes on from WNGS01164858.1 coordinate 18,630,250, forward strand.
CCTCCACCTTGCTGCCCCAATCCACACCAAATATAGATGTATTTGTGGCGAGGTGGTGGCTGACAGGAACGGCCACCATGGCCTACTCTGCCGAAGCACAGTGAAGTCAACATCATCAAGAGGAGCCTCACTACAGCTGGATGCCCAGCTGAGAGAGAGCGCCCTGTTACCTAACGTCCCGGAACTCTGCTGCTCTTATTGGTCACCCAGATGGTATCACAGTGAACCCCTGGAAAAATGGCAAGCAGTTGGTGTGGGACTACACATGTGTATTATCAACCCTGGCTAACACCTACATTGATTTCAGTGTTGAACATGCAGGTGGCGCTGCTACTCACAGGAAATCAGCCAAGTCCCGTAAGTACAGAGAACTGGATCACCATTACAATTTTGTCCCCAGTGCTTCCGAAACACTTGGCGCCTGGGGTAAGAGTGCAACCTGTTTTTTTTAAGGAACTGGGTTCTAGGCTAATTGAAACAACAAGAGACCCTTGAGCTTCCAGCACCTCAGCATGGAAATACAGAGGGGTAAATGCACACTGCATTCAGGGTTTCTGTCTGCCATCTGAGGAGCTGGAGGAATTTGACAACTTATGATAATCAACTTTGTACTTTATATGTAACTTTTTTTTTAATAAATTTTAAATAAAATAAACACTTATATATATAAGGGGGAGAAGACAATATGTGCCAGCGTACGTGGGAGCCTGACAAGGCTCCCCCACATGCTACATATCCTCTTCTTCAAGGCTTTAGGGTCCCTACACACAACCAGAGGTGGTACCCTTATTTGTATATTACATATTCCCTTCTCTGTTACTGTATGTTGGCATACCTTAGTTGATACTGTACCGATATAGTATTAGTACAGTATTTGTATGAATTATCCCAGCCCTGTATGCAAGTGGATAGGAGTTCTTAAACAACTTGTGTTACAATTACTAATATTATAATTTTATAGCACAGCATAAACAGGGAAAAAACAAAACTGAATTTGCTTACCAATTGTTGTCTCACTTGGGTCCTCTTGACTTTCTGTTGATGTATCTCTCTCATCCATCACTTCAACCTGTGGTTTAGCCAATATATAATTAGTTTTAGGCCAAATTTAATTTTAAAGCCACTTGAATAAAATGCAGGGTGCCTAGGCGCCTAACAACAATACTTATGTGATATGCAGGAAATATTAAAAAAAAAAAAAAGTCCATTTACCTAAGCACGTACTGTGATGCAGCTAAACTACCAGAATTTCATGCAGAAAAACATGCGGAATTTCTTCTTCACTTAAGAAAGACTCTACAGGTACTGCATACATTATATAAAGAAGTTATTTAAAAATGATAGATTCTCATTATACAATGAATCATAATAACATAGATGAAGATATGATGACCAAGCCACACATCAGAAAGTGGAGAATCGATGATATTTTGGTCCATCCTAGACCATTATCAAGCTGTGTACCATTATTGATAAAGGTCCAGGAAGGACTTAAACATCGTCGTTTCTCCACTTTCTGACATGTGGTTTGATGATCATTATAACTTCCCTTGTTTGTCAGGGAAGATTATACAGTGCAGATATAACTCAAAGACCCCTTGTGTTAGAAGAAACATTAGTGTAGCCTGTAGCAACTCGATGCATCACCTGGTTGGACAAAGAGACAGACGTGCTAGGAGAGGTTTCCACAGGTTTCTCCACTGCCTTGCTCCGCTGCCAGGAGGGAATGGATGGTGCCATGCCTGGGGTGGATGGAAATGTCCGTCTGGCAGTGAAAGAAACTTGTTTTAGGAGAATGAAGTTATTTATATTTTGATTGTTAGACTACAATGAAATTTTAATAATGAGCAAAACTTATCAAGTATTTGCTTAAAAAACAATAATCTCTAAAAATAATACTGCTTGAATAATACTGTAGACACATTTTTGTTTCCAAGATATACAGTACTATAGTAAAAAAAAAAAAATGCCTCGTTAAGCTTACCGATTGATGAGGAGACCCTTAAGGGAGGCTATTTCTCCCTTCAGTTGATCCAGCTGCTTGGGTGTGACATTACCTCGACTTTCTTCCTGAACACCAAGGGACTGAAATCAATAAGGATTATATATATTTAACAACATTCTATGGCACATAATGAATCTCACTGGTCATACTTGTCAGCAAAGAAGGACTTTGAATATTAGAAAATAAAAAACCAGTGTTGAATGTCATGAAACACCATTTTCTGGGTGAGACCCAGAGGCTTCCCAGCAACTCCGGGGAGCCGTAGGGATTCCCCACAGAAAAGTGCACATTTGCAAAAGAGAAAGCAGCCTTACTTTGTTGTACGTGAATGGAAGCAAAATATGTAGTACAGATACTTTTTAAGGTGTAACAACCTTTCCAATGCTACATGAAAGATGACATGTACAGAACAGTTTTTACAGAAGCAATAACTGCATAAAACAGATGTCTTTATTTTATACTTAAAAAATGCTGTAAAAATTCTATGCTTCACTTGACAAATTTCACAACTTAATCAATGTGTAAAACACACCTGGATGCGGAGATTCTGGGTAACTAGTGTCTGTTCTAGTGATGTCAAAGTGGTCTGAACCTCCTTTAACACAGTTACTACCGACTGCTGAAGCTCAATCATGCTCTCTTCCACCGTCTTTTGACGACGTCCTGTCAGCCATGGACCCAGGTATTTCTACAAAAGTAAATACAGTAATTATTTGTAGTAGGCACTAAGCAAGGATGAATGAACCTTAAAAGCCTCATTAAATCACAGTATATGCTTAGTATTTACAGTATATATTATTCAACATGCCAACACTAGTGCAACAAGATACAGTGGAACCTCGAATAAGGAATTTAATCCATTCCGGCGCTGTGATTGTCATGTGAAACGGACGTCATACAATACGAATGTCCCCATTGACAATAATAGGAATCAAATTAATCTGTTCTACCATCGAAAAACATCAATATAATATTCAATGTTTTAAATAATGGAGCAGCCTACCTTACATATACTGAACAAACCTTTATGACTTTTTCTTTCTTCAAATTTGTTCAATATTGTCTTTTCATTTGTCTTATAGCAAAAGGTTCGCTCGGTGTTCGGCAGGTAGGCTGCTCCATGTTTCTTAAATAAAAGAAACGAAAATAAAAAAAATAAAAAATTTTGAAAAACAGAACAAATGTCAAAAAAGTTTGTTTGGTGGTTGCCAGGTAGGCTGCTCCATGTTTCTTAAATAAAAAAAAAACGAAAAATAAAAATAATGGTTGATAAAATTTGAAAAAACGGACAAATGCCATAAAGTTCATGCAGTGTTTGTCGGGTAGGCTGCTCCATTATAGCAATCTTTCTTTGTTTCAAATGTGCTCCATTGGTTTTGTATTTTTCATCTACTTCTCAATATTGGAGCAGCCTACTCGACGAACACTGAACGAACCTTTATGGCATTTGTCTGTTTTTCAAATTTTTCAACCGTTATGTTTATTTTTCATTTTTTTTTATTTAAGAAACATGGAGCAGCCTACTTGGCGACCACCGAACAAACCTTTTTGATATTTGTTCTGTTTTTCAAAATTTATTTTTTTTATTTTCGTTTCTTATATTTACGAAACATGGCGCAGCTTACCTGCCGATCACCAAGCAAACCTTTTTGACATTTGTTGTATTTCAAAACATCTCATGTCTCTTTTCTACAAAAAAGTCATTGCTTTGCAACATTTCAGCAGTCACCCCTTTATATCCCAGCACCATTAGCATCTTTAAAAAAAAAAAACATGATTTATTTGCATCGTCGCAGGCGTCCGAGAATGTGCAAGAAGCAGCGCGACCTCACCATGTGGTGTCGTCATTATTCAAACGAGTGGTCACCATACGAGACGAATTGTCGGCGATCGGGTCGGTTGTTACCCAAAATGTTCGCCATTTGAGGCGATCGTTATTCGAGGTACCACTGTATTAGCAGGGATACATCAAAGAGATTCAATTTAGAAAGGAGTCTTCCTACGAACAGTTGATTTAAGGGAATTGATGGGAAACAACATTTACAGTCATCTTGATGAGCTGAGCAATCAATGAGGTGTGATACAAAATGGAACAAATAACAATTTAGGAATTAAGGGACAGATTTTCTTTCCATCAAATGCCAAGAGTTAACCTAGCATGACCAATACACAGAAAACATTGTGTTTGATGACTAGAGCGTTTTATTTGATAAACATATCCAATTCACTTTCCACCTTGTAATTATGGTTGAATGTATTATTTAGTAATCTTTGAAAAAATAGGCTTCCAGAGCAGAGTGCATGTCTGAGTGACAGATCATCAGCCAATTTATTGAAGGTGATACCAAAATGACTTGGTACCCAGTAAAACTATATTTATTTGTGTGTATTAAATTGTGTGTATTTTGCAGGCAATATTGATTTTTTATAATCTAAAGGATTGAGGAGTTAAAAAGGTTCATTTTTCAGTGTCACATAATTCCCCAGCATAGCAGAGGAACCTGCCTTTTCCACCTTACCTTCGCTAGTCATCACTCTGCATACCGGGTATTACAACCGGCATGAAGTTCAACCCAGACATTCACCCACCAGCACACCCTCCACCCAGCCCGAGAGCCCCAGGCAGGTGGCGGCTGCAAGATCTGCCGGTTCCTTGTTACGTCTAGGTAACTGCCTGTTACACCGCCAGCTCCTCATTCCAAGCCTCAGTGACAAAGGATGTGACGTCACCAACAGGGGCATAAATACCTATGACCACGGTCACCTCAGCAGTCTATCTCAGATGCTCAGGAAAGGAACATTTCTGCCACAATGTGAAGCTTGCCTACAGCTGCTTCGCATCCAGGTTGTAACTGTTCATGCAAATACTTTCAGTGTCGCCCTTATTTTTGTGTTAACGTAAGTTTGTATATGTATTTGTGTGATTATTATTTCTCTTGTGTGCTAGCTAGTATGTCAAATCAAGGGTGTTGTACATTTTTCATGTTATTTGTTCATTCTGACATTAAGAGTAAATTGTCATAATTTTTTGCTCGAGTATTCTTCACTCCTGTGCAATTTTCACACTGCAAAGGCCAATGTGGCATTTTTTTTTTAAATGTATGCGTGCCACATTCTCTCTGCCCGGTATAGCAGCACTACTAAGTCACGTCACAACAGTAAGAGCATGAACAAATTTCATGTGACGAATCTGACAAAATATTCCATTTAGAACATGAATGTCTGGCAAAGAACAATGATCCTTGCCAGAAGCACAACAAGGAAAGGGCCACAGTGATCCTTCATAAAATAAACATTTAATCTGTGATCTCTTCCAATTTTACTAGGAAAGACACAGGTTTATTGTCCACATTTGTTACCCAACTTTTAGTAAAAGAAAACCTTAAAAGTCATACACAACATTTAACAATTGTAGCACCAAAAATTTATCATATCTTAGAAACTGATGCAAAACAAATCTTTACTGCAGTCAAAAGTAGTTTTTGTTGCTCAAAGAAAGATTACAACAATCCCTATCATAGAATCTCAATCTAAAGGGCACACTATGATACAAAGGGGGTTAATGAATTATATATTATCTTGTAATGCTAAATATGTGCTTTATATTTTGATAATGTACAATCTCAAATAAAAAGGGGTGTGGTCATTTTGAGATACAGTAAAATCCCTCCCCATTGTCGACAATGTAAATTACTCTTCACATCTTAGCTCGCACAGCTCAGGACACCTTTGTAGCCATCAAACATTTAGACCACTAATGCAGAAAATGTATGACAACAGTACAGTACTCAGAAACAGTAGTTTTATCAACCACAAAACTAATGAAAGATTTTCCAAAATATATTATAATTTAAAGGATATTGTTTTTACACTATATATTGTATGAACTTAAAGCATCACCTTATTGGTAATTTTTTCTGCAATACATAAATACACCAAAATAATTATATACTTTCCACTGAGATTTCTTACTTTATATATATGGTATGCACCATATGAAGTTCCCATCAAGAGAAATACTAAGTTGCAAACATCTCGAATCTTAATCCAGACAGATGGAGGGGCTGGAGCCGTGTAGGCAGGACCAGGGGGCCAAGGATATAAGCCAGGATGAGGCACCACACTACTTCTTGCTGCACCCTGTAATATGTATAACATGTAATATTTTTATATTACAGTAACTAAACTGTTTAAGAGTTGTAACATTCCAAAGCATGTTTCAACTATTAAAAACTAATTTTATAGTACAGTAATTATGCTTATATTCACGTTATGTTAGTTACGATTTTCCCTCATTCCTGTCGAATCTTGGGTAAATAACAAAACTCGAGTCATTAATAAATCTTAGTCATTAATAACATAATTTCTCACACACCGCAGGGGCAAATGTCTTCGCTTTAGAAAATGCTGCCTGGATCTCGGCTTCTGTTAGCCCTTTCTTGAGCAGAAAGGCAGTTTTTTGGTCATATGCATGGTTCATGACATTGGGATTCAGCAAAAACTTGGCAGCTTCGTCCACCTATAAAGGAAAATGTATGAATGCAATTATATATAAAATGTATATAGTAACAGTTCAAAAAACTATGATTAATTAAATAAAATATTGTCAGACAATAAATATTAAGAATATGCTGTATTCTGTTTTATTTTATTATTAAGTACAGTATTCCAAATTAAAGGCAAAAACATTTTTTTTCAATCATCCAATTTTCTGTCTTTCACTCTGGTAGGATTTAAAACCAATAATACAAAGTAGAACATTATCAAAGGTCATACCAGATTGTGACGGAGTGCCAGCGGCTTCACCAGGGTGTCCCCACTCATGGCTTCTTTCTCATGCTCTGGGGATAATAAAAGTGAATGTAGAGGGCATACATCGCTCACAGGTTATGCTCTATTGATAGACAAAGAACTAGTTACCACCTTTAGCATCTTAATACNCTCCCCGTGCCTCTCTGAGGGGGCCCGGTTCTGGCCGTGGTCTCCGGTAGGCCTAAGAACTCCATACACATGACTGATGCCAAAGTCTGAAATTAGCATATCAGCCTGGGATAGCTCCGGGGAGCCGACGGGCTCCCCCCAGAAAAAAGCATTTGTCAGTCTTCTGACCATTTGTGGAGTTTATGTAAGGCTCCAATATCATTATCATTTTCCACTTTACCATAAATCTTTGTGTCATCTGCAAATTTGATGATGTGGTTTGTAATATTCTCATCTGTGTCATTGATATATTGTATATGAGAAAAAGGGTAGGTCCCAAAATTAACCCTTGTGGCACCCCACTTATCACATTTCTCCATTCAGATTAGTTTCCATTTAGCATGACCCTTTATTTTCTTTCCTTCAACCATTGTTTTATCCATTCTAATATTTTACCATTTATTCCATGGGGCCTGTAATTTCCTTGCCCACCTTTCATGTGGTACCTTATCAAAGGCTTTAGCAAAATCCATGTATACATACACTACTATATACTACTTCCAATGGAAGGCCTTTGTCTGAGTAACTGGTTACCATTTCCAAAAATGTGAGCAAGTTTGTAAGGCAGGATCTATTTTTAACAAACCAATGATGTGTCAATTGTACAAGATTGTTCATTGAAAGAACAAGCTCCCTCCAGGAGATGGTTTGCAATTCCTCTCTCATTCCTTTAAAGTCACCTCGCTGGTAATCTAAAAATTCATCTTTGACCTTTATGTGGGTTTCTATATTCATAGTCCATCTTAAAATATGGTGGTTGTACGAGGGGGTTTGCTTTCCCCCCCACATGAATTTGATTAATCATACCCTCTTCTGTTGTCAGCACAAGATGGTTACCATGCTGTGGGCTGTGGTAATATGCTGTTACCATGTGTGGGCTCTACTACATGCTGTATAAGAAAGGAGTCCTGCTCAAGGTTGAGAAATTGCTCACCTTATGCTTGTGATGTTAGGTTGATCCAATCTATGGTCTCGTGGTTAGTCCCCCATTATTAGGGTTTGGGTTTCAAATGCTGCATTGATCACATTATGGAGATCTGCAATTTCCTCTGCTGCTGTTGTGTCAGCCCTGTAGCATACTCCCATTTTACTACCATCTTTAGTTAGAATGTTGCACCAATCAGACTCTGAGGAACCCATGGTGTTCAGTTCCTCATTGTTGGTTGCATCCAGATCCTCTTTCACATACAGTATCACCCCACCTGTTCATGTTCTGTCCTTTCTGAATGGTGGGTGGTATCCTGGGAGAAAGATTTCCCCCTCTATTATGTCCTCTTAGCATCCTGTCGTTTTTTTGCTGCTCTATAGTGGGGTCTGGAGATATATATACTTGGTTATACCCCTTCAAGATTGTTTGTATGTATATACTTGGTTATACCAATCAATCTTGATTTTCAGTCACACATTGAAAACCACTTCAACCCGTATAGGGGGTAGTACAGGATCTTTGTTGCTGACCCAAGCTCCAACAGGCTGCTTGTCGCGAATGGACTTCCAACAGCTGCTGTACCCAATGACCTTCTTGCAGCTTCCACAACTGCTACTGGACCCTCTGCCCTGGGGGACCCAAGAGTCGACCCGCAGGAAGCCCTCACCATCTAGCCACAGTGACTCCGCAATTCCTGAGCTTCTCCCAATGACAGGGACAGCAGCAGCCCCAGACAGCTGACCAGGACAATGAGGCCGACTATGAAGACTCGACCAACTCCGAAGACAAACCCAAGGAAGCCAACCACGATGACTCCACCGTCTCCCATGCTCCAGTCGATGTCACCAACTTTCCTGCCCTCTCATGCGGCCGCCAGGGTATCATCTCCCCCTCCAACCCACACCGCCACCCACCAGACTAACAGGCTCCCATGCTGCCTCCTCTGGGTATATACGATGTGGCTGCGTACTTTCCAAAGAGGACAGACAGCATAACTCCATAATGCACAATGACTACTGAGAATACAAGTGCAGTTTGATTGAGTGATGAAGATTAAGCTGCTCAAGAGGTGGCACGGGCATGAATAGCCCAAAATACAAGTGCAGGGAAGCAGGACGGATCCTTCGCATGTCGTCCCTCAAGAACACCTCGACCATCTCTGCGACTACGACACCTTGAAGAGGAAATTCGACCAGACTTTGGGAACTGGGATAAGGAAACCAATCCTCTTGTAACAACTGAACATCTCCCCCTAGACCGGCAACTGTAGCCAGCCTGCAACATTTCTGCTGACTCCTATGGCACTCAACTGTGAGCAACGTGTGTACCCCATTAATTCACTGGTCTCACCAGCTGTATGGTCTTCGATTGGATTGGCACATCCACGAACCCCATCCCCACTTTCCAGTATCGGCTATTGATATAGATAATGGTTCCTCGTAGTGAGCACTTATGGTTTACCACAGCCTGTGCTACATGGAAATTTTGTTCCAGTAGCTGAATTTAACACAACAACAGTGCTCCTTGTCAATTGCCATAAACATGACAAATACAGTCGCACCCTCTATACAAACAATTTAACCAAATCTTCTCGTACTATCTCCTGTGCACTACCCACACACTGTTCCTGCTTTTTCATATACAATATGTTCACTTATTTCCTTGGCATGCCTCTCCTCCCTATTTTCAAATTAACTTTAATAACTCTTTTTCACCAATCTACAATCATTCATTAGTTCCAAATGCCCAGACCATGTTGATATGCTCTATCTTGCAGATTATTAACTTCTGCACTTGCATACCTCCATTACATTTTCATTCTTCACTGTTCTAACATGCTTCTCAGATTGCCCATGTCTGCTGCTATAATTCTTAATTTAAAATACAGTACATACCACACCATTGTATGCCTATATACATTAGATACTAGTACTGTACTCCATGCATTAATGCAGCCCTCGGTTTGTATATACAACTATGTCTTGTTTTCCAAAGGTGCTACATAGCCTTCCCGGCTTGGTGCCATCTTTGATAATTACTGTACTTACTTGTTTTTCTAAAGAGGGATTTCATAGCCACAGGCACTTTCCTTTCCTGACTCACCCTACTCAGAACTGTTCAAATTCCTTCATATATAATAATAATAAAATATTTTATTTACAAGAAGGTACAATGGGTTGGTGAGATTACATTAGTGATATTTTTAGTCTGCAAAACACTAACACGCATAGCGTTTCAGGCAGTTCCTTAATCTAACATATCGGATAAGATAAAAGAACATTGTAGCAAAGTTTGATATCAACAAATAACTGCAATAAAAATTGACTGAGGTGATTACACTGGTAAAGATATGTCTTAAGTATTAATATTGGGGAAGTGGGTACTACAAGACACATTGTGAGTTTGAAGCACAATGTAGGAAACTATGAGGATGAAATTAGGTACTTTTTGGTTTTACTTTTGAATAGGCATAGATTGGATAATTATTTAATTTGCCAGGGAGTGAATTCTAAAGACTGGGTCCTTTTATTTGCATAGAGTGTTTGCACAGATTTAGTTCACTCTGTGGATATCAAAGATATATTTATTTCTGATGTGGTGTTCATGGGTTCTATTACACCTATCTACCCCCTCCCTTTCCATACTGTACCAATCTTATGTAATCTAACCAACTTATTGTACCTTCTTGTGAATAATTATATTATTATTATTATTACTATTATTGTGATACACCATTGAGTTGCCAGAAGCGAGCAGATTTTCCTAGCTATTCCACAAAATGTGTCATTTTCTTGAATATTTTCTGCCTTATGCCCTATAAGGCAGCGTTCTAGCCTCCTACATGTTGCTAAAAGTATTTTCTGTTATATTTTACAACCTCGGATGTCCAAAAAATGCATCCCTCCCTGTATTAGTGCAATACTTGCTGGAAGTTTGGCCATGAGGATTCAACTTGCCTAAGTGCACTATTTTTTAAACATTGCTGGGTTTGCCACAAATGGGTGGTAAGTCTACTTGCATGACAATTGACTATTGTGATGGTCACCCTGCTTTTATGGTTTTGTGCTCACTATAAAATGGAACACTATTATATACTAAGCAGGACAGCATCCCCTTTTCTGAGGTAAAATGTCAATTATGGTGCTCAGGCCTTTTTCATGGACATCACCAACACTTTGTTGCTCATCAGAGCATAATCCACTCTCCTCCTGGCCTCCTACTTCAGACCATTTCATGTCCTCACCAGAGACCAGCTAATGTACCTCATTCTCCTGCCCATCCAATTTGCAGCAAGAGTGTCCCTCTCAGTTCTCTTCCCTCATCCACTTCCCTGCCTGTCCTCCAATGCATGGTCCCATTCTCTACTAACCTGTAGAGAAATTCCCTAAAGGAAAAGAATACCTCTGTCCCTGACCTGACTGTTACAGGTGAGGAGACCACCTTCCCTGACTGGTGTGGTGAGAGCTGGAGACAAAAGCACCAGCTGATTTTAATTTTTGATTGTTGCCGCTGAGGTGTGATCCTCCTTTGAATAGTCGATAACGGATGAGGGCCCTGAGATCGAATTAAAAAACTCTGAAGAAAATGACAATGCAGAATCCACTTCAGGTGAAAGGGTCTTGCATCATTGGTCCCATCAATGGTGAAAGACACCCACTTGAGAAAGCAGTAAAGCGCATTCAGCCAGACGCAGCTCAATGAGTATATCTTGCAGGAAATTCAAGCTCCCAAAAACTGCTAAAGTCCTCAATGGAAATGTAGAGACCTAACCAGCACCAGCAGACAGAACACAGCCGACTGCTGGAGAAAGTGGGCTAGGCTTCCTGTATCCCAGTTAAGTCAAACTGAGATGGCACCACTAGGATTTCTGCCAGTTTACCAGAGCTGAAGTGGGACACTGGAAAAATACCAGAGCCCTGGCACACAGACAAGCTGGACAACTGGGGGCCCAAACCAGTAATCATGAATACCCCAAAATACAGATTCCACAAAGATAAATATGTCAGAGGAGCACATATACCAGTCTGGTAAAGGTTTCTGGAGTCAGAAGAGTCCAAATGGTTATGAGAACATGCCTCACTCTGAACCCTACAAGTTGTGTCAACAGGTGTCCCAGACATCCAGGTAATGAACCAAAATCACTTGATCCACTAGGGACATGGTCATCCAATATGTGGAAGAAAGACCCATTGAGAACAGGTCTAAAATAGTACCATAGTACAGTA
>WNGS01164858.1:18651289-18691619 GCA_020271785.1 Procambarus virginalis
CCACAATGTTGAAAATAACCTAAACGATCTTAATTTGCATTTATCTATTAGGATAAGGCTTTATCCTTGCATGTATTGAATTACATACCACTTACTTTCTAATTAAAAGAAGCATTTTCCATAATAATTGTGATATCCAGAAATATCTTATGGATATTATCACTGGATAATTTCTCGTTTGTTCCTGTTGTAGAGTTTATTATTTGTAATTCCCTCCTTATACGTTTGACTTGTGTCATTTCAGATATCATGTAGGGAACCAAATAGACTAAAGCTGGAAAACTATATTCAAGTATATGATTTACCTCCAGCTACTTCATTAATCCACCACTTGAATGTTATTAACATGAATCAGATATAAATAACATATCAGGCACAGTTGAGGGCCACAGGGCTAACATTGCAAACCAAGCATGACAGGGCAGATCTAATTTAAACTTTCCAAATACCTGTACCGAACAATTTGGAGGATGTTGATCCGGATTTTTTTTTTTTTAAATGTTAGGTTTAGCAAACAAGGACCATCGATTTCAAGCACAAGTCATAATGTATGACTGAAAACAGGAGATGCCTTTTCACCCACAGGGTTATTAACCCATGGAATCACCTACCTGCCGAAGCACTAAATGCCAAAACTTAAATTTTATAGTACAACTAGAGAAGATAAAGGCAAATTGGGGGACCTTTGACAAGCCGCCAGCTTCCTGTCCTTGTCGAGGCTACTAGTGTTAGTGACACAGGTAAATTCAGGTAAAATAAAAAAAATACAAAGTATGGATCTATAAATATAGATATGTATAACAATGTTTAGATTTGAGGGCGACGGTGAATAATGATTCCACTGGGTCTGAGGTCAGAGGCCTGATTGAGTCAAAGAAATTTCAGTCTATAAGAACTTTAAAATTTTATACAATCTTGGGTTCAATAAAGTCAGTTCCTGGCCGTGAATTTGATTTCAACTCTACTGGGTCTCTGTATAAAACAACAGTTTTCAAAATGGGGGCGGGACGGGGACCTTCGAGAAGCTACCCCAGTCGTGGCCACTAAATAAATGGTGGCACTCGGGAAAGTTACCTGAACTCGCCCAACACATCGATTTGAGAGGAATGTTTTAGCATTTTACCACAGTGCATCATACTATCCTCGATAAAACTTCTCTTGACACAGCTACTCCCAGAGATCTTGCTCTCGTTCTTCTCTTCCTTCATAGGGCAGTACAATTTCCTGTAACCATACTAGTAAATATGAACAAAATTACATAAACAATGCTCACTGGAGTATCAATGGTGATGTAGCCAGCAAGAGCCTTCTGGTGCTGGGCCTCCTCATGGCTGAGGAGCGTCTTACGGGTGTCCAGAGGTTCCACCTGCTTCACGTTCAGGTCATCCACCCACCTTGCTGCCGATGTGCTCACAGCTCGTCTGGGGAAATACTCAACTTTCACATACTATACTGTAGTGTCATATAGTACAATACAGTACTTCTATTATGTAGCATCCTAACAGAAGACCGTCACTGGAGATGTCAAGCTCACAAAAATGCTATTAAAATTTATTTTCAAATACAAAAAAGTTTGTTTTGACTAAAACTGATCCATGCCATCATATATCAGGATACAGTACAAGAAAAATTAGCCAATGAGTACAGGGTGCTGTACTGAGTATAGAATAATATCTTAACATATTCAAATTTCTTAAGTCACTGCATATCCTCTTATGTGTACTCTATATATTTAAAACTCTGAACTGTAATGTCAATCCTGACCTTAAATGCGTCCTAGATGGTTGTAACAGAACCCATGGGCACCATACCAGAAACAAATACCCATTTGATATTCCAAGAGTGTGCCTTAAAACAACTAGAAATGGTCTACAAATCAAGGGACTTAGAATGTGGAATGACCTTCCCAATCATGTCAAATTCATGCCCCTCTCAACCAGTTTAAGAGAAAAACAAAGTACAGTACTGTACTGCCTAATAAACTACATGTAACTTACCTTACCCCCTAAATGTCAACCCATGTCTTGTTATTTTCAAACAATACTGTTTGTTGACCACTTGTATAATTGCTGATTTCTGCCACATTTCCCCCCCCCCCTTTTTTTTTTCAATGCAATTCACACTTTAAACTCAATTAGTATTTAACTTTAGTCTAAGTGGTGGTGTTTTTCCCCCCACACCTTGTCTGAAACACTGTGCATATTAATGGCTTTAGGTATTGTATGTACTAGCTCTATCTATAAATCCAACATCATGTTTGTAACTCATCTTCTATGTATGTACTTTTACCTAATAAACAGATTTTTTATTTTGAGAAATATAATGGACTTTCGTTGCAAGTTAGAGGTTGAAGGGATGGTTCGTGTTTCGTGGACGTCGTCCCTCTACAAAGTGTGTTCTCCCTCACCCATGTATATCCACCTGATGTATCTGCTCTCAGAATCTCTCACACCTCAGCAAAGACCAGAGAGTAGCTGAATGTTCGCCCTCTGCAACATGGTATCTTCAGGCAACCAAATTAGAAAGGTTAAATATCCCAAAAGGAATCCACAAGGAAATAGCAGTTAGGTAATATAGACTACGTCTAGGTTACAGATGCGACTGGGAGATTGGTGAACCCCGACAGAGAGAGTGCATCTTTTGCCAAACTGTCACAGAAAAGCCACTACTTCACTATCACCTGGAATATGAAGCAACCAACGGCCATAGAAGAGCTTTAAGAGTCCCCGAATCTTGCAGTAATCACCCTGAAGCCATCAACACAGCCACTCTTAAGGTCAAAAAAGTTGTCCAACAGCTGGACACCCTCATAAATACTGTCAAGCAGTACCCTCCCTGCGATAGCAGATTGACGATTAAATGCGACCTCAGAACACTGAAAAGATGTACTGAACAAAAAATTGTACCACTTACGGGCTATTCATGCCCGTGCCACCTCTTGGGTGGCTTAATCTTTATCAATCAATCAATCTGCTCTCAGAGTGCGCGCACATTTCATACTCAATCTCTCACCCATGTGGTCGAGCAGCTCGTGATAATTGAGAGAGAATTAGAGCTCCAGCTCGGCCCGCCATCCTACCACAACAGTGAACAGCTGACCGACCAAGCCGGCAAGATGGTTCCTGTCTACACATACCTCACATATCCTTACAAAATATTACCACTCATATTCTTATTGCCACGCCCACTAAGATTAAGTAATCTGGTAATGATATACAATTTTATTTACAGGGGTACCTTATCCATATAAATAAATGAATTATATTGTTCCAATTATTATCACGGTCCTAGAATATATAAAGACTAGAGGGAACGTGACGTCATGAGTGTTGTACAGGAAAGTCAACATTACTCACAAATATTGTGCTCATTTCAAACTGTGCATGGAGTCTGCCTCCACCACACGCAAACTCCATACACAGTTGCAAATGATGATATAATAGAGCCCAATAGACTCGGGAATCTGTACACCAGTTGATTGATAATTGAGAGGCGGGACCAAAGAGCCGAAGGTCAAACCCCGAAAGCACAACTAGGTGAGTACAACTGGGTGAGTATATCTCTTCCTAATGCATTTGTTAACTTCCCTAACATTGAAAAGGTTCTTTCTAATGGCTCATTTGGGTACTATATTTCTACCCGTGTCCCTCTTGTGCATGTTCCACCTGAACAAGTACAAGTACAAAGATACAGGATAAGATACCCGTTGGGTGAGCCTTGGAGTGGGGACAGGTGAGAAGTCGGTGAGAGGAAACGCTGAAGTTGTAGAACAAGAGCCAGGACTAAACCCAGCTGCGTGTCTGGAAGCGATGCTGGAACAACCCCACAACATGCTAGGCGTTGAGTCGGGTCAGGAAAAGGCGGCAGTGGCAGTGCTTCTTTCTTCTAGGTAGTGACAGTCTGTCTTCTGGTGGTGGCTTCATTTATGAGTCTTCTTTCTTCAATCTTCGTCGTCTTCTTTCTTCTATCTTCTTCGTCGTCTTCCTTCTTTTATTTTCTTCGTCGTCTTCTTTCTTCTATCTTCATCGTCGTCTTCCTTCTTCTATCTTCTTCGTCGTCTTCTTTCTTCTACTTCTTCTTTTTGCTTCGTGTAGTCATCTTGTGTAGTTTGAGTATTTCCTTTAGTTCTTCATATTCAGGAGGGATGAGATGTGGTAGAAAAGTGGATTCGTCGCACTCAGCAATGATGGTAAGTGCAGGAACATATACATCCTTTAG
The DNA here is from genome assembly GCA_020271785.1 of Procambarus virginalis. Classification (NCBI taxonomy): domain Eukaryota; kingdom Metazoa; phylum Arthropoda; class Malacostraca; order Decapoda; family Cambaridae; genus Procambarus; species Procambarus virginalis. Next base: position 18,655,508 of record WNGS01164858.1, read on the forward strand.
ACGCCATCTGGGTCTTGTTGGTAGTGAACTTCATAGCATTTGTAGATGCAGCTTGAAATTCTTCTAAATTCTGGAGATCCACAGGCATTGTTATTACGTTGCAGATACAGATCATTTACCTCTGGTGGGTTGGGTATCGACATCCCGGTATCGGGAGACGTGTAATCTTCTATATCCTCAGAGGCAGTAGTCATAATCAGAACACAGGTGGAGGTCTGCAGAAGCCTCTGATCTCGGCGCCGATGCAGCTGGTTTTTTATTCGCTGATTCCAGCATCGCTTCCAGATACAAATACAAATACAAAAATTGTATTTTGTATTTGTATTTGGTCTAGTCACAGGTACGAATGGAGTAGTAGGTGGAGGCGAAGCCGATAATGCTGATGTAGTTTCAGATACTTCTGGAGTAGCAGCTGGTGGTTATTCTGGAGTGGCAGTGTACAGGGGTGGTGCGGGAACAAACGAGGGGGGGGGGGGTGGTAAGCGCTGTAGCAGGTTGCATAGGGTGGGCGTCAGCAGATCTGCAAGTGCAGTTGCAGAGATAGTGACGCTAGAAGCTGAAGTGGTAGCATTGGCTGAAGCTCAAGTGGTGGCTGTGGCTGAAGCTGTAGTCGCGAGAAGTTCCTTTGAAACAGTAAATGTTGGGAGACCATTTGCAACGTAGAGTTTATTGAGACTTCGAACGAATTCCTTGTAGTTTGTGCCTGTTATCATTTCGGCCAGGCGCGTAAGTGCGAAGACGGTACTATTAACGATGTTGGGAGCCGGCAGCTGGTGTAGTGAAGGCTGGCTTGATGATTGACCAGAAGGAGGTGGTGGTGGTGGCTGAGTTGATGATGGTTGGGAGCTTGGGCTCCCAGGGCCCCAAAAAAAGGGAAAGAAAGTAGTCTGCTACTTTCGATAAGTAGTAGTAAAAAGTACTACTACTTTCGATAAGTAGTAGTAGAAAGTACTACTACTTTAGAAAGTAGTAGTAGAGAATGACATAGCTGCTCTAGAGAAGGTGCAACACAGGGTAACAAAAATCATACCAGAGCTTAATAGTCATCTCCCGTATAAGGAACGGTTGAAGGCCACAGGGCTAACAACACAGCAAACCAGGCATGATAGGGCGGATCTCACCGAAACCTTTAAAATACTGAACAATTTGAAGGATGTCAATCCGGACAATTTCTTCAAAAGGTCAGATGTAACACGAACGAGGAGCAACGGGTTCAAGCTCAACCAATCACTATGAAGGACAGAAAACAGGAGATGCCTTTTCACCCATAGGGTTGTAAACCCGTGGAACCACTTACCACTTGAACTGGAAAAGATCACCAGGGCAAATGGGGGGACCTTTGACAAGCCGCCGGCTTCCTGTCTTCATCGAGACCATTAGTATTTGTGGCCCTCAGGTAAATTCAGATAAATTCAAAATACAGCTTGATAAAATGATCAAGAGAAATGGAGTGATCTCTGACGAGCTGCTGGCTTCCTGTCCTAGTGAGATAGTCGCCCTTAGATAAATTCAGATAAATGGTAAAGTACTAGAATGGATTAAACAATGGCTGAAACAAAGAATGCAAAGGGTCGTTTTAAATGGAAATGAATCTGACTGGAGAAATGTTGTAAGTACATAGGGAACTGCTAGGTTCCATTTTAAGACCAACCCTCTTTTGCCACATGCATCAGTTACAGATAAGAATATTACAAACCACGTTATAAAATTTGCAGACGACACTAAGATCTATGGTAAAGTAAGAAGCGAAAATTATATTGATGCCTTACAAAGAGATTTACATGAACTCCACAAATGGTTGGAAGACAAGCAAATTTATTTTATCTTTAACAAATGCAAGATCTTGCATGTAGGACATAACAATACACATCACAACTATCACATGATGTGATAACTATCACATCAACAACACTACCATGCAGCAGTTTGAAGAAAAAAAAGGAACTATAGGAGTGTGATTCCACCATTCATTGAAAGTTGCACAACAACTTTCAGTGGAGGGATGGAGGTAATTATCAGGGGAAGCGACAAGCCATTATTACTATATAGCACGTGGAAGGGGTCAGGATAAGGTTTTAGGATGGGACACGGGGAAGGAACGGTACCCCGACACTTAGACGGTCGGGGATTAAACACCGACCTGCATGAAGTGGAACCGTCGCTCTACCGTCCAGCCCAAATGTTTGGACACACGTGATAGCTGCAATAAAATAAAATCCAAATAGTAGTTACATTCAGTTCCTTTTTTACGCAACGTACTCTTGTTCTGCTATTACTGAAAGGTAGATAGTGTCCTGGAAGATGGAATTCCCCCCCTCCAATCCGTCTATCCCGAGACACGAGGTTATTTTCTTATATTTTAATACGAATTTGCTTTGTATACAAAAAATAAAAGAATATTTGTCCGGTCTATACAATTGAGTACTTAAAATATAACTAAGTCTCTCCAATGCTAACTAACAAAGAAAATGTAAATATTGATAGCATCACAAGCGAGCATCTGGCGTGTCAAAACAACTCTATGGCCAGACTTCTGCTGGCCTCAGACGACTGGCCGATATATGGAGACCTTCACCACCTTCGGACCACCGAACAACGTGACGCATTTTGACCATTGGGTCTCGATGCTGCTCTAGGCATTCATCTTTAACTACCCAGACTGTGTTCGGCGCCTAGGATCACAGGGAAGTTAATAGATTTTTTCTGTTTTCTTGTGAGAGACGGTGTCCTGAGCCAGTTTGGCAGAAAGGTGCTTGACTCTAGGAGGGCCGATTAGGATTCTGTCATTAGGCCATGACTTTGTTCGACTACCCAGAGTTACAGGAAACCTGACGCTTATCATCTGGGGTCGATGGGTGCCGACAGTCTTCCAACAGGTTCTTTGTATGAGGTCGGGGTCCGTCACTCGTCTCCCTAGGGAACGCCTATAGTTGCAAGCATCTGCAACACACTGCATTTATCTGCCATATGGCACAATAATCTTCCACAGACAAACAACAATTAGGTGCAAGTCCTTGCATTTTCCTATCACAGGAAAACTGGTGCACTTCAGGCAGTAGTGCTACAGTATTGTTCCCTAAATCAACACCAATACCAACAACTGAACTGGGATATAAAGCTTTTACTCAGACCTCACATATAACAAAGAGATCCTTGCCAGCAAAAGTGATGGGCCACATCATACTACAACTAATGCAGTCATCAGGAGAGAAACTCAGAGTGCCATCACCCATCAGATTGGGACCTTCTGGTTTGACCTCGACACTGGTGGATGTTTGGCCTCTAGGGGTTGCTGGAAGCATAACAAAATACCTGATGAGGTAACATTTTACAAATCCCATAATTATGCAGAAAGGATGTATTTCTAGTGCTGGGTGAGTATTGTTCTGTAAATAGAAATGAATGAATGAGAGTAGCTGCAGAGATATGAAAATCACATTTTTATTCTCTTGTTGCGTGGCAAAGCTTTTTGAGGACATGTTGATGAACAGGAGGAAGAGGAAGAAGTGCATCTTGTGGAGCATGGTGGTGTCAGTGTTTTTGATAATGATGTTGGTGGCAGCAGTGAGACATGCTCTATTTGCCTCCCGGATCATTTGCTCCACACACGACATCCTCCACAACCATATCACTCAACTGGTGAGCTGCATCCAAACTTGTGTATGTTTATGTTCTTCATGTCTTGGAGCACTGTATCACTTTTAATGATACCTTTCCATGTTTAAGTGCTGTACAGTAGTTTATAGTAAATGTATCGCATTTTCAATTTAGCACGCACCAACTTGTAGCACTTTTTGGCCTTCTTATCACTCATTTATTTTATTTAAGTTTTGCATGTGTAGTCAGGTTACTTCATAGGGTATGGTCAGTAACTGGATAGGTGATATCACAGCTAGCGTCACCCTAGGTTAGTAGCTAACATATTTCCTGTTCATAGCAAGAATATATCAGTACAGTACAGGTATTCTGTACGGTGCATCCCATCTAATCTACTCTATGCTAACATGATTACTCTATGGTAACAATGATTATATGAGGATTATTGATTGCTTTCTAGTTTTTTCTCTCTAGAATACTGTACAGTACTGTTCCAGGTATTGTACTAGTACTATATATTAGTACAGTATTCAGTTCTCATTTTGATCATTATGTTTTAAATATATTTATTTATTTATTTATTTATATACAAGAAGGTACATTGGGTTTGTGAGGATACATATCATGGTATTTACAATCTTGTGAAGCCACTAGCCATATACACTTACTTCTATTATGTAACAAATATATTGTAAGCTGACTAGAGAAATGCAATGAATAGGCAGGTGGCAGGCAACTTAGAAGTGCAATGTGTTGACCTAATATCAATTGTAATACATTCAGTACACTTATGTATTGTATAAAGTATATTGCACATCATTGGAAAAGGCAAGAACTAAACTTTATTACAGAGTGAAAGTAGAATCTAATTATCCCTTAACTAAAGTTTTGGATAGGAATTTATTAATAAAGGCTGATGGAGCACTTCAGTTTTGTATACAATACTGTTGATAAAACACTTATACATATCTTCTCTTCCACTTCATTCATTTACATTGTTTTAAAATAGTGTTAATTTTTCCTTTTTCTACAGTATTAATATTAAGTCATAAATAATAATTACAGTATTTCATTTGATGACCAGACCACACACTAGAAAGTGAAGGGACGACGACGTTTCGGTCTGTCCAGGACCATTCTCAAGTCGATTGAGAATGGTCCAGAACTGACCAAAACGTCGTCGTCCCTTCACCTTCTAGTGTGTGGCCTGGTCAACATATTTTAGCCACGTTATTGTGACTCATTGTCTGCAGTATTTCACTATAAATATTCATTGTTGAAAGCAATAGAGGTTGCTGTTTGAATACATAATAAAAAATTACTTGTCTCTAGCTGCTTTTACAATTTAGGCTACATTGTTCTGTATCCAAATAGTGCAGCACCCAAAGGCCTGTAGAATTACATAAATAAAGCTCCACGAAGTATAATTTGTCAATATTTTATTGGTATTACTGTTATTCCAAAAGATTATCCTGCCTATTTGTACATGATCCTAGTCTTATGATGAACCTAAGGGAGCAATCAAATTATTCCTCTCACAAAGGTACTTTCATGTTGACTTGAAGCTTTATTTTTCCAGTGTGAAGAAGTTGAAAATGATGCCAAACTTCTGCATGGACACACATTATCAGACCAAGAATTGTGTAAGGAGCTGTGTGTTCCTGATGTGCCATCAAGAATAATGTGTCACACATTCCACCTTAACAAACCAGCAGTGTTCACTTTGAATGGCAGCAGTAAAAAAGTAATTAAATCTGTTATAAAACTGGAGGAACGAGAAGAACCCATTGACGAGACACCCGCTGAACAAGATGAGGTAAGCTATCCCAGATTATGAGTTCAACTTTTGAAAGTCTTGAAGCATTCATCAACCTTTAAATTCATTATATTATTTAACGAAGTATAAATTGGAGCATTAAAATGTTTATATCTTTTCATAAGCAGTATAGTCTGGACTGGATTAGAGCATGTTGAGGCACTAAGCTATGTTAAGTGTTGACAGTTAAATTGGTTTTCAGTATACTGTATAGGCCTTAGAGTCTTCCCCTCACACATTACTGTTGGTGGTAAAACTCCTATACCACAGCCAGAGTGTATGTGGGTAATGTGTGAAACTCTGACTAGGTTTCAATGGAAGTGCCAGGATCCCTAGACGATTCAGTTGTATTCCATGTTACATTACTTTTGCATATTGGGATTCAGTGGTTTAAGGCATATGCTTGGGAGTACCAAGTGTGCAGGTTCGAATCCATCTCATGGTTCCTACTGATTTTGTCATTGATTAATCACATCAATGTGATTTCTTTGTGAATAAGACTAAAAATATTAATGAACTGAAAACAGCTCCTTTTTTCTACCCTACTTTGTAGTGATTTTATTTTTAGAAGGGGACATTATTATACATCATTTCACAGCTACTTTGCATTCTCCCTGACTCACACACGCGCATACACACAGTTCACTTATGGTTCCCCATTGTCAGGAACTGGAAGCCTGTTAGGCTTATTGAGGTCCCTGTATAGCCTAGAGCCCTTGACTACCTATTGACCTTTCCCAGGATGCAACCCACAACATTTACTTAATTCCCAGATTTACTTCTAGGAGAACAGTCACATCAGGTGTAAGGAAATGTTCCTAAACGCCTCTTCTTGTGCTGTAATTAAACCTGAGATCATTCGGGTTTTAAAATACAGTAGAAGAAATGTTGGGACATGATCACTGCATATAAAATAATGACAGGGTTGAAGAAAGTTGACAAAGTTGTTTATTTATAACAGAATGAGAGGACAAGCTCAAGAATCACTGATATAAAAAGAACAAAAAGAAATTCATCAGTAATAGAGTAGTTGAGGATGGAACAACCTTCAGGATATAGTTAATGTATACATGCCAAAAATACTGCTAGTTTTATATCTAAATAAAAAAAAGAATTATTTAAGAAGACAAGCTGCCACAAACACAGCTCTTCTTGTAACTATAATTAGATAATTCCATACACTTCCACATGCATATCCACACACATTCATCACTTGTTTCTTCCATTGATGCATCATATATTTTCCAATATACAGTATTGTAATATTTATGTTTGCAAACCTATCTCTCTTTTTTTCCCATTACCCACCATGAATAGCCAGTGCCTGCTGTAGTTTATTCCACTTGTTTTTGAGCTGCTAATAGCCTTAGCATCAAAAGTATCTTTGCTTAGCTTATTCCAATCATGTAATACTGTGTTTTATGTTTCTTCAGCTATTTACTTAAATTGTCTCAATTTTTTAATTTATACCCAATGCAACTTTAATTGTGTTGTGTGTTTCAGGATACATTATAAATATTTTCAACAAGGTAAATTTCTTCCTTCTAGGTGTATTGGAAACTGAAATCTGGCAATCAATACTTCCCAACTAAGGATGACTTGCTAAGCATGGTAAATATATATATTAGTAACTTTGTTGGTAATGATGTTGATAGAGATATCATCAGTAAACTTTTGAATCTGAGTAATTTATACCACTCAGAGACAGAAACACTTGCAAGCCATAGAAATTTTTGGTTCCTAATACAGGATCATGAATTTTTGACATCATATGCTTTTGAAAAGTTGCAACTGTTTCCTAGTGTTTTAGGGACCTGTGGGACTTATTATTCCATGCAGTACCTTCAACCATTAACAGACAATCCATTGCTTCCCTTTGAACTCACTTGGAGAAAAAGATTGTGGAAAGCTTTAGACATTATCAAGTATTTAGGACAACTGGAGACAGTTTGGAGAGAGCCTTTACATTTATGTGATGTGAAACATGATCACTTTGGTTGGAATAATGAAGGAAAAGTAATGTTTCTTGATCTAGATTCTGTTTTGCCTGAAACTTCCCTTTTAAGAACTATGGAGAACACTCCACAATGTGTTGATAATGATGACTGCTCATACTTCGACTGTAAAGGTCGGTGTCATCATAGGATTTCCAAATGTGAATTGATGCGAACGAATACCAATTTGCAGGTTGTCTGTGACAAGATTTTTCTTGGTAATACAGAAGGTTTGTTTTCTCTCTATGGTTTACTAGTTTCACATGAAGCTAATGAGGAATTAAAAGAAGCACTCGAACTATGCAAAACTAACAAAGGTATGACCGTTGATGGAATGATGGATGTATTAACTAAGGCTTCAAATGCTCTCTTGTATTAAATTTCTTGTCACCTAGCACTTTCTCCTCATAATTTTTTTATAATGCACAATCAAGGGAACTGGGTTCAGTCTGCGAGCAAGACAGAAACGATTGGGAATGTTTCCTTTCACTTTAAACACCTGTTCACCTAGTAGTAAGTAGGTACCCAGGAGTTTAGCAGCTGTTGTGGGTTGCATACCAGTGAAGGTCAGGTGTTGGCCAAGAGGGGACCTCAATAATTCTTAAGTACTGTACAGGCTTTATGTCCCACAACTGAGAATTATATGAAAACTGCAATGTTAAAATTTCAGAACTGTACTATATATGAGTACTGTACAATATTTGACAATGTGGCCCATTTTGTATTTTTGTTTTCTGATTTACTTGCATGAAGCAAATTATGGGCTTCAGGATATTGTCTATATATTATAGTATATCAGCATTATTAATGGTATTTTAGAGATTACTGGCATCAGTATCTTGATTTGCAAGAATAAACCATATATAATAATGGTACGAGAAATAGATATGTAATGGGCACTTTTGACTGTTCTGACTCATCCTTTTCATATTAAGAGTACAGTAATTGTTATGAGTCAGTGAACAGCATGTGTGTAATGATGTCATCAAATGTATGTGTATGTGGTTTGTGTTTACACTGAGGCTGCTGGCAGTCTTGGCATATTTTAGTAATATTATAATTTTCATCTAAATAAGCAAAACCAAAGATCAATCTTTTGCAACATTCTTAAAATCATTTATAGCAGAATCTTATATTATAAATTTACTTAGGCTGAGTACTGTGCTTACATCTTGCTAATTGCTACAAGTGGTGGGGCCATTTAATAGACAATAAACAATGTACCGGGAGTACCACCTAGAGGAGGGTACTGGCCTGGCCTCCAGGGAATTAGTTCCCCAAATTCCTCCCAACCCTTTACCATCCTCCCAACCCTTCACCATTCCTCCCAACCCTTCACCATTCCTCCCAACCCTTCACCATCCTCCCATCCCTTCACCATTCCTCCCAGGCCTTCACCATCCTCCCATCCCTTCACCATCTCCCAACCCTTCACCATCCTCCCAGCCCTTCACCAGTCTCCCAACCCTTCACCATCCTCCCAGCCCTTCACCATCCTTCATATCTATCACCAACTCCCCTATCTTTCATCACATTCTCTACTCTTCACCACTTTCCCTACATCACTGTAATCTTAGTGAGAATGGAGGGGGAGGGAGGGAATTATCAGGGGAAAGCACCAAGCCATTACAACTATATAGCACTGGGAAGGGATCAGGATAAGAATTTGGGATGGTACGGGGGGAAGGAATGGTGCCCTACTACTTGGATGGTCGGGGATATAATGCCGACTTGCATGAAGCTTAGACTTGACCCTGAGCTGCCTATGGCCATTCCCAGACAAAGACCAGTCACCTTGCAACATTTTGTTAGGCTAGGCACAAGCATCTGGCCCCCAACCTCGAACAGACAGACAGACATTCTCTTATCTACATAGATACTGATGTGCACTGATGGTTATCTTGTGCTTAATGAAGGTGTTCAATGATTTTCCTATGTAGTGAATATGTACAATGCTGGTGATTATCCTACATACAATGAAGATATACAATGACGATGATTATCCTGTGTGTGTGTGTAGCGAAGATGTACAATGAATGAAATCTTGTTTGTAGTAAAGATGTTTTCTAGTTATTTTTAACATATTACTATGTGATGGCATGTTTTGCATTGAATTCTAATGCACCAGGAAAATTATAAGGCACTTAATAAGTTGCAAAGCCATATCTTATAGCATCTATCAGTAAAATTTAAAATTGTTTAGATCATAAGCTTTTGATTTAGAGACACTGAGGCTTTGAGAAATGCAGGGTGGGAACATAAATTTAAAATTACATGGCTAAACATCTCAGCAGATGGTTTTGTGCTATTCTTTGTGGTTTTGATATACTGTACAGTATATAAACCAGTCATACTTGATTTTTATCACTAATATGTAATTGTGGCTTGTTTACATGTATTCAATATTTTTTATTCAAATACTGAATTTACATGCTTTTTCCTGGCATGTAAATACATACAGTGAAAACCAGCTCGATGCAATGATTTGTTCCAGATCTCATCTGTTGCATTTTATCTTTTACAGTACAGTGGAACCTCGGTTTTCGAATGCCCGTTTTCAAATTTTTCGGTTCTTGAGCTCAATTTATTCGAAAAATTCAACTCGGTACTCGAGGTTTGCCTCAGTGCTCGAGTTAGTTGATACACATATGGGCCGACTGAGTACGTGGCATGCTTAAGTTTACCAATGTCTCCCGCCTAGTGGCTACCACACTTGAATTCTTTGTGAAGAATTTCATTGTTTTTGTGCTTTATTGGTTTCTGACCCTAAAAGTTCTTATTATATATCACACCATAGGTTCCAAGAAAGTCAGTGGTAAAGTTCAACCTGAGAAAATAGTTGTGTGGATGACGATAGGGCAAAAACAAGAAATCATTCATAGTGAGACCATGTGATGTCTCACTACAGACAAGTGTTAAAACGTAGGCAAAAAACAAGTGTCCATAGACAGATTCTTAGTAAGACAAGCAAGCAGTGAGCCATAACCAGGTCCTAGTGGTATGCCTGCAAAACGTAAGAGTGAGAGTACCCCAGAAATGTCATCACTGCTATTGTAATGAAAGGGGACTTCCCTTCCAAACACTAACACTGCTCCTCCTCCCCTTCCTCATTGTCTTCCAAAAGCCAACAATAAAGGTAAGATATACTTGTACATACTGCAGTACAAAATATAAGTGGTAGTACTGTATGTATAAAATGTATTTTTAAGTTAATATTTTTAGGGGTGTGGAATGGATTAATTCAATTTACATTATTTCTTATGGGAAAATTCGTTTCAGTTTCGAATTTTTGGTTTTCGAGGTTTCTCTGGGAACGGATTAAATTAAAAAACGGAGGTACCAATGTACAGTACAGTATATTATTTAGTACAAACAAGAAATTATTTTCTTTTGTGAATTGTAGATATTTTGATACCAAAATAATGGAGAAAAGTGTAATTTTAATATATAAATGATGTTTTGATGAATTTCTTACTGTATTCTAGTCCAGCAAATACATAGTTTGATTCACCTGAATCCTTTCATTCTTCTTTTGTTGCAAACAATTGTACAGTAAGAAGGAAATCCTTCCAGTTAATGAGATCTTTCATTAGAGTGGGTTTCTGCACTACCACAAAATTAACACACAAGTGTTATTTGAGTGCAGAAATGTTTTGTAGAATAGGTCACAACAATGGCATATAAGCCCACTCAAAATGTTTAGTCTAGAAGAAAACAGAATACATCATATTAACTTGTGTATAATGTATAACTATATTTATACATTAATGTACTGTATAAATAATCAAATAATGTGTGTGTGTGATGTGTCTGCTCCTGATGTGTTCTACGATAGTATTTATGCTGGTCGGCCTGAGTCATATCCTTTAATACTATTAAGAAATAAAAAAAAATAATTCTACATACAGCATCTGTTTGTTTGTCTGTGTATTACAAATGCTGTGTTCCCTGTAGGAACTCTATTTTTGTAAAGGTGGTCGTATGGAGAATCTTCCTCGGATATTTCACATAGTTTGTTGTTTGGTAATAAAACTAACAAGTTTGTCATACTATCTTTTCACATATGGCTACACCAGTAGGTATATACACCAGTAGCCATATGTGGTGTAAAATTATTTTGGCAATACAGTACAGTACCTCTATTTGTAATACAGTATTGTATTTTGGTTATAACAAATTTGGTAACTGTCTTTTGTACCGTATTATCAATCACTCATCAATAAAAAATAGCAAGTTACTGGATGAACAGTTGAGTTGATGAAAGATTTGATAATACTGTACAAGTATTTAATATAAGTATGTAATACAAGTAACATATTTAATACAAGTATTTAATGCAGGTAAGCTCATTAAAGGGCATGACAATCTTGACCTTGAAAAATTCTTGAATTTTTTATTTTCTATCACCACTCGAAACAATGGCATTAAAATTTAAGATAAAAAGTTTCACTCAAACACTATCAAATTTTCTTTTCTTAAATTGAATATTTAATATATAGAATAGCTAAACAAATAATTCAGTTTAATTCCAGGAATACCTTTTAAAATAGAATTAACAAGTACATCTCCTCTAATCCACACATTGTGCCACCATAAGTTTTCCATAAATAGCCTTGTTTGAATTTATTTATAAAAATTATGCATTTTTTCAACACTTCATGCTGCATGTTATGCATAATTTTTTTTGACATCTATGTTTGTCATAAAATTTTCATTATTTTCTGATAACACAATATTAACTTGTATCACTAAAAACTGTATGACTCGTCGAGGATTCAAACCTGGACAGCCCATGGGTCATGCCACTGGCCGTCTGTGTCTGAATCCTCCAGAGGTCATGGAGTTTATAGTGATTTACAGCTTTGGGACCATTTATAGCTTGAGGACCATTCTAGTTTTGTCTCATTAACTTGTATAAATGTTATATCAGTGCTCTCAGCTTATACTACTTATATAGAATCCTAAACTATTGTTTCACTACCATACAGGGGGAAGGGGAACAAAAATCCCCTAAAGTCCCCTACTCTGCACTAAATACTCTATATTTACCAATCCTCTAGGAACAAATATTTTTTAGAGCTATCGTATACCACTCAGTTTCTTACTTTTGCAAGATCCTGCGTGTTTCCTGAGCAGCACCATGCAGTCAAGGCAGATCAGCATTCCACACTGGCATTACAGGAACTACCACTACCTTGGTAATTACTGTACCAAGTACCACTCTCATTAAATGCTAGTTGACCCACCTCTTTGCTACCTAAGATTGCCACCAAGTGGCAGCACCAATACATACAGAATTTCCTGTCTCCAGCCCACCTCATATTCTACTTGACTTGTCTAACGTGCTTTATCAGCTTTCAAAGAACAACACCTCAGTTAAGTGATTTGTATTTGTGTTTATCCCTAGAAACTTTTATTTTGTGGTGCAGTTGGCTAATGCTCTTAGAGAACCTTGTACTGTACTTATTCGTCATCTGGATCTCTGAGTTGAATAACCATTCCATGGTGCTTTGTGCTAATGCCTGGCTTTCCCAATAGATGTTTAGGTTGGCCAGTCTTAGTCAAATACGAATACCTGTCGATGATTCTGAGGATCAATATCCCCACAGCCTGGTTTCTAACCAGGCCTCCTGGTTGGTGGTCTGGTCAACCCTAAAGTCCCCTACTCTGCACTAAATACTCAACCAGGCAGTTCAACACAGTTGCTCATAGCCTGATGGATGAGTTGCAGCCTGGTCGATCAGGTATCGTTTGAAGGTGTTTATCAAGTTCTCTTTTGAACACTGCGAAAGGTCAGCCAGTTATGCCCCATATGTGTAGAGGGAGAATGTTGAAAAGACTTGGTTTTATTTCCTTGTAAAAACTTGAAGAAGTATGCCACCAGGCATTCTTTTCCATGCTCTCCTGGTGTGACATAGAGCTCAATAAGTTGTTTAAAACTTTGCCTGGCTCAGCAGGCCACCCGCATCGCACCTCAAAGTAGGCTGGGCATTGTCCCGTGAGTGCACAACTAAATGTTAAACTCTTTCACTAACAATGTTTATACATACTAATAAGAATAAGCAAAAATTAATTGTTGACGGAATTGTTGTCATGCCCCGAACTGCATGTATTGTTTTAATGACTGAGCGAATGTCATCACAACGCCAAAGTGTTAGATTACACCATGTATTTGGGTCCTGGTAACAAGGCATTGCCCTGTGCTGCTATTATCCAGATTACCATCTGTATTATCTGTGATGAATCTGGGTGCCTGGATAAGGGGCTTCCTTGATAGATGAAGAGCAGTTTATAATATTGCACTTCCATTTGGCACCACTCTGCAACATAGGCAAATCAAGCTGCTTTTTTGTGTTTATTCATTGTCTTTAATCTTCTGGTCTGATTCTTTCTTAATGCAGCAGCTGAGTGGTATAAAGTTCTATTATTTATTATGAAATAACAAAGTGCATATAATTGCATATATTCTGTTTATATATTCCAACTATTTAGAGTATTTAGTACTAGTTAAACCAAAGTTTTTTGATATTTTGTATGGACCATCTGTATATAGGTGTAGAAATGATGTACTGTAAGTTATTTGCACTCACTTGTCAGACAAAAGTGTAATAAAGTGATAGCATATGCTAGTTGCCAGGATATTAATGCTGATCCTAATGATATCACATATTTAAGATGCTCTTAGATTTTTTAATATTTTCTTGTTATTGTTATATTTGTCTTTTTTAGTTTATATAGATGTCCTTGATTCAGATACAGTATGACAAAAATCTGCAAAGATGTAAATTAATTATTAAATATGATGTATGTTATTGTCAAAAGTGTTAGTTTTACCTCTTAATCACATATGGTTGAGAAAAGATAGTACAGTATTTGAGGAGATGCATGGTAATCAGTCAATATTTTATTCTCTGGAAGCCTGCCAACTCAGTCTTTGTAGGAAAAGAAGGCAGCTACAAACACACTGGCTACCAGGGCCAAAAGGAACTGACCCCCTGCCTCCAGAGAAGAACCTGAAACTTACTAACTGTACAGGGAACAAAAAGACAGCCTTGAGAAAGATATCACAAGCTGAAGGGGAAACCATACACTGAGGCAGAGAGAGAAACTCCAAAACCCAGATAAGAGAGCACAATGGCTCATGAAGAGTATAAGCTGGCCTGAAGTGAAAAAACACATGAGACAACTTGTGAAATCACTACCATGAAGGTTTTGATGCCAATTCAAGCAATAAGGAGGAGAGGCAATGACGAACCAGCTAGACTTGACCTGATATTCACCTTGAATGAGTCTGACATAAAGGAAGTTAAATTTGAAGCCCCGCATGGGAATGGGCGACCACAGCATACTGACATTTGAGTATCTGGTGGAGGTAGGGATAACCTGTCCAAGAAAGTAATCGGAAAGGAAAAGGCTGATTTACCGAAGAGGAAAATATGACGAGATAAGGAACTTCCAAATGGGAATACCTTGGGAAACAACTCAGAGAAAAGACTGTACAAGATATGATGAACTACATAACCCAGAAGTGCCAGGAAGCTGCAGACAGGTTTATCCTGGCCCAAAAGGAGAAAAATTAAAAACTGAAGAATCCATGATTCAATCAGGAATGTAAGGTAGTAAAGCAATTTAATACAAGAACATGTGGAAGCTACAGAAATAACAGAACACGAGAGAGCAGGAAGAGATACCAGTAGGAAAGGAATGTGTACCTCAGAATGAGGAGAGAAGCAGACAGTACGAAAATGACATCGCAAGTAAAGCCAAGACCCCACCAAAACTGCTCCACAGCCACATCAGGAGGAAAATGGCAATAAAGGAATAAGTGATGAAACTGAGAAAAAGGGAGAACAGATGCACAGCGAATGGCAAGGTGGTGTGTAAAGTACTCAACAAGAGATTCCAGGAGGTCCTCACAATAGTGTAAGGAAAAGCCCCTGTACTAAGAGATGAGTAGTAAATCAAGCAACCTTGGAGGAATTTGAGCTTATCAGTGATAAGGTCAAAAAGAATCTGTTGGAGCTAAATGCAATGAAAGTTGTTGGGCCCTGGCAGAATCTCACCATCTCAGTGTCAGGGGAGTTAACAGATGTAATGCATTAGGCAGTGATATGGTGGAGGCAGACTCCATACACAGTTTCAAATGATGATTTGATAGAGCCCAATAGGATCAAGAATCTGTACATCAGTTGATTGACAGTTGAGAGGCAGGACCAGAGAGCCAAAGCTCAATCTCCACAAGCACAACTAGATTATCTTGAGGTTATCTTCAGATGATTTTGGGGCTTTTTTTTTTAGTGTCCCCATGGCCCGGTCCTCAACCAGGTAACCACCCCCAGGAAGCAGCCTGTGACAGCTGACTAACACCCAGGTACCTATTTTACTGCTAGGTAACAGGGGCATAGGGTGAAAGAAACTCTGCCCATTGTTTCTCGCCGGCGCCTGGGATCGAACCCAGGACCACAGGATCACAAGTCCCGCGTGCTGTCCGCTCGGCCGACCGGCTCCCAAGCCGGTTGGCTCGGGAGCCAACCGTACGGAGCCGTAGGTGAGTACAGTGGCTCCGCCAATGCCAAACAGTAAGCGGCAACAGTATTAAGCATTACACACAGAAATCACAATATCGTGATGCATCAAATGACCAAATCCACAGGGCCCGTGACGAGGGTTCGAACCTACGTCTGAGAGGCTCCCAGACGCTGCCTTAATTGAATGAGCTATGACATGGTAAAAGAATTGCAACCAGGAAATCAACTTAATCTACCATGGATCCTGCAGTCTCTCTGAGACACAAACCAGGGTTTTACACAATTCCCCCCATGCACCCGAGCTATGCCAATAGGCTATTCTACCTTTTCACCCTTACTTCATTACACACTGAAATCACAATAGCGTGATGCATCAAATGAACACATCCACCTGTGGCTGATCCAAAATCTGACAGTGACGAAGCTGTAGACGGAGCAAGGCCGCTGGAGGAAGGGACAGAAAAACCGACCGAGAGTCCCAAACGAGGCCAAGTCAAGTGCGAACCTGGAACAGAACAAATTGGGACTTTTCCAGTTCGTCAAGAACCCAAACTTGGCGAGCTGACACACGGACTGAGTGGGGCCCCATTCCTGCCAGTCATCATGGTAGGCCAACACATGAACCACTAAGAGATATAGCCATGCCACCAAGACTTGCAGTAACCTAAACCTTGCACTAAAGGGAGCCGGTCGGCCGAGCAGACAGCACGCTGGACTTGTGATCCTGTGGTCCTGGGTTCGATCCCAGGCGCCGGCGAGAAACATTGGGCAGAGTTTCTTTCACCCTATGCCCCTGTACCTAGCAGTAAAGTAGGTACCTGGGTGTTAGTCAGCTGTCACGGGCTGCTTCCTGGGGGTGGAGGCCTGGTCGAGGACCGGGCCGCGGGGACACTTAAAAGCCCCGAAATCATCTCAAGATAACCTCAAGATAACCTGATAAACACATGGGGATGGGCCAGATTCAAGCCGAAGGGAAGTAAGAAGCAGTAAGCCAGTCACCCTACAACAAAACCTAGCCAGTCCTTGAACCTGGAATGAATTGAGACATGCCAATAAGCATCCTGGAGATCCACGGAAACTCTCCAGACTCCAGCCTTTAGCAGTTAGATTAGTTCATTTATTATGCACCCCATACCCATCTTGTGGACGGTAGTGGAAAGGGTTACAGAGGCACATAATGGGCTCAGGGACTGAACCCCACAGTTCATTTAGCTAAGCAAGTTATAATCTTGATGAGCTAGTTACAAAATTCAATATGTCATCACATCAACAATGGGTTCGAGATAGACCACAAGTACAGTTTCTAAATTAAGCAACTGACATATGTGGAGAGCCTAGTGTCACAATTTATATGTTTGTCCTGCACGTACAAAACTCAGGCAAATCATAACATAGAACGAAAAGGCAATGTAAAGGATCTGGGTGTACTCATGTCGGAAGACCTTACCTTTAAAGAACACAATAAAGTAGCCGTCACAACTGCAAGAAAAATGACAGGTTGGATAACAAGAACTTTTCACACTAGAGATGCTATACCGATGATGACACTTTTCAAAACGCTTGTGCTCTCTAGAGTGGAGTACTGCTGCACAATGACAGCCCCTTTCACTGCTGGTGAAATTGCTGACCTGGAGAGCGTGCAGAGGTCCTTTACTGCTAGAATCCACTCGGTAAAACATCTAAACTATTGGGACCGACTTAAGAGCCTAAATCTGTATTCCCTTGAGCGCAGGCGGGAGAGATACATAATAATTTACACGTGGAAAATATTAGAGGGGCTGGTCCCAAACCTGCACACAGAAATAACATCACATGAGACCAGAAGACATGGCAGGATGTGCAGAATACCCCCGTTGAAAAGCAGAGGTGCAACTGGTACTCTGAGAGAGAACTCTATCAACATCAGAGGCCCGAGACTGTTCAACACGCTTCCACTACACATAAGGGACATAACTGGCAAACCCCTCACAGTGTTCAAGAGAGAACTGGATAAGCACCTCCAAAGGATACCTGATCAACCAGGCTGTGACTCATACGTCAGGCTGCGAGCAGCCGCGTCCAACAGCCTGGTTGATCAGTCCAGCAACCAGGAGGCCTGGTCGATGACCGGGCCGCGGGGACGATAAGCCCCGGAAGCACCTCAAGGTATCCTCAAGGTAAGGTATGCACACCGCCCCCCATCCAGTGGGTAGCGGTGGATAGGTTACAATCACTTAATTACTACCTACAGTTTAGAAACTGGGGATATTTGGCTAAAATTTCTGGTAGCAGATCATTTTGAATGAAATATTTACACATTGCTGGAACATTGGTTATAGAATTTTCTCTAAATTCACGTATCTTTTCGCACTCCATCACATAGTGACGGAGGGTGTGCGAATAATTTTATTGACACAGTTTACATTTGGTCAGGTCTACATCGGCAGATAATGAGAATTCCCAGAGATACTTGTAACCGAGTCTAAGCCGAGCAGCAGTAACATCTAGAAGTCTGCTGATTTTATTGGATGATCCATAGATGTGTGGCTCCTCTTGCATGATAGTATGATGATAGATGGAATTACTGGTGTCAATTTCACTTTGCCTCAGATCTACAAGATCTTGTTGAAGTTCTCGGTGTACTGCTGCTCTCAGATTGCTCATTGACAATCCAAGGTTACACTCAACGGCTCCTTTAAAGGCAGAATCTTTGGCTAACTTATCAGCTCTATCATGCATTCGGAGGCCAACATAAGATGGAGACCACATGAAATGGACTCTGTTACCATCCTTAATAATTTTGTTGTATTTGTGTCTAGCTTCGGACACGAGCATGTTACAGTTATGTCTTAAAGAGCCGAGAGCATTTAAGGATGATAAGGAGTCACTTACAATTAATGTATCAAGTTTGGAGACTTGTACACATTTCAGTGCAAGGAGCAAGGCGAATAATTCGGTCTGAAGGGTAGAGGCCCAGTTGTTTATACGGACTCCCCACTCAAAGTACAAGCCATCACCCATTGTAAGAACAACTGCACTTCCAGCTGCACCCATGGGGCAGTGTAGGGGACCATCAGTGTATATGATTTGAGAGAGAGAATGCTCTGTGGACAGAGCATCAATATGGCTTAAGGCGCTGAGCTTTGCCTCAAGACGAAGCTTGGGCTGATCTATAATTTGTTTCTTGGGTGGAAGTAGAGGGATTAAAACTGGAAAGGATGTAATCTCCCACGGTGCAGGAAAGTGCCGTTGTTGTTTCTCTTGGTACAAATCATGAACCTGATACATTCTGAGTTGAGTTCCAGTTTTTGTTATCCATTTGGAACAATGCTGATCTCAATAAAGAAATTCTGGAGGGCTTCTGTGCAAGGGTTAGGATGAGTTAGCCTAAGCATTTTTATACCAATTTGACAGTTAATTTCAATAACACGATTGTGACGGTAACGAGTTGGAAATGGTGGTCGGCAGTCTTCCAACTAGCAGGTGTCAGTGCTGGGCCACATATAATATATAAAAAAAAGAAAAGGGAAAAAAGAGAAAAAAAAAGAATGACTGCGTGATTGGTAATCTGTGGTAAGGTCGGAAATACGAAAGACAATAATAAAAAATGGATTTTAATAACAAAAAAAACACAAATTGAAACAAATGCAAAATCTTGGCTTAATGGTAAAAAAATGTCAAGTGCAAAAAAATACATAAACATGAAAATAGATTACGTTAATGGGGAGGAGAATTGACATACAAAAGTAAATAAAATATGAATGCTGGAATATATGCACTAACTATAAACCTCTATTTGACCACACAAGGTGAGTCACTTAGGAGTTCATAGTTTGCGAGCACACAATATTCTGGCTGGCAGAAACGCAAGGGACTCCAACAATAACTGGCGAGGTCTTGTGATTGGCGGGGAGCCGGAGTGGAGTGTTGGTTGGCGGCCAATGAGGAAGCTGGATGGCCGCAAGTCGCTAGTTAGGCAGTTGAAGGGTTCGGCGCGTCGACCAGGTGCAGCAGGTGCTGGAGTGGGGGGGAGGAGGGAGTTGCTGGTACGTGTGGCTATCTTAATATGTACGTTTAGCCACTACAAAACGTATCTTGTATATTGATGAGGACAGGACGAGTCGCAGAAATAGCAGGCTAAATCTCTGATAAGAGATTATCGTCACACGATAAACAACGCTCGGAATATTAAGTTCCTTTCTCATATTAAGTATCTTTGTGGTACGAGGGCACCCAAGGATTATCCTCAAGGCTTCGTTCTGCAATTTTTCAAGCCCTCCAAGCTTTCTTTCAGGCATCAAAACAAACAGGTTCAGCATAATCCACTAACGATCTGATGTATGCAAGATACATCATTTTGACAATTCTGACATTGGCACCATAGCCTGAGTGATAACCTGCAACAGCCCTGAGAGTTGTTGTTGTTAAAGATTTAGCTACTCAGGACGAAGTGTCTATGTAGCACGGGCTATGGTGAGCCCGTAAAGCCTTGAGAGCTTGGAGCCTCTCTTTATACTGACGACAGAGTCTGAATACAACAGGAGCATACAGTGACACCTCAAGGCGAAGGTATTTGAATCTGTTTACATAGTCAAGCTGGAAGCCATCAGACAGTTGCATCTTGCGAACAGCTCCTCCCTGCCTGGGTGGGCGCCGATTTAGTATCTTTGTTTACTCTGCTGAGATGACTAAACCTAGGTCCTGACATGAGTCTAATACAGAGTTAAGAGTGTTATGCGTGTTAGCATACCCAGTGGTGTGTATCATTATATCATCAGCATAGCTAATGATGTGGACGTTGGGTTTGCTCGGTACAGAGTTTAACAGCGTGTTTATTAAGATTTAAATAAGGTAGGACTGAGGACACCTCCCTGCGGGGTACCTAGTTCAAAGTCTCTTGTTACACTCCTATGCCCCTGGAAAAATACAGATGACTTCCTGTTGGATAAGTAACCCCTGATGAACACTGAGCATAACCTCCTGAGCAGCCCGACTCCAAAACCCTCAGATGGTTTGGAGCATCTGAGGGTTTTTGCGCCCTGCTTCTTAGTCTTCACGTGGGGTGAAGACTAGAAGCAGGGCGAACCACACCTGCAGGAAAGAAAGAGGAGACATAGACTTAGTCCTGGTAGAGGTCGCCAACACCTCTAAATCCGAGTCCCTAAACACCATAGTGGCCAACTCTTTGGCTTCCAGCCGGTCAGTATGCCACGGAGTTGGTCACTATGGTGTTTTGGGACCTGAATTTAGATGTGTTGGTGACCTCCACCAAGACTAAGTGCATGCCTCTTTCTTTCTTTCCTGCAGGTGGGGTTCACCCTGCTTTTAAGACTTCGCCTCCCTGGTTCCAGTTCCAAATCATCTGGGAGTTTTGGAGTCGGGATGGAGTTTAGCTCATGGTGTAGCTCCGCTTTCAGAAAGAAAAAAGAAGGATTTTCCTCAGGTAGCAAAGACGATGAGCACCCTTCAAACACTCACTTTGTGAGGGCGGTCTTGACAAGCCAATCCATAACATAGAACACCAGAGACCTACAAAGGGATTACCAGCGCCTGAAGGCAGCTAACCCAGCAGAAATCCTAAGCACTGGGGCTGCTCGCCAGAAGAACCAAATGCAGCCAAAACAACCGTGGCGCACGGAATAAACAAGCACACCAACTCCAGCACAGCCAAAGACATGGTTGTGCTGGAGTGAAATTTCACCCAAACAGTAAAATGAATGATCCGTGATTAACCCAAGGAGAAGGTCTTCACCCGGGTAGCCAGGCCTCTCTGGGGCAGACTCTTGAACATACCAGAGAAGATAATCCTGACTGTGCAAGGGCAGTGTTAGCAGGCACCCAGGAAAGAATACTCAGCGGTAGTATGAGTCCATTGGCGTCATTTATATATCACCAACCCGTGGAATCGCCTACCCCCCGAAGCCGTAAATGCCAAACGCTGCTGAATTTCTAATTCAGTGACAAAATCATTAGGACACAGCCCGTCCTCCGAACAAAGACACAAAGTCCATTCCATGCACCCGCCAAACCCCCTGGTTATGAATGAAAAATGGATTACACATGCCTCTCAACTGATGATATCCGAACACTTCAGGAACAAGTGCCTCGCTGACGGTTTTTGTTTGAACTACAGCACTGTAAATGTTTCACCCACGAACTACAAATAAATCGCCAACAGAACCTAAACACTTAACCTAACCAGTGCCTAAATATGCACAATATGCTAATATATAATAATATTAATTTATATTTGAGAAAGTTTCTATTTTGGATGAACAGCATGTTAAAAATGATGAATGTGTCTTTGGGGTCGACCGTTAGATAGAATGGTCTGAGGACGGGTTGTAGGACAAATGGGGAGGGACCATTGTCAAGCCGCCGGCTTCCTGTCCTCGTCGAGGCCATTAGAGAGATGTAGGGAGTAATCCTTATACTCGCTCCATTATCTCATTATCTTAATAGCATAACTAATTAGCACTAATTACAGACACGCTACAGAAATATGCCCTCGGGCAAATTCAGGTTGGTGCAAATTAGCATCTATATTTACTATAATATTTATAAATACGGTTTGGGAATAACAACTCTCCCATGATCGGTGTAAAATGGGAGCTATATTGCTATACTGTGGTGGGAAGTACTCACAGCTATGCGTGTTAGTGGCTTTGCAAGAATGTAAAAATACCAAGCTTATGTAATCTCTCGATCATACCTATTATACCTTATTGTAAATAAATATTATTGTTATTATAATAGCCACACTAAAGTGGTGTTGGAACATCCTTCATAAGCCTGCCCGTTCTGAACGTTCCCAACCTCACTAAATGGTCCGAACCTAGCCTACCCGAGGACCCGCGAACAGAAAACCGTCAAATTATACGTCAAAATGCGATACACTATTCAGGAGAACGGGTCGTATAAACTGCATGCAGGTAAATCAGTTCAGACCACACTTGCCGATTTATAAACAAAGAAAATTAAATATTTAAAAAGACATATTAATATACGAGAACTGGTCGGCTTGATATATGATGGGAGTGCGTCACAAACACGCAGTAAGGTGTGCAAATACAGTTGGTGCGGATGTACTTGTAACCAAACACGAGTTGGTGCAACTGTACTCGAGAAAGGCGTACGCCAAATACAGCCCTGTGGGACGGGGGACGAAGTCACCACAGGAAAAGTTAGTGCAGTTGGTTCACAACCCACACGTCCCCGAGTTCACTATTTGTTATCTCCTTCACCTGACGACTCTGTTCACCTAGCAGTAAATGGGTATATACTGTTGAAAACTGTGTCCTGGGTAAAGATAGTAATTGGCTTGGGGTACCTCAATAAGCTTAATGGTTCCTATTGCCAATAAAAGGAGAGGGGGTGGGGAGGATTGCTAGCTCATGAGGCTACCACGAAACACCAGAACTGCATCACCACAACCATACTTATTTACCTGAGGACCACTATAACTCTATAGTGGTCTCGATGAGGACAAGAAGCCTGCGGTTTCTTGTCCTCATAGTGTTTTCAGGTTACAGTTGTGTGTGTACAAACTAAAGTCTTTGAAAATGTAATAAGTTATTACGAAACGCGTTCAAGAGTCGCGTCAGACTAGAAATAAAAATGAATTTTGGAGAATTGATTTTTCAATTACCATCGACAGTAAAAAGAGACATTAGAAATATTGAGAAAATTCGTGTTAGAGTTATTGATCTTACTTTTTCGGTCATATATATATATATATATATATATATATATATATATATATATATATATATATATATATATAAATGTACCTAGTAGCCAGAACGTCGTACTCGGCCTACTATGCAAGACCCGAATTGCCTAATAGGCCAAATTTTCCTGAATTTATATATTTTTCTAATTTTTTCCCATGAAATGATAAATCTGTCCATTTCATTATGTATGAGTTAATTTTTTTTAAATTTGAGTTAAAACTAACATAGATATATAACCGAACCTAACCAGCCCTACCTAACCTAACCTATCTTAACCTAACCTAAACTAACACAATTAAGTCAATAAATTATCGAACACTAGGCCACACTGACTGTTCAAAAGAATTGGAAGTCGTCAGTCTTTAACCCAATCTTCGACAGCCTCTGTGACCGTATTTGGGCACATATATTTTATCAAATCAAATCAAAACAGGAGTTTTCTGTTGCATATTAGTCTTTAATAACATAATGCAACCCTAGATTCCCCGATTAAGAATGTCTCGTGCATCATTCGATTTTTTTTGTGTGTATTATTATTAGCAAGCTTAGGTATACACAGCAATGTGCTGCTATACCCTATTCTATATGAAAGATTACACAGTGTAGATACAGAACTAGCTATAAGTTCATATAATATCCCCATCACACAGGATGGTTAGTCATACATGGACTCAGGGGAGAAAATACCCGCCTCAATACAATTTTCGAGTATTATTATCGTATTATTATACTGCTTATTGCTTCGTTCAATAACTGTTTGGGGGGGGGCACTCGTGACTAGAGGCCCAACACACACTGTAGTACGCACTGGCCAGCATCGCCCCGTCCTCCTAAGGTTTCTCAATGTCAAGAAACTGTCGGGCTAAAGCGCCCTTATCCTAACATACCAGAGGACCCAAACAGAAAACCAGACAGTATGTCAGTTGCGCGAGCCGCTACCATTTTCTAGTACGACAATTGTTTGGTCTTAGGTACGGTATACGTCAAAATGCGACGTTCTGTTAGGCGAACGAGCATTAGCAACAACCCAAGAAGCAGTCAAATTGAAATTGAAATAAGTTTATTGAGGTATAAATACACACAAAGGGATGAGGTAGCTCAAGCTATTCTCAGTACAACGGGTTTATTATATATATATATATATATATATATATATATATATATATATATATATATATATATATATATATATATATATATATATATATATATATGTCGTACCTAGTAGCCAGAACGCACTTCTCAGCCTACTATGCAAGGCCTGATTTGCCTAATAAGCCAAGTTTTCATGAATTAATTGTTTTTCGACTACCTAACCTACCTAACCTAACCTAACTTTTTCGGCTACCTAATCTAACCTAACCTATAAAGATAGGTTAGGTTAGGTAGGGTTGGTTAGGTTCGGTCATATATCTGCCTTAATTTTANTCCCCTTAGGTTGAACTACTGACCTTTTTCCAGGATGTAGTCCACATTTGTCTAACTCCATAGTACTTATTGACTGCTAGGTGAGTAGACGCATTTGGTGGAGAAAAAATATCCAACCATTTCTGTTCCACCTGAGGATCGAACCCGGTATCCACCTGAGGATCGAAGTGAAACTTGGGTATAGAGAGGGACTGAGTACTCAAGAATACCAAGTACTCAAGAATTGAAGTCGAGCCTGGCTTCAAGCAGGGATTGGGAAGAACAACAACTCCCGAAACCCTCTCCAGGTGTGCTCTATGTAGTGGTAATTTTTTTTCTCAGAAAAGTAGTTGGTATAATAGGGATGAGTATAGTAATAAGGAAGTAGATGAAATATGTGATATGAAAGAAGTGAGGAAATGAAATGTGGAATGAATGAAGTGTAATTCACTTCAATGTTTTCAACATGTTAATAGAATGCCTTAGATTTGTTTAACAAGAAGGTTGTACAGTGGTGAAATGTGTATGGTTATATGGTAGAAAAAGGTGACCAGTGTCTTGGAAGAGGAAAGTGGAACAATATATGATAGTCGGGAAAGAGTTAGGGATCTTGAAAGAGTGAAGGTTTGTAGTGATAGATAAGGTATAAAGGCATATTTAGTACTCTTGAAACATCATGGAAAGATGCTGGATTCTAAAATGCCTTTATTTTAATGGAGAATTGTGTTCACAGGTGTATATAAAGTGCTGGAAAGATTCAACTCATGTCAGCCATTACATGAAATACCGGACAGAATATGAAGAGGAAGTGGCTGCATTTTTAGAGCGCATTGGAATAATCGAGCCAACAGACAACGCGCTTCATCCTGCTGAAGGGCCAAGGGTCATTTTTATTTACAGTTTTATTGGTATTGTAGAATAGCATAGATAATTTTATGCAATATACTGAACTTTATTTTATTTTTATTTATTTATTTATAATACATGTTTTTAAACAAGGTAGTATAGAATAAAATAGCCAATATACATTAATGCAAGGGCTAGTTACTGCATCACAAATATACATGTATTAAAGATGTGTACCATAACTATGACTGGGGGAAAAAATATGCATCAGTGACAAAGAAATTACATGCATTGTCTTATGTAACTGACAGGTGTTTACATACATACATACATACATACATATATATATATATATATAATATATATGTATATTATATATATATTGTATATATATATATTGATTATATATATATATGTATATATATATGTCGTACCTAGTAGCCAGAACACACTTCTCGGCCTACTATGCAAGGCCCGATTTGCCTATAAGCCAAGTTTTCCTGAATTAATATATTTTTTCTAATTTTTTTCTTATGAAATGATAAAGCTACCCGTTTCATATGTATGAGGTCAATTTTTTTTTATTGGAGTTAAAATTAACGTAGATATATGACCGAACCTAACCAACCCTACCTAACCTACCCTAACCTATCTTTATAGTTAGGTTAGGTTAGGTAGCCAAAAAAGTTAGGTTAGGTTAGGTTAGGTAGGTTAGGTAGTCGAAAAAAACAATTAATTCATGAAAACTTGGCCATTAGGCAAATCGGGCCTTGCATAGTAGGCTGACAAGTGCGTTCTGGCTACTAGGTACGACATATATATATATATATTATATATATATATATATATATATATAATATTATATATATATATTATATTATATATATATATATATATATATATATAATATTATTATAATATACACACCACACATTTGTTGCATTCTTGCATATATGCAAACATTACAGTCTTTGCATGGATGTCACGGCTGCAGGATCTCGCCAGCACTTTGTATATGATGAAGATCAGTCATGAACTGTGTCTCTTGAAAAGTTCCTGCCTTGGTGTTAGTGTATGTAAACAATTGTTTTCATGTTAAATGGTATATACAGGATCATTTTCCTAATCATTCAGCATGACAACTAGTCAAGATACCTATAGAGACAGTAGTTTATGGAGGAGTTTAATGGAATATGAGTGAGAGTATCCAAAGTACAGTATAAATTTTACTTTGATCTCAAGTTGTAATTTTCTATTCAGTTTCTTTCATTACCTGCTTTCAAGGAGTTATTTTACCTTTGTGATTGTCTTAGGTGTTGTCATCTTGTGTATAATTCTTTAAAGTAATAATTTTGCTTACAAACAATTTGTATAGATACGGATTACTTTTTAAATACAATTATAATTAGTGTATATGATGATTTGATTTTTAACACTTTAAATTTACCAAACGAGAAGCTTGTATAAATACTTTTGTATTTGTAGAGAAGAAATGTTTGTGGCCAGATATTTGTAACTACAGCTATTATTAGCAGTCTATTAGCTACTTCAAAGCAATAGGTATTAAGTAAAATACAAACATGTTTGTTATTCTGAAATTTTTAAGTACTCTAAACAAATTCATTAAATGAGAAGTTGAAGGATGCCTTTAAAAATATGAAGTATTTGAAGCAAATAATTTATATTAGAACTACTACTGTGCTGTAAGTCATTTTTCAATGTTAATAAAATAGTATATATTGTATGCATGAATATTAAATCACTACAGTTCCTCATCTGCAGTGACTTTAAGTTTTTTATAAAGTTCTTTCTAAGAGCAAGAAATTTCTTTTAAGCGAGACTGTGGCACATATTAAAAAAAAATGTTGTACATATTAAATATGCAAAGTTTTATAAATACATTTGTAATTCACACTATATTATGACACGCACCATCACTCAAGCCATCATAAAAGTTTACATAATATTGAAAGATCTATTACCCCTTTCCCTTTTCATTAATATATATAATAATAGTACAGTACTGTAATTTAAATATAAAGCCTCATAGCCCACCTTTCATGTGCATTATGATGTCATTATTTTGCAAAGAATGTAACATCTCTCGAAGTAAAGTAGTATATAAACACCTTAAAAATGCTCTAATTATAGGTTGATAATTTAGAAAGAAATGGCATTGTTATTTGTAAGCTATCTTACATAGCCTTCCCAGTTTGGTGCCTTCTATTGATAATTACTTACTTGTAAACTATCAATTCTATATTTGGTTGATCAAATAATTTTTTCTGAAACCTGTCAGTTTTAAGACTAGGCAATGATTAGATCTTATATGTATAAAGGGGATATTAAATGGGGCACTGTGTGAACATTCTGTGTTGAGTGTTGGGTTCTCTTACACTTGAGGACCCAATACTCAGGTCCTCAAGGGTAAAATTTTCATATATTGCCCATAAAATGCCATATTACATAACTGTAAATGTGTAACACTGTAAGCCTTTGTCCTTGTGTTTGTAGATAATTCATTATATTGTACTGAAGAAATGAAAGGCACTAAACAGAATTACTGTATCATTAAGCAGAAAATGCCATATTTATTGCAGTACTGGAAGTTATTGTATGGTGAGAATGACATTGTAAACTGATAGGCAGTTTGCCTGTGGTTTACTTGTTATAGTTTGTATTTATCTCATATTTTATATTTTCATATATATTTTTCTCCATTCACATGTAATCTCATTACTGTCACACTTTATTGTATTTAACCACCAAAAACAAGTGATGTTTCCTGATAAGAGTAGCATAACCAAATGTCCACAACTCTTGGACTACCATGTCACCAAGGGTCTGCTGATCTTGCACTACCACTAGCAAGGCCACCAAGGGTCCACCGATCTTAACACTTTCGCGCTTAGCGGACGCCCGTTAGCGTCCAATCTTTTTCACCTGATTCTGCCCTCTGGACGCTGGCTGGCGTCCAATGGTTAAATAATTATATAAATTTTATTTATTATGCGATTTTATTTTAGTTAGTCTCAAAATGTTCACCATGAAATTTACGTTCTTTCTAATAACCAAAGAGCTTATTAAAGAAAACGGCATGGCAGTGATTCATCTTGGTATAACAATTGTATGGCGCCGATATGCCGCCGCGGGTAACACTTCAGCCACTTCCAACCGTCTTTTGGGTTGGTTGCGACATTGATTCTATATTTATATGCATATGTCCGTATAGAGAATTTTATTGCGGTTCCAATGATACCATAATCAATGATGTAGGATAAATGTGGTCATCGCAATCATTAAGAGAGTGGAAACATTTGTTGCTGTTTGGCGCTCTCGCCAAACAGTTTGGCGAGAGCTTCTGTTTCTGTTTGAACTGTTTCAAACAGTTTCTGTTTGGCAGTATTTTATATGTATGTTCTTATAGAGAATTCTATTGCGAACACAGTGATACCAAATTTAAATACGTAGGTCTACAATTAGTGTCATGACAGTAAAAAGAGTATACACTTTTCGCTCCTACCGCTTAAGCGCGCGACGCCAAAAGCACAGGTTCGCGCTCGTTTTTTACGCTGCGCCGAAAGCGCTAAAGTGTTAAAACACCCCATCATAGTGTACCATATTAAACTTGAGGAAATAGGTTTCATTCTCAATAATTTTTTGGTGGTACTGTATTATAAATTTTCCATATGCATGTCTTATTTCTATATACCTCGATACAGTAGAACCTCGATACTCAAACAGTCCCCCACTTGAACGCTGTGTTAATGTTTGATACTCAAACATAAACGTGCATCCTATACGAGTCGATTTCCCAGTAGCTTTCATTCAGTGTACAACACCACTAGACTTCTCTAAACTTTAGTGTTTTCTATATTTCTTTATATTCTTAGTGTAAATAAGTTATCATCCTCTTGATGGTACATGCAATTTGCATGAGTAAATAACTCAACATGGCACCTAAGAAAGTTAGTAAAAGTAGTGATAAGAGCCAATCAAAACAGGAAAATGTTAGAACCATGATTGAGATGAAAAAGAACTCGTAGAGCAAAATATGAAAGTTGGTGCGTGCGAGTCTGCTATTGCTACAGAGTTCGGTATGCCTAAATCTAATTCTCTAATAAAAGAAATGGAAAATGGGGGAAAATGTAAAGTGTCTTAAGAGGAAAACTGAAAAATACAAGAAAGATAAAGAACCCCCAGACACACAATTGCCTGAAGTTATAATGCTAGAGGATCCCCTGCCAAAGAATAACCTCTCTTCCTCACCATCTTCCACAGTGCCACCAACTCTAAGTGCAGGTAAAGTTCACACACTATTTACATTTATTGCATTTATTGAATTAATATATTTATTATTGTGGTCTGGAATGGATTAATCTGACTTACATTATTCCTTATGGAAAAAAAATTGTTCGGTACTAGACCTGATTGGCATTCAACCGTCCGTCGGGAACCAATTACCGGTAAGTTTGAGTTCCGAGGTTCCATTTAATTTATCAGCATTCCATGTGTAATTTGTTAAACAGTAATAATACAGCTATATACACAACTCCATGAGATATGCAGTGTTCTCTAATACTTGTAACGTTTTGCAGTTTCTTTGTACAGTACTGTACTTTATAAATTTGTTTGTTAACATGACACAGAATGGCGGGGCAACAGGGTTATGGAAACGCTCCTGACAAGTTTTCTTTACAATTCTATAGGATTATTCTACTTTGAATCACAATTTTGCCCAATGTTGCATTTATGTAAGTAAATATTATTATACTGTATTTGATGATTATATTCAAATAAAAATTCCAGTCCAGAGCCTAACTTGTTAATAATAATAATAATGCATAGCGTGGCTAATAATGTTTATGGCTCTTGACTATCCTGAATTGTCAACATTAATATAGGAAGTACATTCAATTATTCAGCCCTGTTTTAAATGTTTCACAATGACAGACATTATTATTTTAATGACATTGTAAAGTAGCTATTAATGCTTGGAATTAAAGGGACCTTTTCAAAACAATATATTATGTTTCTGAATTATCCTCAAACTGCATCCTTAGGCAAATTTTTTTTTTTTGTTGTCATTAAGCATTTCATCAATAAAAGTGATAACTTTAGGAAATTGTTTATCTTTGTACTTTAAACTATAATGGATTAATTGTTGAGTCAGTTTATACAATGCTCTGACATTATATGTGGGGAAAGATGCGTTTTCTCTTCCCTCCTCCCCAACTCTTGGCAGAAAATTTATAGGTACTGTATACTGTACTGTATTTGACATTCTAGGGAAGGGAGATATCAGAAGAAAGTGTCAAGCCATTATGACTATAGTACTTGGAAGGAATCAGGATTAGTATTTGGGATGGGATCTTGAGGTTATCTTGAGATGATTTCGGGGCTTAGTGTCCCCCGCGACCCAGTCCTCGACCAGGCCTCCACCCCAAGGAAGCAGCCCATAGCAGCTGACTAACTCCCAAGTACCTATTTACTGCTAGGTAACAGGGACATCAGGGTGAAAGAAACATTTTGCCCATTTGTCTCTGCCTCCACCGGGGATCGAACCCGAAACCCCAGGACTACGAATCCGAAGTGCTGTCCACCCAGCTGTCAGGATGGGGAAAGGAATGGTGCCAAACCACTTGGATAGTCGAAGATTGAACAGCGGCCTGCATTAAGTGTGACCGTCGCTCTACAGTCTAGCGCAAGTGGTGTGGCATTGTTTATGTTTGAAATTTCTTTATATCAAGAAACCTCAAATCATTGAGGTTTGAATTGCCTCAAATCTAGGAGCAGATATACCCTGCTGAATACAGCCCTTGATAATACAGCAACAATCGGTTTGAAAGCATTCTGCACCAAATACAAAATTGAGTCCACCAAGTGTCACAAGTACTACATGAATAAATGCCATGTTGTGGAATAGGAAACATAGACTGCACACAACCTACTAATTAATATGCCAAAAGTAGAGGACAGAAGAAAAAGAGGCGATGTGATTGCTACGTACAATAGTAATGGAATCAATAATTGATAGGGAGAATTCCACAGACCTGGAAATTCAAGAATAATAGGTCATAGATCTAACTAAACAAAGCTGCCGAAGAAATATAAAAAAATCCATTTTTTGCAAACAGTGGTAGATGGTGAACAAATTAGGTGAGAATGTAGTGGAGGTCAAAACCGTCAGTATTTTCAGAGAGTTTAATGAAGATAAAAAAAAAGTGCTGGGAAGATGGGACACCACGAGCGTAGCTCTCATCCTGTAATTACATGCCTGCAATTATTAGAAACCTAGTATACCTAAGTGTAATTACCTAAGTGTAGTTACAGGATGAGAGCTACGCTCGTGTGTCCCGTCTTCCCAGCACTCTGTCATATACGCTTTGAAACTACTGACGGTCTTGGCCTCCACCACCTTCTCCCCTAACTTGTTCCAACCGTCTACCACTCTGTTTGTGAAAGTGAATTTTCTTATATTTCTTCGGCATCTGTGTTTAGCTAGTTTATATCTATACCTCTTGTTCTTAAAGTTCCAGGTCTCAGGAAATCTTCCCTATCGATTTTATCAATTCCTGTTACTCTTTTGTATGTAGTGATCATATCACCTCTTTTTCTTCTGTCTTCTAGTTTTGGCATATTTAATGCCTCTAACCTCTCCTCGTAGCTCTTGCCCTTCATTTCGGGAGCCACTTAGTAGCATGTCTTTGCACCTTTTCCAGTTTGTTGATGTGCTTCTTAAGATATGGGCACCACACACCTCCTGCATTCTAGCTTTGGCCTAACAAAGTCGTGAACAATTTCTTTAGTATATCGCCATCCATGTATTTAACGCATTCTGAAGTTGGAAAGCGTGGCATAGGCTCCTCGCACAATATTCTTTATGTGGTCCTCAGGTGATAGTTTTCTATCTATAACCACCCCTAAAACTCTTTCTTTATCAGAATTCTTTAAAGATTTCTCACATAATATAGGTTTGTGTGTGGGGTCTATTTTCCCTATTCCACATTCCATACATGGCATTTATTAACATTGAATTCCATTTGCCAAGTGCGCTCCATGTACTTATTTTGTCCAGGTCATCTTGAGGGCATGACAATCATCTAAGTTTCTAATCCTTCCTATTATCTTAGCATCATCAGCAAACATGTTCATATAATTCTGTATACCAACTGGTAGATCATTTATGTAGACAATAAACATCACTGGTGCAAGAACTGAACCCTGTGGTACCGCTTGTGACATTTCTCCAGTCCGATACATTGCCTCTGATCACTGCCCTCATTTTTCTATCAGTCAGAAAATTTTTTCATCCATGTTAGAAGCTTACCTGTCACCCCTCCAATATTTTCCAGTTTCCAGAACAACCTCTTATGTGGAACTCTGTCGAAAGCCTTTTTATAGGTCCAATAGATGTTGCCTTAAGTGTTGTAATATACAGATAGTGTTGCCTAAAGTAAGTAATTATCAAAAGAAGCTATGTAGCACCCATCAAATGTGGAATAATCATAGGGCACTAAATATCACTTAGGATGCCAATATGTTAACTGCACAAGGCGAACGATATCAAAGGTATCCAATTCACCAAGAATTTTATTGAGGGACAAGTGACCGCGAGAGACGGTCGGGAAGCAAGACACGCATGTCTTGGAAGTCCGGACATTCACCAAGAATATGCACGACCATAAGAGGGACAATAAGGAGCAGGGCGGTGCTTCATTAAGTGCCGGCGAGTTAAATGTGTATGGCCAAGGCCAATGCGTAACCTTGCCAGAGCTGTTTCTCACCACCGGTTACAGTGGTAGGAGGAAGGCCATGGGGACATATTACCCTTAGAGAACGCAGTTTGTTGCCAGTAACAGAAGACCAACGACTATGCCAACGGGCAAGGATTGAGGAATGAATATCTGGGTAGAAGTCGAAATAAGGGATACCTTTATGGAAGATGGGACAAATGCGAATATCCTCCTCAGCGGCAGCATCCGCACACTCATTTAAAGACACGCCAATATGGCTAAGAACCCAGCAAAACTTTACTGTCTTAAATCCACTGGAGATAAGAAACAGCCAATGTTGAATTTCGACTACCACAGAATGGACTGGATTAAAGGACTCCTGAGCCATGAGAGCACTGCGAGAGTCGACTACAACAAAGGAGGATTGACAGCGAGAAAGCAGTTGACGAAGCGCATACAGAATAGCATGAAGTTCTGCCGTGAAGATGCTAGTCTCCGGAGGCAGGCGACACATATAGATGTGGTCGGGAAAAACAAAAGTAGCCTTCACCATCGGCGTAAACAGAGCGGGTGTGTGAAAAGTGTTCAAGGAAAAGGCGTTTCCGAACTATAGGAGTAGTAAAAAAGCTTTAGTTGCATGGGTCAAGGTTCTACAAATCTTAGGAAGGGGGGAAAGGACGGAACGATATGAGGGGAAATATTGGTAACACGAACCAAAAAAGAGTATTTTGTAAGCGAGACAACCGAACAGAGGGGTAGGTGGTCAAGGGGGGGAACAGGAACCACAGGAGGGGTAAAGGTTAAGGTACGACATAAGCGAGAATGAGGGTGTTGTACGGAACCGCACAAGGTAGAGAAGAAAGTAACGATCCCGGCTCTCCTGTAGAGGCAGTTGTTCAACATATAGTATAGGATTAGGGTAGGAGTCAAACAGAAAGCACCAGAGCTGAGGCATAACCCAGCATGGTGCAGAGCGTCAAGACGTTGAAAGTAGAAGCGGAAGCAGACAAGTAGGGTAACCATAATCGAGTTTAGACAGTACAAGAGGAATATAAAGAGAGGAGCGTGCACTTGTCAGCTCCGCAAGAAGTATGGGATAAGACCTTAAGTAAATTAAGGGCCTTAGAGCATTCAGCTCTAAGGTAAAAGATATGGAGTTACCAAGACAAACGAGTGTCAAACATTAGCCCCAAAAGCTTAGCAGTCTTTGTTCAAAAGAGGATGACCATAGGGGGACGAAGAATGACTTGCTTCCGAGTAAAAATCATAGAACAAGTTTTAGTTGTAGAGAACATTTAGCCATGATTGGTGGCCCAAGATGACACGGCATCAATCGTAAGTTGAAGCCGTCATTGAAGGAAAGGCAAATCATCACAGCAGAGGATAAGATCCATCTTCTTGAGACGAGATGATTTCGGGGCTTAGCGTCCCCGTGTCCCCTTTTTGTTATACATTCCCAGGAAGCAGCCTGTAGCAGCTGTCTAACTCCCAGGTACCTATTTACTGCTAGGTGAACAAGGGCACCAGGGTGAAAGAAACTTTGCCCATTTGTTTCCGCCTCCACCAGGGATCGAACCCGGAACCTCAGGAGTACGAATCCAGTGTGCTGTCCAGTCAGCTGTCAGGCACTTGTCAGACCATATCATTGACAGAGCTTTGCAGCACAATTTGTGAAGATGGCAGCAGGAGCATAAGGCTTCAAAAGGACAGAGGACTGCCCCATGGAGTATTACACTCCAGCAGCTGCCCTCCAAGCCCCATCATGATGACAACGGGCTGGAAAGGGAGGGGGACTGTACTAAATCATTGTCCCTCATTATTTCAAATTTTATGACAATTCCTGATGGTGCAGAGTTTTCTGAAACTTTTCTTTCTATAGAATTTGCTTTATGAAATGTTTAGCTCCTGGAGCACATTCCTTTCCAACACCAGGGTACAGTTATATTACTACTAAGGAATTTTCTTGGAGTTTAAGATCTGGGATAAAAATGATATTTAGTTTGCTTTCTGGGGGTATTGATCCACCAATGTGCTTGGTTGCAAGAACCATTTGTTAATGTGTCTCCAATGTTATTACAACAGAAGGTTCCATGTACAGTATAAATATATTCTCTGGGGATATTAATATACAGACTTCTAATTAATAATTTATTTCAAGCATATATACAGTTGATAAGCCAAGTCAAATTTGCTTTATTTACTTACTTTTGTGTTACCTTGTCTCCACATAATTAAAAACCATTTACTCTTATAAATATTTGAGAGAAGCTCTAATGACTTCTTGGGCATTACTTCATTCTTTGATATCCTAATCATCACAGTTGATTCTAAAATCTGAAATAAGTGTTTATACTGGAATGACATAAAAATAGGTTTTTTTTTAAGTTTCAATATCATCAGTTATTTCACTAATATTGTGCAAGCCCCCTTCACCTGAAATGTATTTGACCAAGTAGAAAAAATTTATACTACATAA
>WNGS01164858.1:18706903-18755624 GCA_020271785.1 Procambarus virginalis
AACTGTATCAAACTACATTGATCTTTAAAACTTCCTACAGTGCTTCAGAACCAATTTAGTAATTTGGTTTTTATAATCCATATACAGTATACTGTAGTAGGCTGCATACAACTTTATCCTCTTTGCTAGAATTTTTGTTTAATAACCATTTTCACATTAAAAATCTGATGTGTTCAAAATTTACCAAAATCATCTTTATACATTGTTCTCTCTCTTATTCTCAGTTTTGTTCCCTTGCATGCACTTTTTCTGGGATGTTAAGTACAGTAAATAATCCTCTTATTTCCCAGTTTCTTTCCTTATACTGTATACAGCATAGTTTACAGTATAGTGATCACAACTGCCTTAGTCCAATTATCTGTAGCACTTCATACCCATCCTGCTTGGCCAATCAATCTGACAGGCATCTAACGTACATCTGACCACCAAAACCTCTCTATCATACCTTAATGTATATACAATTATTATATCTTTACTAGAAAGATATAGAGAGCTATAGATATTCAAGATATAGAAAGATATAGATATTACTAGAGAGCGTGCAGAGATCCGTTACTGCTAGAATCCACTCAGTAAAACATCTAAACTACTGGGACCGACTAAAGAGCCTAAATCTGTGTTCCCTTGAGCGCAGGCGGGAGAGATACATAATAATCTATACGTGGAAAATAATTGAGAGGCTGGTCCCAAACCTGCACACAGAAATAACATCACATGAGACCAGAAGACATGGCAGGATGTGCAGAATACCCCCGTTGAAAAGCAGAGGTGCAACAGGTACTCTGAGAGAGAACTCTATCAACATCAGAGGCCCGAGATTGTTCAACACGCTTCCACTACACATAAGGGGCATAACTGGCAGACCCCTCACAGTGTTCAAGAGAGAGCTGGATAAGCACCTCCAAAGGATACCTGATCAACCAGGCTGTGACTCATACGTCAGGCTGCGAGCAGCCGCGTCCAACAGCCTGGTTGATCAGTCCAGCAACCAGGAGGCCTGGTCGACGACCGGGCCGCGGGGACGCTAAGCCCCGGAAGCACCTCAAGGTAACCTCAAGGTAGAAGCCTTTTTCCCTCTTTAACTTATTCATAGCTTCTTCAATTTCTCCCCTATCTATTTTTCTCTGTTTGTGTGCTCTTCCACCCTTTCATTCATTTCACAAGATGTTGCTATTGCCATGTCTTTACCATATATAACAGTTACTCTTCAAATATTCAGTTTGCCTACTGGTAACATAGTGTCAACCATGGTTTCCCCCCACATCTTTCACTCGACCTCCTCCTTTCCTCATTATGATTATATTTAACGTTTTATAATAATAATTTCTGGTTTTTAAAAGCCCTTCCTTGACTTCCTCTGAAACTCTTTATCTTTGACCTGTTTCTTTTTACCTGAATTTACCCAAGGGCCACCACCTCTCTAGTACCCTCAACAAGAACAGGAAGCCAGTGGCTTATCAAAGGTCCTCCTATTTTGTCTGATGATTTCATCTAGGAGGATTTTGAATTGCAGCAATGTTTTGACAATTATGGTTTTGGCAGGTAAGCTGTTCTATGGGTTTATAACCACCCATTTTCTGTCTTACATTGTGACTTGTTGAGCTTGAAGTCATTCTTCCTTAAGGTACATTTGACCCTTTAAAGAAGTGACCTGCATAAATATCCTCAAATTGTTCAGTACAGTATTTTAAAAGTTTCAATATCAGTTCTGTCATGTCTGGTTTGCAGTGTTGTTAGCCCTGTGGCCATCAAATGTCCCAGGTATGAGGGAGGGAATTATCAGGGGAAAGTGCCAAGTCATTATGACTTTATAGCATTGGTCAGGATAAGGATTTGGGATGGGACAGAGGGAAGGAATGGTGCCCAACCTCTTGGACAGTCGGAGATTGAACGCCGACCCGCACGAATCAAGACTGTTGCTCTACGTTCCTGCACAAGTGGTTGGAGAGTCGACTTAGTATTAGGATGATTTTTGTCGCCCGGTGTTGAACTTTCTCCAAAACAGGTATGTCCTTTTAAAGATGAGGTTCCATGCTTGGATACAGTTATACAAATTGGGTTCACCAGAGATTTATACAGTTAATAACTACCCTCTTTTCCCTTGAAGTCAAAGGTTTATTTGACTATTCCTAGAGTTTTCATCTCTTACCATTTTCCATGTATTCTTTTTACAGTTTTTTTATTCTTTTTAGCAGTCTCCGTGGTGTAGTGGTAAGACACTCGCCTGGCGTTCCGCGAGCGCTATGTCATGGGTTCGTATCCTGGCCGGGGAGGATTTACTGGGCGCAAATCCTTAACTGTAGCCTCTGTTTAACGCAACAGTAAAATGTGTACTTGGATGAAAAAACGATTCTTCGCGGCAGGGATCGTATTCCAGGGACCTGCCCGAAACGCTACGCGTACTAGTGGCTGTACAAGAATGTAACAACTCTTGTATATATCTAAAAAAAAAAAAAAAAAAAAAAAAAAAAAAAAAAAAAATTATTGTTTTCTTTTTTCTTTTATCTTACATGACTTGGTTCCTAGAAGTCAACATAGTGTGTATTGTGTGACTGGCAGCTGTGTAATACATTGGCAAGGAAGGAGGATGCTGTCTCATGGACAATACATGATGAGCAGGATGCGCACTGGCATCTGCTTTGCTGCAGCTGTCATGGCTCCCAGGGCCATGCCATCTTCCTGCACCAGCATAGGGGTAAGTTAGTGTCCATAGTTAGATAATGTCTGTAGTATAGTCGACTCGGTTTTAATTGAGAATACACGTTCAGATACCTCGTGCTTAAGCCATTTGCGTAGTACATTACTGTTTTTTATTGAGGATCATATGGGGAAAATATATGAGCTAGTATATTCCAGGTCCAAGAATTACATGGAAATTTTTTAAAATTAAAGTGTAGGACTTTAAAATTGTTAGTTTATTTATCTGATGTAGTACATAACAAGTACTGAATGACTTCCCCTCACCATACAAATACTGTACTCTATAGTGCAGTATTAAACAAATTACAGGGCAGTGTTGTTTATTCTGGTGTTAAAAGGTCTCGGGTTTAACTGGTTGTGTTGTGAGCAAATATATTGTTTTGGGTAAAAAAATTTCTGTAAAATGCACTTAGCAAATTTAATGACAAAGTTTAGAAAAAACCCACTGATTACTTGCATCACTACTCAAAACATGTATAAGTGATCACTGAATGCTTTAACCTTTGAGTGCACTATAACGAACTGCCAAGCAGAACTAGCGGGTGTGGCAATCTTCGTAATCCAAGCATAGTGCCACAGGCTACCTAACTACTTGTTGACTATCTGTTGTTTCCTGGGATCAACTTCCCCTGTGGCCCAGGTTCTGACCAGGTCTCTTGGTTAGTGGTCTAATCAACCAGGCTGTTGCCAACTTAAAAACAGTCAAACCTGACCTAACACAGTAAAATGTCACTTAATGAACATTGCTAACTCTAGCCACAGCACTGCTATTATTATTAGAATCCTGGTCACTAAATCCTTAACATGAATCATCTTCCACACGTTTATTTTCTAAAGAATCATGCGGTCCCGTTTCATGATTGTGTGTGTGTGTGTGTGTGTGTGTGTGTGTGTGTGTGTGTGTGTGTGTGTGTGTGTGTGTGTGTGTGTGAAACTGCGGCTGTGTGCTGTGAATGTCTACCTCATGCTGTGATCATCGGAACCAGTGATTGGGTTCAATAATATCTGAACCATATACTACATAATTTTATTAGTCAGGATCTTGTATGACACTACTGTATCATTATTAACTAATCACAGCTACGAATATTTTAATTTACCTATTTTATTATTAAGAGATGTTGGCACATGCTACATGGCAGTGCTGTGAGCTGCTGCTGCATGTGCTGCTCATGGTCACCCTCTCAGTACGGAGACGCTCACACCCAGGAGGGGTGTCCATAATTTTCGTCCAAGATGGCATCTGTTTACTGGAGTCCTGTGGAAGCAGATGTAAGCACCATGTACTGACAGGACTTTTAAATCTTGCGTGGTACTTTAAAACTTCCCCAGCCATGTTGTGCATGTTATGGATAATTAGCAAAATCAATGCCAGCTGTATTGCACAATGGAAGGGTTAATGACAACTGATGAGAAGAATTTCACAACTACAGTACAGTTTTTGCTGGAGCATGACAATACTGACTACATGATGCTTTAGTATGCAGTGTAGAAGATTTGGCAAAAGGATGGTCTGTTTTTAAATATCTTGAAACATTTTATTCTGTGTTGCTTTTTTTCAGATTGATGAGCTGCCACCAAATTGATATTGGGAAACGAGGTAATAATACTAATAATGATTTTTATGCAAAATCAGATAATAAAATCCATATTAAATTAATTCCCCCTTTTCTCTCCCTCCCATGTACTGTACTAACAAAAGCACACTATGACCTCGTCTCCTCAGCGACCTCAGCAGTCTCCTTTAGTAATGCTGTCATTAATCCAAATCCGTGACTTCCACTCACGGCGGTTTTCCCGTAACATTGAGTTTTTCACCGCAAGTGATGTTCCACTTCCTAAGAATACAATGGAGGTGAGGGCTAATCAATCATTTTAAGTCCAAATTGTCAGCTAGTTAATATAAATGAGTTATTTTCATATGTTCATCTGCAGCACAGTGAGTTATAAGGCATGCTGCTAACATTTACTATTTGTATTTTATTTCCCAGTATAGTATTATACTTTTGCATTTTCAAGTTTCTGATCATAGCAATTCTATTAATGTTGCAAGTTTCTTACATGTTAATCGATTAAATCCTCTGTATTTTGTAGATGGCTTCAACATTGAGCAAGCATGACCGTCCATTAACGCTTTTGTTCTGCTGGCTCATGGCTCGGGAGCGGTATATCAAGAAGTATGCTCAGCTTTACACCAACATGGGGTGTGATGTACTTAAAATCCGAATATCACCATTTGATCTCTTGCGGCCTACCAAGGGATCTCAGGTTAGAATACAGTAGAAATATACTTTTAATTTTAATATCAAATTGCCTTGGCAGAACCTTTTATTTCTGTTACCAAAATGGGGTTCAGTTTCTTTACACATTTCTGTACATAAAATTATTTTAAAGTTGTACTGTATATTATTTCTTGGAATGTGGCATCAGAAAAAATAGACCACACACATCTTATAAATTATGTGGAAAGGAATTAAAGAACTAATAAAGAATGAGATCTAGGAGGGGTTTTGGATAGTAAACTATCACCAGAGGAACACACAAAGAACATGCAGATGAGGAGTCACAATAACGTGGCTGATAAATGTTGACCAAACCACACACTAGAAAGTGAAGAGATGACGACATTTTGGTCCGTCTTGGACCATTATCAAGTCAATTGTGATGAGAGGAAGATTGATTGATGAAGATTAAGCCACCCAAATGGTGGCACGGGCATGAATAGCCCGTAAGTGGTGGCCCTTTCGAGCCATTACCAGTATCAAGAGCTGATACTGGAGATCTGTTGTGCGAATGCACCCTGCGTGATGGGAGATGTCTCCCTTGTTAATGTGTTAAAATGTAAATGAAGCCACCCAAAAGGTGGCACGGGCATGAATAGCCCGTAAATGGTGGCCCTTTTGAGCCATCACCATTATCAATAGATGATACTGGAGATCTGTGGAGGTGCGACTGCACCCTGCGTGACAGGAGATGTCTCCCAAGAATGTGTCCAAGATGAAGATTAAGCCATCCAAAAGGTGGCACGGGCATGAATAGCCCGTAAGTGGTGGCCCTTTTGAGCCATTACCAGTATCAAGAGCTGATACTGGAGATCTGTGGAGGTGCAACTGCACCCTGCGTGACGGAAGGTGTCCTGGGGAATAGAGCTGATTGATGATTGACCTATCGTATGTTAATGCTCGTAATCCTACAACTTAAGATGAGAGGAAGGAGGCAAAGACAATAAATAGGCAAGAGAGAGAGGTGAGGAAAAGGTGATATAAGCTTCCTCTCATCACAATCGACTTGATAATGGTCCATGATGGAATCAAAACATCGTCGTCTCTTCACTTTCTAGTGCATGGTTTGGTCAACACATAAAGAACATTGTGTAAGAACTGAATGCAAAGCTTTCTAACTTCAGACTCGCTTTTAACTACATGGATGGTAACATACTAAAGAAACTGTTCATGACTTTTGTGAGAACAAAATTGGAATATGCAGCAGTTGTATGGCGTCCAAATCTCAAGAAGCACATTAATAAACTGGGAAAGGTGCAAAGGCATGCTACAAAATGGCTTCTGGAACTGAAAAACAAGAGTTATGAGGAAAAGCCAGAGATGTTAAATATGCCAAAGCCGGTAAGATAAAAGAAAGAGGTGATATAATCACCACTTACAAAATAATAACAGGAATTGACCAAATTGACAAAGATGAATTCTTGAAACCAGCAACTTCAAGAACAAGAGGACACAGATTCAAGCTAAGGAAACAAAGGTGCCGAACAAAATATTAGCAAGTTTTCCAATATTTTCCTTTGCACACAGAAGAGGTAGATGATTGGAACAAGTTAAGTGAGAAGGTGGTGGAGGCCAAAACCGTCAGTAGTTTCAAAGCGTTATATGACAAGAGTACTGGGAAGATGGGACACCATGAGCGTAGCTCTCATTCTGCACTTGGGTAATTACACACACACACACACTCCCTCACTCATTCACTTGCATGCACGATTAAGTTACAAAACATATATGCCAAAACAAAGTTGCAGAGCCACAAAACAGGATTGGTTCAACAGAAATTGTAAGAGGGCAGAGAGGAAAAGACAAGAAAATGGGTCTAATATAGGAGGAGGCCTAACCCTCAAACATACCAGCACTACAAACAAGCAAGAAACAAATACACAGCAGTGAGGAGAGAGGCAGAAAGGAACTATGAGAAAGGGGTAGTGGACAAATGTAAAACATATCCAAGC
This sequence comes from Procambarus virginalis, assembly GCA_020271785.1. Classification (NCBI taxonomy): domain Eukaryota; kingdom Metazoa; phylum Arthropoda; class Malacostraca; order Decapoda; family Cambaridae; genus Procambarus; species Procambarus virginalis. Next base: position 18,713,838 of record WNGS01164858.1, read on the forward strand.
CTTTTCTATAACTTCATTAACAGCTAGCTGCATATAAATTATAAAATCTAAAGACTGAGAATGGAGAACAGGTTCACTGAGAATGAAACAGAAATGTGTGAAACAAAAAAATGAACAGTTCCAAAGTGTGTTTGTGCAAAATGAGGTTTTCACAATGCCAATTCTAGAAAACACCATAGAGTACAGTAGTCTGGATGAGTATGCTTAGTCAGTATACATGTTCTTAATTAAGATAACGTATTTATAAATGAGTAGGCTTTTAACTGTTGCTTATATTTCAGGTGGCAGCAGATCAGGTTCTACAGTTCCTACATGCAAATCCATCCCATAATCCATTGTTGATTCATGGCTTGAGTGTTGGTGGATATGTTGCCATGGAACTCATGGTAAAGGTCAGTCTCAATGAGGAAGTTTACTGATGAAAGAATAAATAAGTGAGAAAGGTCAAGAATAATGAATTATGGGCACCCTGTGGCTTTGTCGTTAGCACACTCGCCTTGCAAGCAGGAGGACCTAGGTTCAATCCTTGGCAAGATGGGACACTTGGGCATCGTTCCTTCACTCTGTTCGCCTCATACTTCCAGCAGTTTTGAAGCAGGACATAGCGATATAGTGGATCATGATCTTGTGGGAGGGAAACATGGCATTGACTAACATTAACTTCTTCACTCTCCTGGACTTAAATCCCAACACACACACACGCACACAAAAAAAAAATTATTTCTAGGAAACATTGCTACTTGATGGAAACTATCATTCAAAAAATGGTTGTAATCATGAATAGAAAAATATGTATATGTTGTTCAATAGAATGAAAAATTTCAATCTTGTTCAAATTTTACACAGATTCAAAATGACATGCAGAAGCATGGGCATCTGCTAAATCGTTTTGTAGGACAAATCTGGGATAGTGGTGTGGACATCGAGGGAATACCCATTGGTGTACCCAGAGCCATCACCAACAACCAAAATATACAAAATAATATCAAGAAATACCTCCTGTAAGTAGTTATACAGAACATTATTTTCAAAGAGTTAGATAGCTGAGAGAGTAGGGGGGGTTTTGAATTACAGTACTGTATATAAATAGTCAAGAAAACCACAGAGTTAATATGAATACAAGGCACTTTGACTGATTTGCACGTTGAAGTGCTGTACATGTAGTTATACTGTACAGGCTTAGCATTTTCACTTTAATAATTACTTACCTTAACATACAAAAGATAAAAATGCAGGCATGTCATGTTTAACCCTCAAACCGCTAGGGGCCCAAATGGAATTCACACCCACAGGCGCAACAAAAAAAAAAATCCAAAAAATTCTTTCGTCTTATAGAATTGTTTATTTTTGTTCCCTGATCACGGAAAAAATAACAAAAAAATCGTAGGTAGCATATTTTAGCCGCAGTAGGGTAGGGAAGTGTGGCAAAAAAGGGGCGTTGGCAGAGCCTTCGCCAGACGAGGTCTACTCCGCCCGAGCTGTCAGACGGCAGTTGCCACAAATATATTATTTCCTAATTATTTCAATGTCTCTGATTGATTTTTTCTTAGTTTTTTTGCAGTAATATTATTCCATACAGTGAATTGTGGTATATTTATATTATAAAATGTGTGAACCATCGCTGTACTCAAAATTATGGTGTGCATATAAGTGATTCAATTATTATGTTCATAAAACAATAAACAAATAGTTTTGCTGTTGTTACACTATATACACAGGTTATATATAAGTATCTGCATGTTTTGTTCACCATAACGAACTACTAAGTTGGTCTTGTGAGTCAAAAAGCAACGAGGAGTGGCCGCCACACACCAGCGAGCCACTCACTGCCACGCCCTCCCTCAACACCACCTCACTCACCCTCATTTACCTCCCACAATACTGTTTTTGCATTTATTCACTATACACAGACGTTATATATACGTATTTACATGTTTTGTTCACCATAACTGTACATCTAAGCTTGTATGGTGAGTAAACGCACAAAGACGTAGCTACTCCACAGTCAGCTGATCGGCGGCCACCCTCAAGGCCACACGCACTAATATTTCTCCTCCAACAATATTGGTTGTGGTGTTATTATGCTATATACACACATTATATATAAGTATCTACCTGTTTTATTCACCATACTTGTACAAATAAGCTGGTATGGTGCCCAAAGACCCTTTGTGGTCACAGTAAACAACACGATAATTCCTGCAGACGACGCTCCTCTCACCAAAATGGCGGCTCCCAACCTACTCCTCTCGCTGTTATCTCACACTATACACACGTTATATGTAAGTATCTACATTTGTGTTCACCATAGCGAACCACTAAGCTGGTATGGTGAGTGCAGTCAATAAATGGTGGCCACACACAGTCAGAAGACAACGCCACAATCCTCCCTCCACAGCCGTACTCCTCCCTCCATCGAGCACAGCGCTAAATATCTCCACAATCAAGCTGTTATCAGAATCCTGGTCAGTTTTATCAAATTCAGGGGGCTTCAGTAATACTATCACTGCTAAATAATAGCAGTATCACTTATATTTTGGCATTTGTAGGCGATGCTGTGGTCACAAGCTGAACAGCGGTGCTGTGAGCTCGTGCTGCGTGCGCCAGCCTTGGTGGCTGGCGCAATACTGACGTTCTCACTCTCAAGAATGTTGGGCTGGATTTTTTTTCTAGGTGGGATCTGGCAACTATCAGTCGTGGCTGTACTATAGCTGCCCCTATCCCAGGCGGGGTGTTTAAATTATAGCGCTAGACACGAAATCATATATAAATGATGTGCGCGATTTCGGTTTTGTCATTGATATCATTTATATATGATATGCGCGGTTTAAGGGTTAATACTTGATAGTGAAATGAGTCATCAATATTGCCTCTTTCAATTGAAAATAATTACCGTAGTTGAGGTTTTTGTGGACCTAAGGAAAAATTTAATGGTCATACAGCAATTTTAATATTAATTTATGATTCATAGTTTTAAAATTTTTACTCAAATGTCATATTCAATTAATAAAATGAAAAAGTAAGATTTGATCAAATCTGTGTCCGGCAAATACTGTATATAACAAAACCTTTTGTACAGTATTTATAAGGTATTGCTCCACACATAACGAGTGAAGTGACAAAACTAAGGCAAATTTTAGGTTTCATATTATTTGTTTAGAGATGGGTGACTATTGGATGAGGTAGATAATAACTACTGTAATATGGATTTCTACTTAAATTGTTTTTAGTGAATTGTACTTTTAATTATCAGCTTTGTAATTCAAAGCATTGTATCGGATGGAAAGGTCAAGTCCAGCGTGATCAGACATTTTTGGTCTTACAGATGGTACTTAAAGGTTCAGTACAATACAGCAACAATTCATTACGAGAGAGCAAGTGCCAAGATGCATGAAAACTTTGTAGGGGTGCCAGCACTTCTCTTCTTCTCCGAAAATGATCCAATCTCCACCCCAGAAATGAATGCCAATGTGTACAAGAAATGGGAAGCAAGAAATTTCCCGGTAAGTTGATGCTTGTATAATTCTGATTAGCATATTTTTGTTTACATGCATGGGTAAAAGCTTTCTTTTCTAACAAAGGCATTCACAGACAGGCACAAACAGGTTTGCTGTGTATGCCTGAAGCTGGAGCATGGACGTTGCGAGAAGAGCTACATAATCTCACATAAATGCTACATAAATGCAAATATTGTTCTGTATACACTTTACCTGCACTTAGGAGAGTTGATGGCACATGTGGAAGGTTGTGAGGCAGAGGAAGAGAGATGTTATTCTTTAGTAGGGGAGTCCCCTGCCATTATCACAGCTTTGTTAGTGATATTTTTCAAGAAAACTTTGCACTTCCCCCATTTTTCACACATTTTTTTTATTAGAGAACTAGATTTAAACATACCATACTTGGTAGAAAGAGCAGACACATGGGCACCACTCTCATATTTTGCTGAGTTCTTTTTTTTTATTTCAATTGTGATTCTAACTAATTTTCTTTTGGCTTGGATCTTGTCATTATCTTTTTAGGTGCCATTTACACTAACAATTAAAAAATATCCAAGAAAACACAAAGTTTAAAGAAGTCTTGTGGTGTTGTGCAGCACTAAATGACATCTACTGGGGAAACTGACTCGTCTGGGACGATTGTTTACATTTGAGTGCCAATCAAATGGTCGAGTACCGAACATGAACACAACGTTCAATTGGGGGAGCTGTTCGAGTACCGAGGTCCCACTGTAGCTGCAATATAAGAATAGATTAGACAGCAAATATCACATTACTGTTGAAGAGAGTGTTCACATGGGAACATGGTCACACACATCAGATACTCGGGTGTTTCTGCAGTGGACAAAATATGAGTTAGACCTTAATGGGGGGGGGGGGGGATGGCAGGTGGGTGGGCATTACAAGTGAAACTTAACTCTCTAGTACACAAGATACAGTATGAAAAGGAATTTATTGTGTAAGGGTTCTATCCAGGTGTACATGGAGAGAAACTAGTAAAGAAGGTAAGGTATAAATGTAAATAATCAAGAATAAGGGCAGTAGGAGTGGAGAATCAAAAAGTGAGAATGATGAAATAAATGGATTAGTATTAATATTATGTCTGTAACTTTTCATTATACTGTACTGCTTACATACCAAATTAAAAGTGGGAAGTGATGAAAAAATTACAAGTAAGTTTTGTACATACTGTATTCAAACACTGAAAGGGTGCAGTTTTGTATTCGAAGACTGATGTTGAAAAATTAACACTATCACACTCTGTTACCATCACCCGTCATCACTCATTTTTCTCACGATTCTGAGCAAGTGACTATGGCTCGCGTCAAGTATTAAAATATTTGTAAAAATTCAATTTTTATCCAATCAACTTCTGGGTGACTTCAAAATAAGCACCTTTAGATTTCGCATAATTTGATACCAAAATGAAAAACTTAACACAAAAATTAATATCAGAACACTGGAAAGATATAAATAATTTTGTGGTGATGAGCGTCAAAAAGTGTCAAAATGTAAAAATATTTGTTAAAATTCCATTTATTGTTTTATTATTATGGGACTAGTTTTAAAATACGTGCCTTTATATTGCGAACAATTTGATGCCAAAACGAAGGACGTGAAGCGAAAATTGATGTTGGAAAGATAATAAATGTCAGAAAGATAAATACTTTTGTGGTCCAAATTTTAAAATATTTGCTAAAATTCCATTTATTGTTCTAATATTACGGGACTAGTTTTAAAATACGCGCCTTTACATTGCGAACAATTTGATACCAAAATGAAAGACGTAAAACGAAAATTGGTGTCAGAACACTGGAAATATGTAAATAATTTTGTGGTGGTGAGTGTCCAAAAGTTAAAATATTTGTTAAAATTCCATTTATTGTTCTATTATTATGGGACTAGTTTTAAAATACATACCTTTATTTTGTGAACAATTTAATACCAAAATGAAACATGTAACAAGAAAATTTGTTGTCAAACTGAAAGAGTATATACATTAGTCTGTAGGTGTGCCAATTGGTGCTTGTTCACGGGTAACTTGGCCGACTTTAGGCTTTATTATGGGGAGTCACGCCGGGCTTTTAGACCTTATATGCATATACCCCTGTAGAGAATTCTATTGCGAACACAATGATACCCAAACAAACGACGTAGCACAAGAAATAAGGTGAGAAAACTGAAACGAGTATACACTTTTCGGTGTCACCACATGCTCGCCCGCACCCAACGGCACATGGCATCATTTCTGCAGCGCGCACGAACGGTGCACGAGTGTTAAACACATTGGCAAAGAATATGATATGTTTAAATTAGTTTTGTGTACTATATAATTCCAATTGTCTGGGACAGGAACCCTGTACTGTACTTAGTCTTGTATTGAAGTCCCCCTTAGGTTGAACTACTGACCTTTTTCCAGGATGTAGTCCACATTTGTCTAACTCCATAGTACTTATTGACTGCTAGGTGAGTAGACGCATTTGGTGGAAGAAAAAATATCCAACCATTTCTGTTCCACCTGAGGATCGAACCCGGTATCCACCTGAGGATCGAAGTGAAACTTGGGTATAGAGAGGGACTGAGTACTCAAGAATACCAAGTACTCAAGAATTGAAGTCGAGCCTGGCTTCAAGCAGGGATTGGGAAGAACAACAACTCCCGAAACCCTCTCCAGGTGTGCTCTATGTAGTGGTAATTTTTTTCTCAGAAAAGTAGTTGGTATAATAGGGATGAGTATAGTAATAAGGAAGTAGATGAAATATGTGATATGAAAGAAGTGAGGAAATGAAATGTGGAATGAATGAAGTGTAATTCACTTCAATGTTTTCAACATGTTAATAGAATGCCTTAGATTTGTTTAACAAGAAGGTTGTACAGTGGTGAAATGTGTATGGTTATATGGTAGAAAAAGGTGACCAGTGTCTTGGAAGAGGAAAGTGGAACAATATATGATAGTCGGGAAAGAGTTAGGGAGCTTGAAAGAGTGAAGGGTTTGTAGTGATAGATAAGGTATAAAGGCATATTTAGTACTCTTGAAACATCATGGAAAGATGCTGGATTCTAAAATGCCTTTATTTTAATGGAGAAATTGTGTTCACAGGTGTATATAAAGTGCTGGAAAGATTCAACTCATGTCAGCCATTACATGAAATACCGGACAGAATATGAAGAGGAAGTGGCTGCATTTTTAGAGCGCATTGGAATAATCGAGCCAACCAGACAACGCGCTTCATCCTGCTGAAGGGCCAAGGGTCATTTTTATTTACAGTTTTATTGGTATTGTAGAATAGCATAGATAAATTTTATGCAATATACTGAACTTTATTTTATTTTTATTTATTTATTTATAATACATGTTTTTAAACAAGGTAGTATAGAATAAAATAGCCAATATACATTAATGCAAGGGCTAGTTACTGCATCACAAATATACATGTATTAAAAGATGTGTACCATAACTGATGACTGGGGGAAAAAAATATGCATCAGTGACAAAAGAAATTACATGCATTGTCTTATGTAACTGACAGGTGTTTACATACATACATACATACATACATATATATATATATATATATATATATGTATATATATATATATATGTATATATATATATATGTATATATATATATATGTATATATATATATGTCGTACCTAGTAGCCAGAACACACTTCTCGGCCTACTATGCAAGGCCCGATTTGCCTAATAAGCCAAGTTTTCCTGAATTAATATATTTTTTCTAATTTTTTTCTTATGAAATGATAAAGCTACCCGTTTCATTATGTATGAGGTCAATTTTTTTTTATTGGAGTTAAAATTAACGTAGATATATGACCGAACCTAACCAACCCTACCTAACCTACCCTAACCTATCTTTATAGGTTAGGTTAGGTTAGGTAGCCAAAAAAGTTAGGTTAGGTTAGGTTAGGTAGGTTAGGTAGTCGAAAAACAATTAATTCATGAAAACTTGGCCTATTAGGCAAATCGGGCCTTGCATAGTAGGCTGACAAGTGCGTTCTGGCTACTAGGTACGACATATATATATATATATATATATATATATATATATATATATATATATATATATATATATATATATATATATATATATATATATATATATATATATATTATATATATATACACACACACATTTGTTGCATTCTTGCATATATGCAAACATTACAGTCTTTGCATGGATGTCACGGCTGCAGGATCTCGCCAGCACTTTGTATATGATGAAGATCAGTCATGAACTGTGTCTCTTGAAAGTTCCTGCCTTGGTGTTAGTGTATGTAAACAAATTGTTTTCATGTTAAATGGTATATACAGGATCATTTTCCTAATCATTCAGCATGACAAACTAGTCAAGATACCTATATGAGACAGTAGTTTTATGGAGGAGTTTAATGGAATATGAGTGAGAGTATCCAAAGTACAGTATAATTTTACTTTGATCTCAAGTTGTAATTTCTATTCAGTTTCTTTCATTACCTGCTTTCAAGGAGTTATTTTACCTTTGTGATTGTCTTAGGTGTTGTCATCTTGTGTATAATTCTTTAAAGTAATAATTTGCTTACAAACAATTTGTATAGATACGGATTACTTTTTAAATACAAATTATAATTAGTGTATATGATGATTTGAATTTTAACACTTTAAATTTACCAAACGAGAAGCTTGTATAAATACTTTTGTATTTGTAGAGAAGAAATGTTTGTGGCCAGATATTTGTAACTACAGCTATTATTAGCAGTCTATTAGCTACTTCAAAGCAATAGGTATTAAGTAAAATACAAACATGTTTGTTATTCTGAAATTTTAAGTACTCTAAACAAATTCATTAAATGAGAAGTTGAAGGATGCCTTTAAAAATATGAAGTATTTGAAGCAAATAATTTATATTAGAACTACTACTGTGCTGTAAGTCATTTTTCAATGTTAATAAAATAGTATATATTGTATGCATGAATATTAAATCACTACAGTTCCTCATCTGCAGTGACTTTAAGTTTTTTATAAAGTTCTTTCTAAGAGCAAGAAATTTCTTTTAAGCGAGACTGTGGCACATATTAAAAAAAATGTTGTACATATTAAATATGCAAAGTTTTATAAATACATTTTGTAATTCACACTATATTATGACACGCACCATCACTCAAGCCATCATAAAAGTTTACATAATATTGAAAGATCTATTACCCCTTTCCCTTTTCATTAATATATATATAATAATAGTACAGTACTGTAATTTAAATATAAAGCCTCATAGCCCACTTTCATGTGCATTATGATGTCATTATTTTGCAAAGAATGTAAACATCTCTCGAAGTAAAGTAGTATATAAACACCTTAAAAATGCTCTAATTATAGGTTGATAATTTAGAAAGAAATGGCATTGTTATTTGTAAGCTATCTTACATAGCCTTCCCAGTTTGGTGCCTTCTATTGATAATTACTTACTTGTAAACTATCAATTCTATATTTGGTTGATCAAATAATTTTTTCTGAAACCTGTCAGTTTTAAGACTAGGCAATGATTAGATCTTATATGTATAAAAGGGGATATTAAATGGGGCACTGTGTGAACATTCTGTGTTGAGTGTTGGGTTCTCTTACACTTGAGGACCCAATACTCAGGTCCTCAAGGGTAAAATTTTCATATATTGCCCATAAAATGCCATATTACATAACTGTAAATGTGTAACACTGTAAGCCTTTGTCCTTGTGTTTGTAGATAATTCATTATATTGTACTGAGAAATGAAAGGCACTAAACAGAATTACTGTATCATTAAGCAGAAAATGCCATATTTATTGCAGTACTGGAAGTTATTGTATGGTGAGAATGACATTGTAAACTGATAGGCAGTTTGCCTGTGGTTTACTTGTTATAGTTTGTATTTATCTCATATTTTATATTTTCATATATATTTTTCTCCATTCACATGTAATCTCATTACTGTCACACTTTATTGTATTTAACCACCAAAAACNTATACATAAATATTAATATATCCATTATACTTACTGAGTGATGCTGTACTTAATTTTATTTAACTTAATCTGTGTAAACACTCTATGCAAATAAAGGGACCCAGTCTATGGAACTCGCTCCCTATTGAATTCAAAAGCTGTCCAACTTTTGCGTCATTCAAAACAAAACTAAAAAGTACCTAATTTCATCTTCATAGTTTTTTACCTTTTGCTTTAAAATTACACTGTATCTATTGCTACCCAATCTCCCAATCTTTATATACCCAATCCGAACATCTTTACCATTGTGATCATTGCTGTCTTATATGTGCTATCAATCTGCTGTGTGGTGTCTATTAATCTTGTTTAAATTACCAATCAAGCTGTCAATGTAATCAATCAGAGCTTTAATATACCAAGGTGCTTTAATATACTTATTAATCTCTCTCATCTCATTGTTTTCTTGCAATGTATCTGTTATCATTTTATTAATTCTGCTAGAATTTACCTACTTAAAATTATCTGTTAGATTAAGGACCTGACCGAAACGCTGCGCGTACTAGTGGCTTTACAAGATTGTAAATACTATGCTATGTATTCTCACAAACCCAATGTACCTTCTTGTATATGAATAAATAAATAAATAAATAAATAAATAAATAAATAATAAATTTAAACGCTGTAAAATCTCTACCACCCCCCCCCCCTTTCCGGTTAATATGAAATTATCTCTAAATCAAAATGTTTGGGTTAATCTTCATATAAAATAATTGTCGATTTCAACCAGAACAGGTTGAACGGACACTTTTATGTTCTACTTGTTGGTATAACCGGATATAATAATTACGGGATCTATAGCAGCCTTCTAATGCATTTCTTCCTCTATTTTTGTTCATAAGGGGGGGGGGATAATTTTTGGTGAATGGCGACACAACCTTCCTCTTTGTCGCCCCTTATCCATGATGCACCGTCAGGCGCCCCAGATTGGGACCCCCCCCCCCTGATCAGGGGGTTCAAGCAGGGAAGGTTCATCATTTCTGTAATGCTGACATTTGCCTCTATTGTTGGGAATACCCCGGCCACGACCTTCAAGGTCCTGAGTCTGCCTGCATTGACGATCATGTCTCGTGGTTGCCACATATACTCTCGGACCTCAAGGTCAAGGTATTTGAATCTAGTTATAGTTCAGCTGAGAGGCATCGTAATGTTGCGTCTCGTGAATAGCTCCTCCCCGTCTGGCTGGGAGCCAATTTAGTTCGGTGTTTTCTCATTTGATGATTAATCTGTTGTTATAGATTCAGCTACTCGGAACAAGTTCTAAGTAGCACGGGCTATGGTGAGCCCGTAACTTACCTGGCACAGGAGCGGGACAAGAAGCACGGGCTATGGTTAGCCTCATGGACGGGAGATGTCTCCTGTCCCTGGATGATTATTCCTAGGTCATGGTATATATCTAATGCATATGGTTGGGTGTAGTCTATGCTTCAGCGTGGTTATTGTCTCTGGGAATTTACATCACTTATAGCCATAGTGGCTAGTGCGGCTCGTCATAGTAGTTGGAGTCTTATATAGCCATAGTGGCTAGTGCGGCGCGCCATAGTGGTTGGAGTATTATAGCCATAGTGGCTAGTGCGGCGCGCCATGGTGGCTGGAGTCTTATAGGCATAGTGGCTAGTGCGGCGCGCCATAGTGGTTGGAGTATTATAGCCATAGTGGCTAGTGCGGCGCGCCATGGTGGCTGGAGTCTTATAGCCATAGTGGCTAGTGCGGCGCGCCATAGTGGCTAGTGCGGTGCGCCATAGTGGCTGGAGTCTTATAGCCAAGTGACTAGTGCGGCGCGCCATAGTGGCTGGAGTCTTATAGCCATAGTGGCTAGTGCGGCGCGCCATGGTGGCTGGAGTCTTATAGCCAAAGTGACTAGTGCGGCGCGCCATAGTGGCTGGAGTCTTATAGCCATAGTGGCTAGTGCGGCGCGCCATGGTGGCTGGAGTATTATAGCCATAGTGGCTAGTGCGGCGCGCCATGGTGGCTGGAGTCTTATAGCCATAGTGGCTAGTGCGGCGCGCCATAGTGGCTGGAGTCTTATAGCCATAGTGGCTAGTGCGGCGCGCCATGGTGGCTGGAGTATTATAGCCATAGTGGCTAGTGCGGCGCGCCATGGTGGCTGGAGTATTATAGCCATAGTGGCTAGTGCGGCGCGCCATGGTGGCTGGAGTATTATAGCCATAGTGACTAGTGCGGCGCGCCATGGTGGCTGGAGTATTATAGCCATAGTGGCTAGTGCTGCGCGCCATAGTGGCTGGAGTATTATAGCCATAGTGGCTAGTGCTGTGCGCCATAGTGGCTAGTGCGGCGCGCCATAGTGGCTGAGTATTATAGCCATAGTGGCTAGTGCTGCGCGCCATAGTGGCTGGAGTATTATAGCCATAGTGGCTAGTGCTGCGCGCCATAGTGGCTGGAGTATTATAGCCATAGTGGCTAGTGCTGCGCGCCATAGTGGCTGGAGTCTTATAGCCATAGTGGCTAGTGCGGCGCGCCATAGTGGCTAGTGCGGCGCGCCATAGTGGCTGGAGTCTTATAGCCATAGTGGCTAGTGCTGCGCGCCATAGTGGCTGGAGTATTATAGCCATAGTGGCTAGTGCTGCGCGCCATAGTGGCTAGTGCTGCGCGCCATAGTGGCTGGAGTATTATAGCCATAGTGGCTAGTGCGGCGCGCCATAGTGGCTAGTGCGGCGCGCCATAGTGGCTGGAGTCTTATAGCCATAGTGGCTAGTGCGGCGCGCCATAGTGGCTGGAGTATTATAGCCATAGTGGCTAGTGCTGCGCGCCATGGTGGCTGGAGTCTTATAGCCATAGTGGCTAGTGCGGCGCGCCATGGTGGCTGGAGTCTTATAGCCATAGTGGCTAGTGCGGCGCGCCATAGTGGCTGGAGTCTTATAGCCAAAGTGGCTGGAGTCTTATAGCCATAGTGGCTAATGCGGCGCACCATGGTAGCTGGAGTATTATAGCCATAGTGGCTAGTGCGGCGCGCCATAGTGGTTGGAGTATTATAGCCATAGTGGCTAGTGCGGAGCGCCATGGTGGCTGGAGTATTATAGCCATAGTGGCTAGTGCGGCGCGCCATAGTGGTTGGAGTCTTATAGCCATAGTGGCTAGTGCGGTGCGCCATAGTGGCTGGAGTATTATAGCCATAGTGGCTAGTGCGGCGCGCCACAGTGGCTGGAGTCTTATAGCCATAGTGGCTAGTGCGGCGCGCCATATAGTGGCTGGAGTCTTATAGCGATAGTGGCTGGAGTCTTATAGCCATAGTGGCTGGAGTCTTATAGCCATAGTGGCTGGAGTCTTATTGCCATAGTGGCTGGAGTCTTATAGCCATAGTGGCTGGAGTCTTATAGCCATAGTGGCTGGAGTCTTATAGCCATAGTGGCTGGAGTCTTATAGCCATAGTGGCTAGTGCGGCGCGCCATGGTGGCTGGAGTATTATAGCCATAGTGGCTAGTGCGGCGCGCCATAGTGGCTGGAGTCTTATAGCCATAGTGGCTAGTGCGGCGCGCCATGGTGGCTGGAGTCTTATAGCCATAGTGGCTAGTGCGGCGCGCCATAGTGGCTGGAGTCTTATAGCCATAGTGGCTAGTGCGGCGCGCCATGGTGGCTGGAGTCTTATAGCCATAGTGGCTAGTGCGGCGCGCCATAGTGGCTGGAGTATTATAGCCATAGTGGCTAGTGCGGCGCGCCATGGTGGCTGGAGTATTATAGCCATAGTGGCTAGTGCGGCGCGCCATAGTGGCTGGAGTATTATAGCCATAGTGGCTAGTGCGGCGCGCCATGGTGGCTGGAGTCTTATAGCCATAGTGACTAGTGCGGCGCGCCATAGTGGCTGGAGTCTTATAGCCATAGTGGCTAGTGCGGCGCGCCATGGTGGCTGGAGTCTTATAGCCATAGTGGCTAGTGCGGCGCGCCATAGTGGCTGGAGTCTTATAGCCATAGTGGCTAGTGCGGCGCGCCATAGTGGCTGGAGTCTCTCGTATCGACTTCATCTACTTTCAAGCTACGTGGGCGTGAGGTCTAGCTCTGTGTCCCGCCTCCTAGTCTTTTATTTCTGGTGTGCTAATTACATCTCTCGACATTCACGTTTCCATCATATTTTTTCCTTTATTGGATCCCACTTGACTACCTATGCACGGCACGAAAATGTTCTCACATCCCTCCTACTCATATTGTGCTTCCGGCGTCCATCGATGTCCCGATACCTCCTTTCATATAAATAGGCTGCCTTTGTCCACCTTCATTCCCCTCAATATCATGTATGTAGGTGATCATATCCCTCGTTTTCCTCTCTATGATTGTGAAGTTGAGTTTTCTTAACCTGTTTTCATAGCTGAAACCCCTATCAGTTCTAGTAATAATCTATAGTTGCAAACTTTTCTCAAGTTTCCTTGTCAGTGTTTCACGAGGTGCGGGTTCCATATAGGTGCTGCATACTCCAGTAGTAATAATTGCACAAGGATAGTAAATATGGACTTAAAAGCCTCAATCCTTGTTTAGATTCTCAAAGGTTGTTCTTATGTGCCACCTTCCCACACGGCGCTAGCAACACCAGCTTCTGGTGTTAGTGTGCTGTTTGGGGTTATGTCCACTCCCGGGCTTTGTCTCTTGCTGTTTCTTGTATACTTGGCTTTACCTTTTGGTGAAGATATTTAAAAGTCCCCAATCTCCCTTTCACATCTTCATTGTCTTACACTTATTTGGATTGAATTCTATAAATATACTTGCCCGTTCATCTCATTAACTTTGCATCATCTGCAGACATAGATGTCTGCATTGTATGTACTAGCTCTATCTATAAAATCATCAATATTTGTATCACCCCTTGTATGTATGTACTTTACCTGAATAAACATTTGAAATTTGAATTTGAATTTTGAATGTGTACGCGCCCATTCCCTGTGGTGGGTCACATAAATATGAAAGCGCAACGGTCCTAGGACAGAGCCCTGTGGAACACCGTGCACTATCCACTCCTTTCCAGCCTGACGTGTATCCTCTCTCACTATTTTCTATTGTTTGCCATCAGAGACGGCTAGTTTATTGTTCACCCCATACTCATCATGTGAGCGGTAGCGCAAAAAAAAAAGAATTACAGAGGGCACAAAAGGTCTTCATCAGATCTCAGCGGAAATTTTTACATTAACAGTTACACCCAACCTGCACACCTTATGTCAGCTTAACACACACATCTTTTCACACATTTTGTTCATTGCAATATTTATGTATTTACAATAATTATTATACACTGATGGTAGGTCTTTTGTTAATACATAATACATTTAGATATTACAAGATCATAGAAGAGCTGCTGTGTACAGTGAAGACACAGCTTGTCTTTACTGTACACAGCTTGTTTCATAGTCTCATATGTGTCATTTATCTACTAGAAGTGAAATATAAATACATTGCAAGGATTTCATGTATTATCATTTCAAGTAAGATGGTTTGCCATTTTATGTAGCGTGACGCTAGTTTTATCTTTAAATGACATTTTTTTTCACAGTTTAAGATGTAATGCTCTAGTGTCCCGCCGGTCTTTGTCCTCACACTACACTTTACTTCATATATAACTATTTCCTATACAAGCCGAGCTGTCAGAGATACTTATAGTCAAGTCGTATTCGAGCTGTGATAACATTCGAGTCGTATGACAGCTGTGTCTGCTAGTCTACTGATTTTGTTACTTGCCTCCATACACATGTTTTGTTTGACACATATTATGATACACAATAGATTTGCTAATTGCTGTTTGCACTACTGTTTTCTACTGTCTTCAAATTCATCTAGGCCGTCTAATGACACTTAAGGGATCTATTTAATAGTTGAAGATTACGTTCAACATTGTCTATATATACTGCAAGCATAGCAATGGTATGCTCCAGGGCATCACCTTTATCATGGTCCTGCAGTATAGTGACTATGGCACTCTGTTTCCTTTCCGCCACTTCCTTCTTTTCCCAGTGCTGTGGCTCCCGCTTTCCTCGCCTGTCTTGTGTAGCCGCTGGCTTTCCCCACAATGACTTGCGTCTGGTGTTGCACATGTCTCGCGGCCCAGTAGACAGTGATCGGGGGTCGTAGACCTATGGTCCCGGTTCGATTCCCCGCCGAGGAAGAAACAAATGGCCAAAGTATCTTTCACCTGATGGATTTCTTCACCTAGCAGTAATCGGTACCTGGCATTGCCAGTCTTCCGGCATGTGAAGTTCATGTAGATATCTTTCTAGGGTATCATTCATTTTTAATTTCCCTCTTTACCATAAATCTTTGTCATCTGAAAAATGATGATGTGGTTTGTAATATTCTCATCTATGTCATTGACATATATGGCAAAAAGGGTAGGTCCCAAAATGGACCCCTGTGGCACCCCACTTATCACATTTCTCAATTCAGATTCGTTGCCATTTAGCACGACCCTATGTATTATTTCCTTCAACCATTGTTTTATCATTCTAATAGTTTACCATTTATTCCATGAGCCTGTAATTTCCTTGTTTGTAATTATAGTTCACCACAAATGTAAACTGCTTACTTTAAGGAACATTGCATTCGTTCGTCCCTTCCTGAGTCAATTGTAAGAACAACAACAAATTGACTTAGCTCCACACACACACATATATAATGCCTAGTTAATATGCAGGCGATGAGTCACAATACGTGGCTGAAGAATGTTGACCAGACCACACACTAGAAGGTGATGGACGACGACGTTTCGGTCCGTCCTGGACCATTCTCAAGTCGATTGTGACTTATTAATCGACTTGAGAATAGTCCAGGACGGACCGAAACGTCGTCGTCCCTTCACCTTCTAGTGTGTGGTCTGGTCAACATTCTAGTTAATATAGCTGTACTACAACTAACAAGGAGCACACTGAAAATACAGGGTAATAACCGGTAATTTTATTTAATTCAAAGTCAGCTCTTCAAGCCTTTGAAACTCCAACATGCAAAATTGATACTAGGAATGTTGTAACATCAATTATAAACATCGTAATTGATGCTCAGATCAAGAGCTTCAGAATATCCTGTATATGTATACCATCTCACAACATGTTGTTCATCGTGATGATTCGGACAAGGCTTATGTTCTTATGTTCTTAATCACCTAATTGTGCTTGCGAGGGTTGAGCTTTGCTTTTTGGTCCCGCCTCAACTGTCAATCAACTGGTGTACAGATTCCTGAGCCTACTGGGCTCTATCAAATCTGCATTTGAAACTGTGTATGGAGTCAGCCTCCACCACATCACTGCCTAATGCATTCCATTTGTTAACTACTCTGACACTGAAAACATTATTTCTAATGTCTCTGTGGCTCATTTGGGTACTAAGTTTCCACCTGTGTCCCCTTGTTCGTGTTTCGCCCGTGCTAAATACTTTGTCTTTGTTTATCCTGTCAATTGCCTGAAAATTGTGTAGGTGGTTATCACGTCTCTCCTTAATCTTCTGTTTTCCAGGGACGTGAGGTTTTGCTCTCGTAGTCTTCCTCGTATCTCATACCTCTCAGTTCTGAGACTAATCTGGTGGCATACCTCTGAATCTTCTCTAACTTTGTCTTGTGTTTAACTCCAGGCTTGTGTTATGTGTCTTGTGTTATGGACTCCAGGCTGAAGCTGCATACTCCAGGATTGGTCTGACATAAGTGCTATAAAAAGTCCTGAACGATTCCTTATTCAAGTTTCTAAAGGGAGTTTTTATGTTGGCCAATCTAGCATATGCCGCTGATATCCATTTGATGTGGGCTTTTTTGGGACTGGTTCGGTGTGATATCAACCCCCAGATCTTTCTCTCTATTTGACTTGTAGGATTTCACCTCCCAGATGGCACCTTGTGTTCAGCCTCCTGTTCCCTTCAACTAATTTCATTACTTTACACTTTCCTGAGTTAAACTTTAGTAGTCATTTTCTAGACCATTCCTCCAGTTTGTCCAGGTCGTCCTGTAGTCTCTGTCTATCTTCATCTGTCTTGATTCTTCTCAGAATTTTTGCATCATCAGCAAACATTGAGAGGAATGAGTGTATACCCTCTGGAAGATCGTCTACATATCAGACAGGATGGGTCTAAGTACAGAGCCCTGTGAGACTCCGCTGGTGACATTTCGCCACTCTAATGTTTCCCCCTCACAGTTACTCCCTGTTGTTGTTGTTGTTGTTGTTGTTATATATTCATCTATTCGGAACAAAAGTTTCCAGTAGCACGGGCTATGGTGAGCCCGTAGTGGACTTGTGTTTAAGTTACTCCTTGTTTCCTGTTGCTTAGATACTCACTTATCCACTGGAGCACCTTACCTTTTGCTTCTATCTGTTTCTCCAACTTTTGTAACATCCTTTTATGGGGTACTGTGTCAAAGGCTTTCTGACAGTCCAAGAAAATGCAGTCTGCCCACCCTTCTCTTTCTTGCCTAATTTTTGTCGCCTGGTCATAAAATTCTATTAAACCTGTGAGACACGATTTACCATCTCTGAACCCATGCTTGTGTGTTATAAAGCTCTTTCCCTCCAAATGCTCTTCGAACCTTTTCCTCACGCTCTTCTCCATCACCTTGCATGGTATACAAGTTAGGGAAACTGGCCTGTAGTTCAGTGCCTCTTGCCTGTCACCCTTCTTGTATATCAGGACTACATTAGCTGTCTTCTAGTTTTCCGGTAGGTCTCCTGTTTCCAGTGACCTGTTATACACCATAGAGAGTGGGACTACATTAGCTGTCTTCTAGTTTTCCGGTAGGTCTCCTGTTTCCAGTGACCTGTTATACACCATAGAGAGTGGCACACTTTGTGCTTCTGCACCCTCTTTTAGTATCCGTGGTGAGAGCCTGTCAGGCCCAACAGCCTTTGTTACATTTAGCTCCGACAGATTCCTTTTGATCTCATTAATGGTGAGGTCAAATTCCTCCAAGGCTGCTTGGTTTGCCTCCTCCTTTAGTGCAGGGGCTTCATCTAGCTTGCTCTATTGTGAAATCCTCCTGGAATCTCTTGTCGAGTTCTTCACACACCTCCTTGCCATTCTCTGTGTATCTATTCTCCCATTTTCTCAGTTTCATCACTTGTTCCTTCATTGCTGTTTCCCTCCTGATGTGGCTGTGGAGCAGTTTTGGTTGGGTCTTGGCTTTACTCGCGATGTCATTTTCATACTGTCTCTGCTTCTCTCCTCACTCTGATGTACTCATTCCTGGCCAACTGTGATTAGTTGAGCTTGAAACTGCTGCTCTTTGTTTGTAATACATCTAACCTTTTGAAGAAATTGTCTGGATATCCTCTAACTTGTCTAATCAATATCCTCTAAATTGTTCAGTAGTTTAAAAGTCTATGAGATCCGTCCGGTCACATCTGGTATTGTTAACCATCAAACATTCCTGGTATGAAAGTTGACTTAGTTCAGGAATTATTTTTGTTGCCTGGTGGTGAGCCTTCTCCAGAGTAGCCATGTCGTTCGTAAAACATACAGTGTGTTGCCAAAATTAGGATGCAATGCAGCCTAATTTTGTTGATGCAGTTGCACACTGTTGATGCAGT
This sequence comes from Procambarus virginalis, assembly GCA_020271785.1. Taxonomy (NCBI): domain Eukaryota; kingdom Metazoa; phylum Arthropoda; class Malacostraca; order Decapoda; family Cambaridae; genus Procambarus; species Procambarus virginalis. Next base: position 18,732,866 of record WNGS01164858.1, read on the forward strand.
ACGTGTGTTGCCAAAATTAGGCTGGGACATCGTTACTTCTGGCTGGTGGCTGCAGGGAGCTGGCAATTAATATGGTTGTTTCAAGCTTAGGTGAGACGTATATATGAATGAGTCTGCATGGATCTGTTATCAATGATTTAAAATTTAAGACATTATGACATGAATACTTTGAGCTTTGTAACTGTTTCATTCGCACGGGGATATTGAAAGATATTCCTGTGTAACACCCAAAGTTTGTTAGTTGCAGAATGGTAGACTAGACACATTTCTTATGTTTCTCCCTTGTTACATTTAAATTTTAAATTTTGCCCCGAGGGGCGAGTTTCTTGGGTAGCGCCACTCATCCTGTGAGTGGACATACCGTCATAGCAGCATGTACAACACTCCCCAATAGGAAGAAAACCCGCCGGGTTGTTCATCCTGTCACTTGTACCCAGACACAGCTGGAACTTGCTTATGTGTCTCAAGTGAACAGCTTATCAAACAGTTAGTTTAGTTCATTTATTATGCACCCCATACCCATCCCGTGGGCGGTAGTGGAAAGGGTTACAGAGGCACATAATGGGCTCAGGGACTGAGCCCCACAATTCATTTAGCTAAGCAACAAAAAGATTAACATTCGTCAACCTTTAAAATCTTACGTTATCTTGCGGGTGCAATTAAAATGCATCAATCTTTTAAGAACAGTATCTTAATTATAAATTGTCATCCCCTATATGAAATAGGGTAGTAGCATACTGTTGTATGTGTACCTAAGCTTGTTGATAATATACAAAAGATTACTAATTATAATTGACCTTTCTGCCACCGCTCACAGAATGGATTCATATACGCGCTCTAGTGCAAGGATTATGGCAACCAATTCTGTTTGAAGAGTGGAGGCCCAGTTCCTCACTCGCTCCTCACTCATGGGAGAAGGAACCATCTTCAGTTCCTGAACCGATTATGTGCCTCTGTAATCCTTTACACCACCGCCCACGGGATGGGTATGGGGTGCATAATAAAGAAAGAAATTGATTGCTCACAGAATGTGTATTTTTTGAAGGGCCCATAATAAACTAATTCACACCAATTGAGAATTAAAAGAGAGACCGTGAATTCAGAAAGAATAAAAAAAAGACCAGAAACATGAAGAAAAGAATAGGTTTAAAAGGGACAGAGAGCCAACTATTGTGGGTGTGATGGTTGGAGTGTGTTGGGGTGGGCGAGGGTGTTGTTGTTGTTGTGTCCGCCTGGGGCGGTGAGTCTCTGCTCTATTGAAATTGAAATAAGTTTATTGAGGTAAAATACACACAAAGGGATGAGGTAGCTCAAGCTATTCTCACCCTGTTCAGTACATCGTGTTAATACATACATAGACACACATCACAAGCAATAAACGTATTACCGAACATTCTGAGAGATAAACATATACATTTCCTCCTTTACACAAGTAACTCTGCTCTAAGCACAACACCTCTTCATTACTATACCTTCTACAACACGTGTGGCCATTCAGATATAGTGCTAGCCAACCCACCGAAGCCGTAAATGAAAGACATGTTGATTTCAAGGGCCCCGGCGTTTCCTTTGGAGGGTAATACATGACCCGGGTCCGGGTATGTACTAGTACCGGTAGTTCGGTCGGAATTTGTTTTGGGCGCATAATTGAGACTTCTGAGTTTGAATCCCAGGAGGGACAGAAATGGTTGTGCACATTTCCTTTTACTTAGCAATAAGTAGGTGTCCAGGAGTCAGTCAGCTTGTTGTTGGGTTGCATCCTGGGCGGGGTCAGTAATTCGGGTGGGGGAACCTCGACATAAGCCTAACATGTATGAATACACACTGGCTTCCTGTCCCCCCAACACAGTGAATTATTATTATATGCTGCCTGTTGCACCTGGGTGCACAGCTGCATGGGTGACAGCTTTCCCATATCAACCTACCCTGGCTTTGCGCCCTGGAGAAGCCACTCCAGACCGACAACCAGAGCGCAACTCCATAGTCTCCAATGTCTGCTGGATGCCTATTACTATAATATAGGACCCTACTCGCCAGGGAGGTGTAAAGTGTGACCCTGAGGAAGCTCTTTTGGTAATGTTTGTGTTTAAACACACACTTCAATTGTCTTATATTGTTTTTGCTGGTGGTGACTAGTTTGTGATTTATTGGCATAAATCGTACACAAGAATTAAAATTATTAATTAAATTAAATTAAATTAATTATTAATTAATTTAGTTAAATTAAAATTAAAATTATTTAAAGAGTAAAAAGCTGGTTTAAAAGAGTAAAGCTGGTTTTATAGCTACAGTACAGTATTGCACATTAGAATCAATTAACGTAATGTATTATTGATTTGTTATCTACAATAATAAACTTATGAAAAAGACAGCAAATGAATTAGAAACATTAATGTGTTTAGCTCCTTGTCACAGGGGGCTGTCATGTATTTTATTGTTGGCTAAAGAAATAGGCTTTTACGTGAGCCAATTGGAATTCAAGGAGTAGGGAAAAAGCCAAGCATGAAGATGAGTTATATTTATAAACCCACATGTGACATTACATAACATGCCTTATAAATCAATGCATTCAGAAGGAAAACAAACTTACATCTTATCACCCAAACGATCTCTGGTCCCCATATAGCTCTTAATCCAACACTGGAATTGTGCACTCCAGCAGTACCTCTGTCAACCTGTGACACATATACAGTATATAAATCCCTAGGAAATCTGAACTCTCTCTCAAAAACTGCTCAGCCCATCCTTGCAATGCTGTGAATACAACCCTGTGGCTTATCTGATTGTACAGCCGTAGAAATCCCTCGGAAAACAAGGACCGGTCAGATAGCTGGTGTTCTCCGCGTCGTCAAAAATGGCACCCATCCCCCTGGTTGCATCATTGCCCCTTAAATACTCTATTCTTCAACATTCCTAATCAAACCCCTTAATTTCTCTATTAACCACATTCCCCATGCAGGTCTTTTGATTGAGTCCACTTTTCCTTCACACAGTTTGTCTATCCCAATACACATTATTCATGAAGGAACTCCAGCTGAAAAGGTAGTACTGTACTTTGCTTGCAGGGTAGTACTGCAGCCTTCCAGTTGCCAGCTGCAGATTTCTTTCAAAAACATTCTCAAATTCCCCCATCAACTCTCTCTCTGTATTAATAAACAATTTATTATTTAGACTAATCTCCACAGGAGGTAAGGTTTGTAACTCCACGTATTTAGTTTTGATGAATTTTCTTTTAGTTATTTAATTATATGACAAGAATAATAATAGGAAACCAGAGAAGTTATGCAATGCATTAAAAGTATTTTTTTTTTCCAGAATGTGACTATGTGCACTGTACAGTAAATTTGACAACCAAAATCTTTGTGAGCAGGTTGTATACGACTTCACTATGCAGATGGAAATATAAAATTATTTTACCTGTACACTACTACTATTGTATCTACATACTGTACTGTACTCAAGAATATAGTACTGAACAGTAATTTAATCAACCATAGTAGTGCAATGCAGAGGAGCAAACAAAGCTGCATCTTGTGGAGAACAGTGTAGTGTGTATCGTGTTCGTGGCAGTGACATTCTGCATACAAGGAGAATGCTGCCTCTAGTACGACAAATGTCAAGCGGGTTGCGCAGAGGCACCTGCTTTGCTGCTGCTGTCATGGCTCCCAGAGCTATGACATCTCCGTCTTGTAACAGCTTTGGGGTAAGTTTCATATTCCAGAGATTGGATACACTGTAATGTAAAAATTAATAATTCTATGGATGTAATTACAAATATATGTATAGTACTGTATTGTATAATGCAGATTTATTATTTGACCACCTCAGAACTATCGACTACCAAGCAAAGCATTTATATTAATCTGGATTAGGGATCAATCCCTCCCACCTATGCAATATGCTTGTTACATCTGAAAATACAGCAAAAAAAAGTATAAGTACAAATAAATACTGTAGCAGTCTTGCACTTACCACGGATTGAGCTCTTGCTCCACATTCAATCTTGAAATGATGTCTTGGTGTAATTGTTAGGGCTATTTGGTTATACTGTAATGGTGGCCATTTGGGCCACCATTACAGAATTACCAATGCCTGCTCAAAGAATTATGGTGGCCTTTTGGGTCACCATAATTCTTCTGCTGCTCTTAATTCTTAACTTCTGCAGTAGCATTTTAAGTTGCTCTCCCTGCATGATTTTACATGCTTAATACCATGGCTGTTACACTCACAGCCATGGCATTACACTACTTTTAGTAGTGTAATGCCATGGCTGATTTGCCATGGCATTTAGAAAATCATCATTAATGCCATGAATTAGAATATCACACTAACGTGATATATATATATATATATATATATATATAATATATATATATATATATATATATATATATATATATATATATATATATATATATCAATGAGAAAAATCCACTGGGGCTGTGAGGCGACGTGAACCTGCGACCAAGGCATTGCCTGCCGCATATTCTACCATTGTACCAACACTGACTTGTTAAAGTCATACAACCAGATTAGTAGAAATCTGGTTGTATGTCACGGGTTTGCATTGTCTTGCAGCCCCAGTAGATTTTCTCATTGATATACTGTATATTATGTTAGTGTGATTTTCTGTGTGTATCTAAAGTTGAGGTGTATGGTATATAACTACTTTGCCCTTCACTCGAGTGCTTGGGGATCATATCTAAAACTTGGACTGGCTTCAGGAGGAGCCTCCAGTTTTTCTGTGATTTCAGTAAAAATTCAGTTGTCTGACTTTTACCAAGTCTACAGTGGTAGTGCTGGCAATACCCCCCCCCCCTCCCCGGGAGATGCTAGCAATGCCCCCAGCTCAGCCACCGGGACGCTTGATCCTGTGGTTCCGGGTTCGATCCCAGATGCCAGCGAGAAAACAATGGGCAGAGTTTCCTTCACCCTGATGCCCCTGTTACCTAGCAATAAATAGGTACCTGCGAGTTATTCAGCTGTCACGGGCTGCTTCCTGGGGGTGGAGGTCTGGTTGAGGACCGGGCCAAGGGGACATTAAGCCCCGAAATCATCTCAAGATAATACCTTGGTCGCAGGTTCATGTCACCTCACAGCTCTAGTGGATTTTAAAATTTCACTTCTTAAAGTGCCTTAGCGACCCCTACTGTATGCACAATGCTCTAAAATGTTACTTTTTGTGTGAAAATCCTTTTCCTTTTTTTTTGTGAGCAACTATTCTGACATCTTTTCTATGGGGAGCCCCTTCAACTTCCTGGAGCTATTGGGCTAATATGCGAATCATTGGATCGGGGCATAATCTATGGAGTTCAGCCTACGGGGACTAGGAGCCACAACCTGGCCCCCCTCAGAGTGGTTTCAGGGAGCAATGGCCCAGGAAAACCTCCCTGTGGTTGGGGGTTTTCCTTATCTGCCATCGCCTGGGGTTAGGCACCCAGAAAGGTAGGCATAACCAAAGAGACCACACATGGTATGCGCCTAAGCGCATGCAGCCCCAGTACTCTTGAGTTCGTGGTCTTCGGTAGGTTGAACTCCATAGGCTAATGCCCCGGTTTAATAATTCGTATATTAGCCCGATAGCTCAAGGGAGCCTCCGGGGCTTACCCAGACAATGGCGTTTCATTACATTCAACGCTATTTTTTTTTTTTTCCTGCGTCTAGTACCACTCTCTGAGTATCAAGAACACACTTTACAGCCTTATTGATTTTCTTTTCTGCATTGTTATATCACTTGCTTTGAGTATAACAGGCAAAGATATTGCATTTAACTTTTAGAATATAAAAAAGCATTGTCCTGCTCACTTTGTATTCAGCACATGTGAGACTTTCAAGAGATATCATTATTTTACTAATTACTATAACTAATTTCACATCAAAACTCATCAATATTTCTTTTTGTTTTCTACTAATAAAAACCTTCATCGACACATTTTCTGTATTTTGAGCTGACGTTCCTAATGTTCAATATTTGAAAAAATATCAAGGCATATTGGTAGAGACAATTGATGTGTGCGCAGATGACAAAAACAAACATTGATCTGTGATTCCTTGTGTGGTAGGTGGAAGAAGGCATGTTTGACATAATGAATACCATAGTTGCCATACAGTATCTGAATGGAAGTTGGTTTAATTGTGAATTGGCTAGTGAATATACAATATTGTATTGTATGTTCAGTATACAGTACAGTATTTATATATTTATTATGGGTGCCCAATAGAGATTTCTTAGTTTTGTCTTGTTAATTTTTATCCTCCTGGTTTTTTATCAAAATCATGACCTTCTTCACGAAAAAAGTCGAACCCCTCTTCATTTTCAACCTTCTTGCCAGATTATGCACAATAAAATCCTCTAACCTTTCAACACACCAATATCCTGCTGTTATATAGTGTTTTTCCATTTGTTCCTCTTGGATATGAAAGAAGACAAACTGCAAAGTACTAAAATTAAATTCCATATTGAGAAATGCAAATTTGCAAGACTAGTAACTGCGTGACTCATCATAGATGTAAAGTGCCTTTTATAGTGACTTGTGAGCCTCTTCTTGAATCACTTGTGATAAAAAGATTATCGATATGTATGTATTTGTGTAAATGATTGTACTGTATATATTTGTAAATGTGTATGTAACATTAACAATTGTGTAACTAGCTTCAAAAGATTCTCACTTGCTTAGCTAAATGAACTATGGGGGTTCATTTCCTGAACCGATTATATGCCTCTGTAACCCTTTCCACCCTGCCCACGAGATGGGTATAGGGTGCATAATAAAGAAAGAAAATGAATTTGGAAAGAGGATGATGCTATATATACCTTATCAATAATACTGGAAGCTTACGAGATCAAATAGCAAGAGACTACCTCACTGCCACTCTACGTATGATTTCATGTATACAGTATCTTCTAGATCTAGATAATCTAGTTAATTGTTGTATACAAATGTTCACAGTTGACAGGTTCTTTACAGCATAAAAATATGCAACTTTCTTCATACATATTTATCTTAGTGTATTACTTTCAGAAACTATTTATTAATTAATAAGTATAGTGATGACCAAACCACACATTAGAAGATGGAGAAATGACGATGTTTCAGTCTGCCCTGGACCATTGTCAAGTCACACACGACCTGATAATGGTCCAGGATGGATCGAAATGTCGTCATTTCTCCATCTTCCGATATGTGGTTTGGACATTATATCTTCAGCTATGTTATTGTGACTCATTGTTTGCAATAAGTACAGTACTGTATATTGGTGGTTATTGCAAAGGTATTGTAAGAAATTTACATTGGTTAAGTACTTGTTGTTCCTGCTGCCTCTCTTGCAAATCCAGATAGATCAAACACTTTTTAATTCCCTACTTATATCTACATTTTCACTGCAAGCACATACCATCTATGAAGTCTTATCTATTATTGGTTGTGCAGCCACTCAACACGCCACTTCATGAACCTCGACAGCAGCCTTTAGTGATGCTGTCGCTGATCCACACGCGTGACTTCCATTCAAAGAAGTTCTCCCGAAATGTCGAGTTTTTCACTGCAAGTGATGATGTGCTCGTAAACACTTCTTCAATGAAGGTGAGGAATGTATTGCACTCAATGTATTTTAAAGTTGAAATTGTCAGGTAGTTGATGAATATAAATATTTTCTAGTAATTATTTAGTTTCTAATTATCTGTGTCATACCAGTTTGTGCTTGTCAAATGTTCGTATAATATAGCCTTAGTTTGTGAGTACCTGTACTCTTAATTACATTGATGGTTTCCAATTTGTATGCCTTATTTATATATCACCTTGATTTAATATACAGTATTTAATCACCAAAAATTTAAAATTCTATATTTTTAAAATGTCTATTTCTGAATTTACTGTTTGGTACAGTATGTTGATAAATATTAACTAAATTTTGTAAGGTTTCTTCATCATCGAGTAAGCATGACCGTCCATTAACGCTCTTGTTCTGCTGGCTCTTGGCTCGGGAAAGCATATCAGGAAGTATGCTCAGCTTCATACCAACATGGGGTTTGATGTACTTAAGATAAGAATATCTCCATTTGATCTCTTACGACCCACCAAAGGATCACAGGTTAGAATTATAATTTTACTCTTAACTTAGTATATTCAACTTTGGTTTATTAATTAAATTGGTTGTTCACTACAATTTTTTTACTTTCCTCCAGGTTCCTAAAATATTTTCCAAATATAGTACAGTACAGTACCCAGTACTGTGATTTTCAGTAATGTTCTCAGTCCTTCAAAACTGGTAGGCTATAAAAATCATAGGTCAGCTAAAAATGTACTGTCTGACTTGCCAAGAATACATCCCACATCTTTTTAGAATGTTATGTAAAGGTATTGCAAAGGTATTGTAAGAAATTTACATTGGTTAAGTACTTGTTGTTCCTGCTGCCTCTCTTGCAAATCCAGATAGATCAAACACTTTTTAATTCCCTACTTATATCTACATTATACATATATTTAGGTATCTTATATCTAAAAGTGTGTCTGTTCGAAGTTAGAGGCCAGATGTTTGGGGCTGGCCTCGCCAAACTTTACAAGGTACAGTAGATGGTGGTAGTTTGAGGATGGTCATAAGTAGTTCTGGGCCGACCTCATGGCCCCATCCCCTTTTGCATGAAATAGCAAATGATACAGATTTCCAGTGCTGCTAAATGCAAAACTCCATTCTTACTAAGATTCAGACAACATATTATTTTTAACACTTTTGCATCCACGGCATGCACGCCCTAGCCTACCCCAAGGTGTGCCAGGCATTTCCCGTGAGCGTGCACCCACACTAAAATGTGTGTACTCTCTTCAGTTTTCTCACGTCAATTTTCGTGTTACATCGTTCATTTTGGTATCAAATTGTTCGCAATAGAATTTTTCTAAAGGGATATATGTATATAAGATGATAAAAAGAAATGCACTACCCACAGCAAACTAGAAAATACAGCGAGCGTTACCCATAAGCAAGCACCCATCTGCACACCCACATTAAAATGTGTATACTCTGTTCAGATTTCTCGCCTCAATTTTCATGCTATGTTGTTCATTCTGTTATCAAATGGTTCCCAATTTAAGGTGCGCATTTTAAAACTAGTTAAAACAGAAAAACATTTTAAAACAGAAAACAAGTGGAATTTTAACCAATATTTAAATTTTGGACGCCACATGTGTCCCCGCCGGCCATCCGCATAGTTATTTGTGGACGTCGACTACGTCCCCGGAGGACAAAAGTGTTAACATGATTAAATGTTAGTTTGTCTTGTGTAGTTTATTGATAGTCTATTGATAAAATGTGGTAGTCCCTGTGGTGAAGTTGTAAGACACTCGCTTGGTGTTTTGCGAGTGATTTATCCTGTGTTTGTATCCTCGCTGGGAAGGATTTACTTGGGTTCAATTCTTAACTGTAGCCTCTGTTTACCCAACAGTAAAATGTACAATATACAATATTGTAAGTAAAATGGGTACCTGGTGATAAACGATTTGGTGGGTCGTATTCCGGGGAACATAGGATTGAGGACTTCCCCACAAAGCTTTGTGCGCTAGTGGCTGTACAAGAATGTAAGAACTCTTGTACTGTATATAAATAATATATATATATATATATATATATATATATATATATATATATATATATATATATATATATATATATTATATATGTATGTATGTATGTATATGTATATGTATGTCAGTGGTGAAGATGATTAGTGATGATGTGAAGGTGGTAAAGAGTGGTATGGCAGTGCAGATGGTTAGTGTTGAAGGTGTTTTGTAGTGAAGATGGCTATGGTGATGGATAGTGTGTAATGATGATGTGCTTCTGTCACCCAAGCAATGCCGGATACCCCCTCTAGGTAATTTATATACAGTATTTTGGGTAAATGAGATCTATTAAACTGAGGCTATTTCTTGCTACAGGTGGCAGCAGATCAGGTGCTACAGTTCTTACATGCAAATCCATCTTATAACACATTGTTGATTCATGGCTTCAGTGTTGGTGGATATGTTGCCATGGAACTCATGGTAAAGGTTAGTATCAATTAGGAAGTTTACTTGTGAATGGATCATGACAATAATATATTATGTTGTAAATTAGCAATTGCATAGCAATTTTATCTTTGAGTAGGAAAATGTATAAATGTACCATTCATCTGGGTTCTAGTAGACTTGAACCGTGGACCCCACGTGTGTGAGGCCCCACGTGAGCTATTGAGTAGTCTTAATAAGGAAAGTTTACAGAAGCAGCATCCTGCTGCCAAACTGGAATTTTCGACTTTCCCCTGACTACTACTGAAGCTCAGAGGAATTAGTGATTCATGCCCACGTCATATAAATTGTCATCCACAATTCCATGGAAATAAATATTCCACTCATAAATAAACAAGCAAACATTCTATTTTGTATAAATGGAGTTTCACACAATGAATGGATTATAATTTAATTTAATTCCTACACAGATTCAAAATGACATGCAGAAGCATGGTCATTTGCTGAACCGTTTTGTAGGACAAGTCTGGGACAGTGCAGTGGACATTGATGGGATTCCTGATGGTGTGCCTAGAGCAGTCACTAACAACCAAAGTCTGCAGAAGAATATCAAGAAATACCTCTTGTAAGTTCTGTCTTAAAGTATATTTTGTCAAAAAGCAGGCACATCACTTCTGATAATTGATACACAATGATGATGGTACAGAAATGGACCATTATTATTACAGTATTACCACATAATACTTACCACAAGTTAATTGGGCTAGTCAGTAAGCCTTGAGAGTAATTAGCAGAGGCTTTTGAAGGTCCTCAGAGAGCTAAATGATGTCATATTAGTTGTTTTATTTGGTTTCTATTATGTATTGTTTTCTTTAAAATTTAAATGCATCTACATGAAAAGTTAGGTAAAGTTTCACAAATATACAAAATTTTGCCTACATTTATAAGGCACTACAAAATAGTGAAGTTTAATTACAGTTGACAAACCAAGAAATTTTGCTGGTTGTATTGTGTCATTTGCTTGAAACTTTTGCTAATGGATGAGGGTTAGAGACTAATTTTAATTTGTGAAAAACTGCATAGTTTAATTAGGAAATTGTGTTTAGTGTGTTTCTTTTGATTATTAATATTAAAGCCTTGTGGAGAGTTAACAAATCCAGTCCAGTGAGGTCAGAATTTTCTTGTAGATGGTACATGAAGGTTCAGTACAATACAGCAACAATTCATTACGAGAGAGCGAGTGCCAAGATGCATGAAAACTTCGTAGGGGTGCCATCACTTTTCTTCTTCTCGGAAAATGACCCAGTCTCCACCCCAGAGATGAATGCCAAAGTGTACAAGAAATGGGAAGATAGAAATTTCCCGGTAAGACAATGCTTGTATAATTCTGTACATGTATTAATTGAGCAGTCACTAGAGTAACTAATAAGTGCCTTGCTGTTTGATAAAAATCAGTTGAATATTCACATACTAAAAGTGAAGCTGAAAAAGGAATGCAAGTGTAAAGATACAGTATATAAAACTTGGCACTTTTTGAGCATCATTTTAAGATAAGAAAGGTAAAATGCTAAAATATATGTAACAATACAGTTCTAAACTTCTGTTCACAGGTATATGTGAAGTGCTGGAAAGATTCGACTCATGTTAGCCATTACTTGAAACATCGGAGAGAATATGAAGATGAAGTGGTTGCGTTCTTAGAACGGGTTGGAGTAATCGAGCCCACCAGACAAAGAGCTTCATCAGCCTGAAAGTCCTTAAATGATAGTGATTGAAGTTTTTATTGACATTGTAAAGAAGTATAGATGAAAAAATGTTTTACATAATGTACTTACTACAAAAGTTTATACAGTAGTTAGAATTGATGATACATTTTCTTCAAGATGACATTACATCTGTAAAAGGGATTAGTAAAAAATTAACATTCACTGGTGCAATTAATAACTGTGACTTGATGGAAATATCCAGGAAATTACTTTCTTTGTCATGTGCATAACCAAGTCATATACATATACAGTGTACTAGGTTACTGCACTGAATACTTTACCATATCTGCAGACTACATGTATCTAATCAAGATAAGTTGTTTTCCACATTGGTACATAAAGGAGGATTTTCATGTCTGTAAATAACAAACCAAATAAAATATATTCAATATGAAGGATTAGTTGGATTATCTGATATAGTAGAAGTTGGAAGGTGGCAGATGTTTTGGGACCTAATAATTGAGGGAGAAATCCTGAGTGATAGTTTATACTTGTCATGTACAGTTAGAGTATTATATCTTTAACACCCCCCTTTTCATGCTTTAAAACTTTACCATGTGATGACACAAGTGAGAACAAAAATTAATATTTTTAGGGGGTAACTTGATATTATACTTTGAAGTTGTAGAATAATTGTCATGGGTGATCCAATTGGTAAAGTGTGAATAGATTCTGAGAATGACATAATGGGTAATAATGGTATCCCAGCAATAATTATCTGGCTATAGATTGAGTAATCTTATAATATGAAAATGTTATGTATTACTCATTTTCAACAGATATATACAGTATATCCATATACGAAACCCAGAGTAAATGGAAAATTATACAAGAGTTAAATGCACTGTGTGCTTGTTGAGAAAATATGTTCATGTACAAATCCACAAGGGCCGTGACGAGGGTTCGAACCTACGTCCGAGAGGATCATAAACGCTGCCTTAATCGACTGAGCTACGACATGGTAAAAGAATTGCGGATTTGTGGATTTGTTCATTTGATGCATCACGCTATTGTGATTTCTGTGTGTTATGTTTATGTATATAATATGAGAGCAGTGAAAAGATTATGTGGAGGTTTGTCTAATTATATGTTGATGCTGCGTAAGATGATTTTAAGTGGTGAAATGGTGAATCTCACAAGGATCCAAGAGAAGAGTTGAGTAGAAGAAGAGGTAGGTGGGTACAAGAGAAGAGTTGACAGTGATCTTTGAGGAAGATACTATGAATAAATGAACCTTAGTGTTGTGTGCTTACCTATCAGTGACATGGTGAAGTGAAATTTAGCTCCTTATGCCACACCTCCGAGCCATTTATTCCTGATGTAAAATTACCTTCCTCTCAACATTAACGTTTTCACCGTATTTTTCTAAGTTGAGTGGAATTGGCTTTGGCAAACTTCTTTTCTTTGGTGCATTCCACTTGTTGGCCACCCACCTAGAAATGAGAACTTCCTTACATCTCTTCAACTCGATTGTGTCCAGCTTCCACTGCTGTCTACTTGCCCTACCTCTTTTAATTTAAATGGGCTTTCTTTGTCCACTTTGTCTATTCCCTTCAAAATCTTGCATGTAGTTATCAAATCCTTTCCGTTTTTCTCTAATGTTGTGAGGGCGAGTTCTCAAACCTGTCTATAGCCGAGGCCATTCATCTCGGGTACTAATCTAGTTGCAAACCTCTGAACTTCTTTGTCTTTTAACTTTCTGCTTATGTTTCACACAGTGCAGGTTCCATACTGGTGCTACATACTCAAGTAATGGTCTTGCATATACATGTGAGTGTGCTTCAAAGCCTCTGGTTAGATTATTAAATGTCATTCGTATTTGCTTACTTCTTGTTATCCTGTTCACATGACCTTCTGGTGTTAATGTTTGGATATGAGTACTTCAGGTCTTTTCTCTTATTGTTTATGTAATTACCTGCCCCTTGTGGTGTAGTTAATTACAGGTCACCTATCATTCTTACCTATTCTCACTACATTACACAGTTCTTACTCTCATTAACTTTGCATCATCTGCAAAATCCAACATGTATGAGCTCATTCCTGCAAGGTCATTTACATAAATTAAAAAGAACAATGCTCCATGGAGAAAGAGAGAGCCCTGTGGAACACCACTTTCAACTCCTCTCCAGCTTGACATCCTCTCTATGATGCTTTATTTCCTCTCCATCAAGTTTTCTCGTACCTAGTCCAGTGCCTTTTCTAATATCCCTGCTTGTGTCCGCATGTGCATTCGTCTTTAGTGAGGAACTGCATCAAAAAGATTTTTGGTAGTCTAGGAAGATGCACTCTATCCAATCTTCCTTCTTTTATTTTGTTGACCCTGTCATAAAACTAAATTAAGTTAAAGCATGATTTTCCCTTTCTGAAGCCATGTTGTGCCTGTTATAAAATTTACTTCCCAAATGTTCTACAGTCCTTTTTCTGATAACGTTCTACAATCTTGCATGGAATGCATGTTAATGATGCTCATTTATAGTTTTATGTTTCATGTGGAATGTATACAAGAAATGCTTTGTCAAGAATGCAAGGAAGTGTGTAGTTGAAAAACCTGGTAGAAGAACAAGAGAAATTGCTTTGAGAGACGAGTATGGGGCAGGAGCAGTCAGTACAAAAAATAAATGTTTTTATGAATAAAGTGGTTGATGAGGGGGGGGGGGTAAAAGTAAAGTAAATGATGATGATAGTAAAAGGTATGAGACAATTTATTTTATTAAAAATAAGAATATTATATGTGAAGAAAAATAACTCAGAAAACAGATTTTGTAAAGGAAATTTAGCAGAGAAATTGGGGAGTACTTATGAATTACAGAGGCATTACTTTAGTGTTGTGTAATTTGTAATGCAAGACATTTAGAGATGCCTTGATCAGCGATGATCAAGGTGAGGTCCATGGTAAAAATGGTACGTGTGTAGTATATGACATTTATTGATTGAAAAATCATGTGACATGACTTTGGAGAGTGATGAACATGAATGGAGTTGGTAGTGTTCTTTTTAATACTATAAACAATTCTATGTAGGTATGAGTGAATGGTGGATATTAATGTAAAGTGCACATTAGTGTTGTCACCCTGGTTATTGGTTATTCAATGTACATGTGGATGGAGTCATGATAGAGGTGAAGGTAAAAGACTCAAGAGGTATGTAAACATTGACTCGAGTAATTGGAAGTTTACTATATCCAATTTGATGCATGCAGATGATTAGTCTTTAAGTAGATAGTGAAAAAACCTATGTAGACTAATTGAAAATTGTATAGTGTGTAAGAGATGCTAAAAGTGAATGTGGAGAAAAGTGCAAAAGTCATTAAACTGTAAGATTGAGGGGGGCACACAGAGATGAATTAGGAATATTAAATGAATAGATAATAGTAAACAGATTGAGAACATATTGGATTGATTTTGAGAGAAGAAAAGGAATCACAGGAAAAATGAGTAAGGGAGGTAAGTTAAGGTAAATGATCAGGAGAAAGAGCCAAGCCATTACTACTATATAGCACTTGTAAGGGATACGAGGACAAGGATTTGGGAAAAAACAAAGGGAAGGAATATAGTACCTAACCACTTGGTTGGTGAGGGATTGAATGCCAACCAGCTAGAAGCAAACCTTGCTCTGCCATTCAGGCCAAGTGGCTTGGAGAGAGTGTGGACAACACATGAGATATGGTAAGTGACAAACCCGAGTGAAGGCAATTTGTAAGATAGGAATAAATGTATTTGTATATAATGTATGACAGTTCATGAGGAACACTTCATACTTGTGAAGAGGTGAGGTACTTGTTTGTCCATGATGCTGTATATTGTATGTACATTTTGTGAATGATGTAATGAATGAATTGACAAGTGATATACTTAATATTTTATTATTTGATAGACATACAGTACCTTGTACTATATTACTTACCCATTTTTCCTGGCTGCATAACCCATGAAAGTGGGAAACAGGCGAAAAATGATGTATGTATTTATGACATTTTGTCATTGTTAGTTGAATCTGTACTATTTTGTTCAGTTCCTGTCATTAATCAGTTACGTAAACCTGTCATTGCTGTGAATTATGTTATGTTGTAATTTTGTATTCAACTGTTTTTATTAGACTTTTTTAATAAAGAATTATTAGCTACCATAACTTGAGATATTAATTATGAGTCAATAATTTGGAAATGCTGTAACAAATCATTGTACATTCAAGATAATTGATAGCGTAATTTATTTTTACACTAAAGCTATATAGTTTTCCCAGCCGGGCATCATCTTTTGATACATTAAACAAGGCAGTTTTACTCGAATTCTAAATTTACAGATGGAAATGTGGAATTTATCTGTAACCAGAGCAGCTTCCAAGACTCCCTTAAGTCAATAAAATAGATTTCAGTAGGATGGAGACCTGACATATTGCCTTAATTCCTCCTAGGTGCTTTCTATCTGGTGGTGGCCACATCATCTAGTTTCTCCTGGAGGATCTCATCACTATACGGACCTTTCACTCTGCTTTTTATACCGTACTCAACTTACATATATGGTTCGTCTCTTCCTTTCCAAGATGACAGCTCTATGCCTCAATTATGTGATCCTTTATTTTCACCCTTCTCGGTAAATTATATTTTTTCATTATAATATAGTACAGTACTGTATTCACCTCTCTTCAATGCTGCTCTCCCCATTATACTTGTCTTATTTCACTTTTAATGCTCCCTTTATTAACTAACACTGCCCCTGAATATTTAAAACTTAATTAATACCTCTTCCAGTATATCTTCTCCCATTTTTATCATATACTTTAAGTCACTGTCTTACCACTCTGTTCGTTTCTATAAATTCACATTTTATTCCCTTCTCTCAAACAACAAAATCTTACTTTTTCCTACAATGTCCCTCACTTTTTATTTTATTTTGCGCTACCAAACAAAATCATAACCTTTGGTAATTCTTTCTCATCCTTGGCAAAGATCACCTCATCATCTGCAAACGGACATATAACAAATTTTTTTTTTTATCCCTGTTACTATTTACTTTCTTTCCTACTTCTGGCATTCTTGACTTTACTTCCATAACTAATCTACCCATATACTAACAGCAGCGGATCTCATCGAAACCTTTAAAATACTGAACAATTTGGAGGATGTTCATTTGGACATTTTCTTCAAAAGGTCATATGTAACAAGGAGCAACGGGTTCATGCTCGACTAGCCACAATGTAGGACTGAAAAAGAGAAGGTGCTTTTTCACCCAGAGGGTTGTAAACCCGTGGAACTGCCTACCCCTGAAGCCGTAAACGCCAAAACTTTACTGGGTTTTAAAATACAGCTGAAAAAGATCATCAGGGCAAATGGGGGGGGGGGAGAAGACCTTTGACAAGCTGCCGACTTCCTGCCCTTGTCGAGGCCACTAGTATTAATGGCCTTCAGGTAAATATACTGTATATTAAGGAAGTTGGGAAAATCAGTGACGTAGCCACGTTCTAAAGTTAAAGGGGGAAGTGAGTACATAAAGAAAAAGTGCCACCACAACAAATAATTTAAAACTCATACAATTTATTTTGTATTTAAAATCAAAAGGGTGTTACAGGTACAGTATTATCCAAAACTGGTATGAATCTGTTGAGTATGATCACACATAGACCGGACGGTAGTCTGCAGAAGTTCACAAGTGAACTGGACTTAAAAAAAATTGGAAAGGCTCCACTTTTGAAGAATGTACACTTGGGGAGCGGCCGTTCGTTCCCTCTGCACCACTGGAGAATATTATTCAACCCAGTCTCGTGCTTACCCCAAAATCACGAGCATGTTAGTTATGTCTTAAAGAGTTGAGAGCATTGAAGGATGATAAGGAGTCACTTACAATTAATGTATCAAGTTTGGAGACTTGTACACATTTCAGTGCAAGGAGCAAGGCAAATAGTTCGGTCTGAAGGGTAGAGGCCCAGTTGTTTAGCTAAATGAATTGTGGGGTTCAGTCCCTGAGCCCATTATGTGCCTCTGTAACCCTTTCCACTACCTCCCACAAGATGGGTATGGGGTGCATAATAAATGAACTAAACTAAACTCTTGCACTTGCTATGCTATTAATGTAAAAGCATTTTGCCGCTATTAAAGTCCATCATGCAATACTGCATTTTTATATGACCCCCATAGCATACTTTTGCCGGAAACACTCGATTGATTGATTGATAAAGATTAAGCCACCCAAAAGGTGGCACGGGCATGACTAGCCCGTAAGTGGTGGCCCTTTTGAGCCATTACCAGTATCAAGAGATGATACTGGAGATCTGTGGAGGTGCGACTGCACCCTGCGTGACGGGAGATGTCTCCCGTGGGAAACACTCTGCGTGCTAGTGACTTTATAGGATTTGTCTCCGGGGTGTAGTGGTAAGACACTCGCCTGGCGTTCTGCGAGCCTTTGTCATGGGTTCGTATCCTGGCCGGGGAGGATTTACTGGGCGCAAATCCTTAACTGTAGCCTCTGTTTAACGCAAGTTCAAGTTCAAGAAAAAAAAATGTAAAACTTCAATGCTTGGTTTACCTGATTTTACCTGAGGGTCACTAACACTAGTGGTCTCGGCGAGGACAGGAAGCCGGCGGCTTGTCAAAGATTTCCCCCATTTGCCTTCATTTTTTTTCCAGGTGGATTTTAAAATTTACCTTATATGCCCAATATTTGGGCAGCTCAAAAAAAAAAAAGCTAAGCAGTATTTGGCATTTTATCTGGGTACCGCAGGTAAATGCTTTGTAAATAAATGTCAAATTAATTCATTGTAGTAGATTTGGCAATAAAAGTATCAGTAGTAATACTTTATATCTGAATTTGACCTTTATGTCTTGTGTAGAAAGGAACCAACTTACCGGCTTGGTCGGTCAGCTGTTCACTGTTATGGTATGTTGTTGCCCGTAAATCAACAACTGTTGTGGTATAATGGCTGGACGATCACGAATACTTCTCTATCAATTCCCTCAAGCTGGGCTTCCAAGTGCTATATAGTCATACTGACTTAGTGATTTCTTCGGATAATTACCATCTCGACCACACGGGTGAGGAATTGAGTGTGAGAGTCAAGAGTTGATGAAGGGAAGTTGAGGTCATTTATTATGCACCCTATATTCTTCTAGTACAGAACAGTTACAGCCCCGCTCCTGTGCCCGCTAAGTCCACTACGGGCTCATCATAGCCCGTGCTACTTGGAACTTTGTTCCCAGTAGCTGAATCTTAAACAACAATCTTCTAGTAGGCAGTACTGGAAGGGAGGGAGGTGAGGGAAGTATACCTAACGAGGGAAAATGTACTTGGATTAAGCCGAGGGCCGTCACACTTTAGGGAGGTGAGGCACTTGAGGGGAGGTGTTTGTGCTCTTTTTACTTATCCTTTAATTATCGGTACATCAAGCAGCACTTATATATTTATTTATATAAAAGAAGGTACATTGGGATTATGAGAGCACATAACATTGATGATTTTACATTCTTGTAAAGCCACTAACATGCATAGTGTTTCAGGCAGGTCCTTAATCTAACAGATAACTTTTAAGTAGGTAATTTCTAGCAAAATTGAGAAATGTTAACAGGTACATTGTAAGAAAATTGGACGATGATTAGTAGGTACATTATAGGAAATTTTGAGGATTATCAACACATACATTGTAGCACAATATGATGATTATTTCAAGGTACAGTATATTGTAGTAACAAATGCATTCATTATAACAACCGTGATATAAGATGATAGCAGTGGTTACTATGGTGAAGTTGTATGGCTTAGGTTATTTATTGGGGCAGCGGGGAGCACAAAATACAGTGAGAGTTTGAAGCACTAGGTAGGAAACTATGAAGATGAAATTAGGTACTTTTTGGTTTTACTTTTGAATAAGGTGTAGGTTGGACAGCTTTTTAATTCATTAGAGAGTGAGTTCCATAGATTAGGTCCCTTTATTTCCTTAGTGTGTTTACACAGATTTAGTTTGACTTTGGGGATATCAAATATATATTTATCTCTGGTGTGGTGATTATGGGTTCTATTACATCTGTCAAGGAAGAGTTTCAGTTCAGGATTTGCATTTAGGAACAAGGTTTTGTATGTGTAGATGGCACAAGAGAATGATTGGAGTGAGCTTATATTTAGCATGTTTAGAGATTTAAAGAGGGGGCTGTGTGTTGTCTGAAAACAGAGTTTGTTATTGTGGACCCACCATATCAGCCCACCCACCAGAGCATGGTGGGTGGACAAATGTGCCAAACATTGGCTACAAACGCCTAGGCTTTGTTGGTGGTGGCTCTTGTTCTCCTTTGGGCTTCCCTTGACAGTGATGAGCTGTCTACTTGAATGCTATGCAACTACTTCCTGAATTACTGTATTCAGTAAATTTTTTTAATAGGGAATGAATGTGGCCCAGTTCAACTCCCATATTCATCTTGCTCTTATGAAACATCTCTCATTGTGGTGCACAAAGAAATCATATTAACGTGATGTATGAATGATGAAATCGGTACTGATTTTCTCTTGGATATATTTGAAGAGAAGCATTGGGGGTAGAACTCATATATAACACCTGAATGTATGTGGGGTAATGTGTGAAACCTTGATTTAGTATCAGCTAGATGCCTCGGAAACCCCTCGAGGATTTGATTGAATCCCAGGATACATTACTTTTGAGAACTTGGACTGGGACTTGGAGGTGTTGATGATTCCCACCTGGTCTTGGTCCACACCACCTCTTCCTTTCCCTTCAGGTGCCTGGAGGCCCTGCTTCTGTCACTTCTTCCCCAGGGATCCAGCTCCGGGCCTGGGTTTAGCTTGGGGTTTAGCTTGGCCCTTTCTAGGGATAGTCCCTACTACATTGGTGGCAGAGGGTTTAGAGTTGTCTAATCTCACTGGAGTCCTAAGGATTTTCCCTTCATAACTGCCTTTTTGCCCTGGGCTTTCTCCTTTGGAGCACACTTTCCTATCGCAGGTTTCCTATCCCCCTCTAATTCAATTCTGAAACACGTTGGGTGATGCGAAATTATCTTTTCTACAGAGGTTTCCGTCTTCCTGTAGTGCCCTTTCTACAGTTCCCATGGTGCCCCTTCTAGAGTTTGCATGGACTTGTTGCAGTAGCTCCTGCAGAACTTGAACCTCCTTTTCATGTTGGACCCCAGTCTCCTAGGAGTATGGGTACCTTTCTTACTGGTGAAGGTTTGAGCTCGTCCTAGCTGGCTGACAATCCCTTGTTTTCCTTGGGGTCTTGGCAGGGGTTTTGACTAACCCATGCACTTGATTGGCAGAAGGTGTTTTCCATCCTTCAGTTGTTTTTGAGCAGTGTGGTTTCTTCCCCACTCCAGAGCTGCCTATTTGCCCCAGCACTCACCATAGATGTAGGCAAGTGGTAGCTACGTGTGCAGCTGCCTGTGCTTTCCTGGGCTCTTATTGTGAAAGACCACAGGGCACATTCACACCTGGTGATGGTATTGTGCATCTGGGTCTTCCTGGTGGCTTTCTGGGCATCTCTATGAGGACATGGCATCACTGGGGGTTCACTCAGGAAGCAGAGACCTTTCAGCCTGTAGATCTGGTCCTGGTGGTCATGTCCAAGATGCTCACTCTGTCCTTCAGGAGACAGTGGCAGCATTTTATTTGGGTTGCCTTATGTGTTGGCCCAGTCAGGAGGTTTGACTTGGTCTCTTATCCTTTTGGCTGCCTTCCCCCTTTTTCACATCAATTCTTCTCAAAGGTTGTAGTTGTACAGGTTGTTTTGGTGGCAGCAATTTCATGCCACTTTGCTGATCATGTTTTGTTTATTCAGATTTTGTCCTCTTTCGAAGGCGGTCTAGTTGGATGTGGACCTTGCCTGTTGTTGGTCGGTGTAGATCCAGAGCTGCATCAGGTTCACAGTCAATTGAATGTGATTTGTGCCATCAGAAATACCACTGCATATGTCAAAATATTCTTGGATAAATTGATCGAGGCATACAATAATGAGCCAACCAAAGGCAAACGCCATTTTTATTTCCACTGCATAGCCTGTAGTAAAGGCCTAAATGACCCAGGCACCACCACAATGATACAGTTGAGAGTACTGTACTGAGGAGATCAGAGGGAAAAACACCTGTGACATGATTAAGAGAACTACAAGAGGGTCAGAAAGCTTTTGATGAAACAGTTTATGGACTTTCAACAATCATTAACTAACAAACGAGTAGAATGATCCTGAGGGTAACACGGTGACGCCCGGGAAGTAATCTCCTACTCAGGGAAATACACCCTGAATGCAGGCAGAGTTGAGGTGAACCAAGGCAGAACTCATAAATAAATCTCTATGCATTGGTGTGGAACTGCCACCTTCCCTCCATATTAGTGGCTTCGTTACCCGATTTCACTGGTTCTTGCATTGGATGCTCCTTCGATCAACTGAATTGATGTTAGTCACAGTCACTCTACTATCAGCTGGCAGGGATTCTGATTCTTTTTCCAGCTTGCCAGATTGGGTTCCTGGTGAGCTGGAGGACAGTCCTGTCTAGTTAGTTTCATCCAAGGTTCAGACTTGCTGGGTCTTTTTTGGAAATCCAGGTTGGTGTCTCGTTCTCTGCCTGTGGCAGCTTGCTCTACCTGCAGCTTTTACAGTGCACAAGTTTGTGGCTATGTGGTGAGGCTTTGAGGAATCAGTTTTGGTTTTATGTGGCATCTGCAACTCGTCTTTAGTATCTGACCAGCTCGCCGTGGTTTGTTTCCAGCACCTGTATATGGTCTACTTTGTCCATTGCCTGTGGGCCTTGATGATTGGAGAGTGGCTCGGTCATTTGCCTCCGGGTTTGGTTCTCCATGTGGTTCACGTGCAGGGTATAACACATATCCTCGTGGATGGGCCTCATCACTTTCAGCCTGTTTCCACAGAGCGGACCATCGATGTTGAGTCCTACATTGGCATGTTTTATTGTGTGAGTTTGGTTAGCCCTGCAGGTGGATCATTGATGCATTGTGTGGGAACCTCCCAACCCTTCCCTTCCTCGTGGTATTGTTACCCGAA
>WNGS01164858.1:18755649-18768820 GCA_020271785.1 Procambarus virginalis
TACAGTATCTTCTAGATCTAGATAATCTAGTTAATTGTTGTATACAAATGTTCACAGTTGACAGGTTCTTTACAGCATAAAAATATGCAACTTTCTTCATACATATTTATCTTAGTGTATTACTTCAGAAACTATTTATTATTAATAAGTATAGTGATGAACCAAACCACACATTAGAAGATGGAGAAATGACGATGTTTCAGTCTGCCCTGGACCATTGTCAAGTCACACACGACCTGATAATGGTCCAGGATGGATCGAAATGTCGTCATTTCTCCATCTTCCATATGTGGGTTGGACATTATATCTTCAGCTATGTTATTGTGACTCATTGTTTGCAATAAGTACAGTACTGTATATTGGTGGTTATTGCAAAGGTATTGTAAGAAATTTACATTGGTTAAGTACTTGTTGTTCCTGCTGCCTCTCTTGCAATCCAGATAGATCAAACACTTTTAATTCCCTACTTATATCTACATTTTCACTGCAAGCACATGCCATCTATGAAGTCTTATCTATTATTGGTTGTGCAGCCACTCAACACGCCACTTCATGAACCTCGACAGCAGCCTTTAGTGATGCTGTCGCTGATCCACACGCGTGACTTCCATTCAAAGAAGTTCTCCCGAAATGTCGAGTTTTTCACTGCAAGTGATGATGTGCTCGTAAACACTTCTTCAATGAAGGTGAGGAATGTATTACACTCAATGTATTTTTAAAGTTGAAATTGTCAGGTAGTTGATGAATATAAATATTTTCTAGTAATTATTTAGTTTCTAATTATCTGTGTCATACCAGTTTGTGCTTGTCAAATATTTGTATAATATAGCCTTAGTTTGTGAGTACCTGTACTCTTAATTACATTGATGGTTTCCAATTTGTATGCCTTATTTATATATCACCTTGATTTAATATACAGTATTTAATCACCAAAAATTTAAAATTCTATATTTTAAAATGTCTATTTCTGAATTTACTGTTTGGTACAGTATGTTGATAAACATTAACTAAATTTTGTAAGGTTTCTTCAGCATCGAGTAAGCATGACCGTCCATTAACGCTCTTGTTCTGCTGGCTCTTGGCTCGGGAAAAGCATATCAGGAAGTATGCTCAGCTTCATACCAACATGGGGTTTGATGTACTTAAGATAAGAATATCTCCATTTGATCTCTTACGACCCACCAAAGGATCACAGGTTAGAATTATAATTTTACTCTTTACCTAGTATATTCAACTTTGGTTTATTAATTAAATTGGTTGTTCACTACAATTTTTTACTTTCCTCCAGGTTCCTAAAATATTTTCCAAATATAGTACAGTACAGTACCCAGTACTGTGATTTTCAATAATGTTCTCAGTCCTTCAAAACTGGTAGGCTATAAAAATCATAGGTCAGCTAAAAATGTACTGTCTGACTTGCCAAGAATACATCCCACATCTTTTTAGAATGTTATGTATATTAGGTATCTTATATCTAAAAGTGTGTCTGTTCGAAGTTAGAGGCCAGATGTTTGGGGCTGGCCTCGCCAAACTTTGCAAGGTACAGTAGATGGTGGTAGTTTGAGGATGGTCATAGGTAGTTCTGGGCCGACCTCATGGCCCCATCCCCTTTTGCATGAAATAGCAAATGATACAGATTTCCAGTGCTGCTAAATGCAAACCTCCATTCTTACTAAGATTCAGACAACATATTATTTTTAACACTTTTGCATCCACGGCATGCACGCCCTAGCCTACCTCAAGGTGTGCCAGGCATTTCCCGTGAGCGTGCACCCACACTAAAATGTGTGTACTCTCTTCAGTTTTCTCACGTCAATTTTCGTGTTACATCGTTCATTTTGGTATCAAATTGTTCGCAATAGAATTTTTCTAAAGGGATATATGTATATAAGATGATAAAAAGAAATGCACTACCCACAGCAAACTAGAAAATACGGCGAGCGTTACCCATAAGCAAGCACCCATCTGCACACCCACATTAAAATGTGTATACTCTGTTCAGATTTCTCGCCTCAATTTTCATGCTATGTTGTTCATTCTGTTATCAAATGGTTCCCAATTAAGGTGCGCATTTTAAAACTAGTTAAAACAGAAAAACATTTTAAAACAGAAAACAAGTGGAATTTTAACCAATATTTAAATTTTGGACGCCACATGTGTCCCCGCCGGCCATCCGCATAGTTATTTGTGGACGTCGACTACGTCCCCGGAGGACAAAAGTGTTAACATGATTAAATGTTAGTTTGTCTTGTGTAGTTTATTGATAGTCTATTGATAAAATGTGGTAGTCCCGTGGTGAAGTTGTAAGACACTCGCTTGGTGTTTTGCGAGTGATTTATCCTGTGTTCGTATCCTCGCTGGGAAGGATTTACTTGGGTTCAATTCTTAACTGTAGCCTCTGTTTACCCAACAGTAAAATGTACAATATACAATATTGTAAGTAAAATGGGTACCTGGTTGATAAACGATTTGGTGGGTCGTATTCCGGGGAAC
The DNA here is from genome assembly GCA_020271785.1 of Procambarus virginalis. NCBI lineage: Eukaryota > Metazoa > Arthropoda > Malacostraca > Decapoda > Cambaridae > Procambarus > Procambarus virginalis. The sequence goes on from WNGS01164858.1 coordinate 18,758,143, forward strand.
ATAGGATTGAGGACTTCCCCACAAAGCTTTGTGCGCTAGTGGCTGTACAAGAATGTAAGAACTCTTGTACTGTATATAAATAATATATATATATATATATATATATATATATATATATATATATATATGTATGTATGTATGTATGTATGTATGTATGTATGTATGTATGTATATGTATATGTATGTCAGTGGTGAAGATGATTAGTGATGATGTGAAGGTGGTAAAGAATGGTATGGCAGTGCAGATGGTTAGTGTTGAAGGTGTTTTGTAGTGAAGATGGCTATGGTGATGGATAGTGTGTAATGATGATGTAGCTTCTGTCACCCAAGCAATGCCGGATACCCCCTCTAGGTAATTTATATACAGTATTTTGTGTAAATGAGATCTATTAAACTGAGGCTATTTCTTGCTACAGGTGGCAGCAGATCAGGTGCTACAGTTCTTACATGCAAATCCATCTTATAACACATTGTTGATTCATGGCTTCAGTGTTGGTGGATATGTTGCCATGGAACTCATGGTAAAGGTTAGTATCAATTAGGAAGTTTACTTGTGAATGGATCATGACAATAATATATTATGTTGTAAATTAGCAATTGCATAGCAATTTTATCTTTGAGTAGGAAAATGTATAAATGTACCATTCATCTGGGTTCTAGTAGACTTGAACCGTGGACCCCACGTGTGTGAGGCCCCACGTGAGCTATTGAGTAGTCTTAATAAGGAAAGTTTACAGAAGCAGCATCCTGCTGCCAAACTGGAATTTTCGACTTTCCCCTGACTACTACTGAAGCTCAGAGGAATTAGTGATTCATGCCCACGTCATATAAATTGTCATCCACAATTCCATGGAAATAAATATTCCACTCATAAATAAACAAGCAAACATTCTATTTTGTATAAATGGAGTTTCACACAATGAATGGATTATAATTTAATTTAATTCCTACACAGATTCAAAATGACATGCAGAAGCATGGTCATTTGCTGAACCGTTTTGTAGGACAAGTCTGGGACAGTGCAGTGGACATTGATGGGATTCCTGATGGTGTGCCTAGAGCAGTCACTAACAACCAAAGTCTGCAGAAGAATATCAAGAAATACCTCTTGTAAGTTCTGTCTTAAAGTATATTTTGTCAAAAAGCAGGCACATCACTTCTGATAATTGATACACAATGATGATGGTACAGAAATGGACCATTATTATTACAGTATTACCACATAATACTTACCACAAGTTAATTGGGCTAGTCAGTAAGCCTTGAGAGTAATTAGCAGAGGCTTTTGAAGGTCCTCAGAGAGCTAAATGATGTCATATTAGTTGTTTTATTTGGTTTCTATTATGTATTGTTTTCTTTAAAATTTAAATGCATCTACATGAAAAGTTAGGTAAAGTTTCACAAATATACAAATTTTGCCTACATTTATAAGGCACTACAAAATAGTGAAGTTTAATTACAGTTGACAAACCAAGAAATTTTGCTGGTTGTATTGTGTCATTTGCTTGAAACTTTTGCTAATGGATGAGGGTTAGAGACTAATTTTAATTTGTGAAAAACTGCATAGTTTAATTAGGAAATTGTGTTTAGTGTGTTTCTTTTGATTATTAATATTAAAGCCTTGTGGAGAGTTAACAAATCCAGTCCAGTGAGGTCAGAATTTTCTTGTAGATGGTACATGAAGGTTCAGTACAATACAGCAACAATTCATTACGAGAGAGCGAGTGCCAAGATGCATGAAAACTTCGTAGGGGTGCCATCACTTTTCTTCTTCTCGGAAAATGACCCAGTCTCCACCCCAGAGATGAATGCCAAAGTGTACAAGAAATGGGAAGATAGAAATTTCCCGGTAAGACAATGCTTGTATAATTCTGTACATGTATTAATTGAGCAGTCACTAGAGTAACTAATAAGTGCCTTGCTGTTTGATAAAAATCAGTTGAATATTCACATACTAAAAGTGAAGCTGAAAAAGGAATGCAAGTGTAAAGATACAGTATATAAAACTTGGCACTTTTTGAGCATCATTTTAAGATAAGAAAGGTAAAATGCTAAAATATATGTAACAATACAGTTCTAAACTTCTGTTCACAGGTATATGTGAAGTGCTGGAAAGATTCGACTCATGTTAGCCATTACTTGAAACATCGGAGAGAATATGAAGATGAAGTGGTTGCGTTCTTAGAACGGGTTGGAGTAATCGAGCCCACCAGACAAAGAGCTTCATCAGCCTGAAAGTCCTTAAATGATAGTGATTGAAGTTTTTATTGACATTGTAAAGAAGTATAGATGAAAAAAATGTTTTACATAATGTACTTACTACAAAAGTTTATACAGTAGTTAGAATTGATGATACATTTTCTTCAAGATGACATTACATCTGTAAAAGGGATTAGTAAAAAATTAACATTCACTGGTGCAATTAATAACTGTGACTTGATGGAAATATCCAGGAAATTACTTTCTTTGTCATGTGCATAACCAAGTCATATACATATACAGTGTACTAGGTTACTGCACTGAATACTTTACCATATCTGCAGACTACATGTATCTAATCAAGATAAGTTGTTTTCCACATTGGTACATAAAGGAGGATTTTCATGTCTGTAAATAACAAACCAAATAAAATATATTCAATATGAAGGATTAGTTGGATTATCTGATATAGTAGAAGTTGGAAGGTGGCAGATGTTTTGGGACCTAATAATTGAGGGAGAAATCCTGAGTGATAGTTTATACTTGTCATGTACAGTTAGAGTATTATATCTTTAACACCCCCCTTTTCATGCTTTAAAACTTTACCATGTGATGACACAAGTGAGAACAAAAATTAATATTTTTTAGGGGTAACTTGATATTATACTTTGAAGTTGTAGAATAATTGTCATGGGTGATCCAATTGGTAAAGTGTGAATAGATTCTGAGAATGACATAATGGGTAATAATGGTATCCCAGCAATAATTATCTGGCTATAGATTGAGTAATCTTATAATATGAAAATGTTATGTATTACTCATTTTCAACAGATATATACAGTATATCCATATACGAAACCCAGAGTAAATGGAAAATTATACAAGAGTTAAATGCACTGTGTGCTTGTTGAGAAAAATATGTTCATGTACAAATCCACAAGGCCGTGACGAGGGTTCGAACCTACGTCCGAGAGGATCATAAACGCTGCCTTAATCGACTGAGCTACGACATGGTAAAAGAATTGCGGATTTGTGGATTTGTTCATTTGATGCATCACGCTATTGTGATTTCTGTGTGTTATGTTTATGTATATAATATGAGAGCAGTGAAAAGATTATGTGGAGGTTTGTCTAATTATATGTTGATGCTGCGTAAGATGATTTTAAGTGGTGAAATGGTGAATCTCACAAGGATCCAAGAGAAGAGTTGAGTAGAAGAAGAGGTAGGTGGGTACAAGAGAAGAGTTGACAGTGATCTTTGAGGAAGATACTATGAATAAAGGAACCTTAGTGTTGTGTGCTTACCTATCAGTGACATTGGTGAAGTGAAATTTAGCTCCTTATGCCACACCTCCGAGCCATTTATTCCTGATGTAAAATTACCTTCCTCTCAACATTAACGTTTTCACCGTATTTTTCTAAGTTGAGTGGAATTGGCTTTGGCAAACTTCTTTTCTTTGGTGCATTCCACTTGTTGGCCACCCACCTAGAAAATGAGAACTTCCTTACATCTCTTCAACTCGATTGTGTCCAGCTTCCACTGCTGTCTACTTGCCCTACCTCTTTTAATTTAAATGGGCTTTCTTTGTCCACTTTGTCTATTCCCTTCAAAATCTTGCATGTAGTTATCAAATCCTTTCCGTTTTTTCTCTAATGTTGTGAGGGCGAGTTCTCAAACCTGTCTATAGCCGAGGCCATTCATCTCGGGTACTAATCTAGTTGCAAACCTCTGAACTTCTTTGTTTGTTTTTACTTTCTGCTTATGTTTCACACAGTGCAGGTTCCATACTGGTGCTACATACTCAAGTAATGGTCTTGCATATACATTGTGAGTGTGCTTCAAAGCCTCCTTGGTTAGATTATTAAATGTCATTCGTATTTGCTTACTTCTTGTTATCCTGTTCACATGACCTTCTGGTGTTAATGTTTGGATTATGAGTACTTCCAGGTCTTTTTCTCTTATTGTTTCATGTAATTACCTGCCCCTTGTGGTGTAGTTAATTACAGGTCACCTATCATTCTTACCTATTCTCACTACATTACACAGTTCTTACTCTCATTAACTTTGCATCATCTGCAAAATCCAACATGTATGAGCTCATTCCTGCAAGGTCATTTACATAAATTAAAAAGAACAATGCTCCATGGAGAAAGAGAGAGCCCTGTGGAACACCACTTTCAACTCCTCTCCAGCTTGACATCCTCTCTATGATGCTTTATTTCCTCTCCATCAAGTTTTCTCGTACCTAGTCCAGTGCCTTTTCTAATATCCCTGCTTGTGTCCGCATGTGCATTCGTCTTTAGTGAGGAACTGCATCAAAAAGATTTTTGGTAGTCTAGGAAGATGCACTCTATCCAATCTTCCTTCTTTTATTTTGTTGACCCTGTCATAAAACTAAATTAAGTTAAAGCATGATTTTCCCTTTCTGAAGCCATGTTGTGCCTGTTATAAAATTTACTTCCCAAATGTTCTACAGTCCTTTTTCTGATAACGTTCTACAATCTTGCATGGAATGCATGTTAATGATGCTCATTTATAGTTTTATGTTTCATGTGGAATGTATACAAGAAATGCTTTGTCAAGAATGCAAGGAAGTGTGTAGTTGAAAAACCTGGTAGAAGAACAAGAGAAATTGCTTTGAGAGACGAGTATGGGGCAGGAGCAGTCAGTACAAAAAATAAATGTTTTTATGAATAAAGTGATTGATGAGGGGGGGGGGGTAAAAGTAAAGTAAATGATGATGATAGTAAAAGGTATGAGACAATTTATTTTATTAAAAATAAGAATATTATATGTGAAGAAAAATAACTCAGAAAACAGATTTTGTAAAGGAAATTTAGCAGAGAAATTGGGGAGTACTTATGAATTACAGAGGCATTACTTTAGTGTTGTGTAATTTGTAATGCAAGACATTTAGAGATGCCTTGATCAGCGATGATCAAGGTGAGGTCCATGGTAAAAATGGTACGTGTGTAGTATATGACATTTATTGATTGAAAAATCATGTGACATGACTTTGGAGAGTGATGAACATGAATGGAGTTGGTAGTGTTCTTTTTAATACTATAAACAATTCTATGTAGGTATGAGTGAATGGTGGATATTAATGTAAAGTGCACATTAGTGTTGTCACCCTGGTTATTGGTTATTCAATGTACATGTGGATGGAGTCATGATAGAGGTGAAGGTAAAAGACTCAAGAGGTATGTAAACATTGACTCGAGTAATTGGAAGTTTACTATATCCAATTTGATGCATGCAGATGATTAGTCTTTAAGTAGATAGTGAAAAAACCTATGTAGACTAATTGAAAATTGTATAGTGTGTAAGAGATGCTAAAAGTGAATGTGGAGAAAAGTGCAAAAGTCATTAAACTGTAAGATTGAGGGGGGCACACAGAGATGAATTAGGAATATTAAATGAATAGATAATAGTAAACAGATTGAGAACATATTGGATTGATTTTGAGAGAAGAAAAGGAATCACAGGAAAAATGAGTAAGGGAGGTAAGTTAAGGTAAATGATCAGGAGAAAGAGCCAAGCCATTACTACTATATAGCACTTGTAAGGGATACGAGGACAAGGATTTGGGAAAAAACAAAGGGAAGGAATATAGTACCTAACCACTTGGTTGGTGAGGGATTGAATGCCAACCAGCTAGAAGCAAACCTTGCTCTGCCATTCAGGCCAAGTGGCTTGGAGAGAGTGTGGACAACACATGAGATATGGTAAGTGACAAACCCGAGTGAAGGCAATTTGTAAGATAGGAATAAATGTATTTGTATATAATGTATGACAGTTCATGAGGAACACTTCATACTTGTGAAGAGGTGAGGTACTTGTTTGTCCATGATGCTGTATATTGTATGTACATTTTGTGAATGATGTAATGAATGAATTGACAAGTGATATACTTAATATTTTATTATTTGATAGACATACAGTACCTTGTACTATATTACTTACCCTTTTTCCTGGCTGCATAACCCATGAAAGTGGGAAACAGGCGAAAAATGATGTATGTATTTATGACATTTTGTCATTGTTAGTTGAATCTGTACTATTTTGTTCAGTTCCTGTCATTAATCAGTTACGTAAACCTGTCATTGCTGTGAATTATGTTATGTTGTAATTTTGTATTCAACTGTTTTTATTAGACTTTTTAATAAAGAATTATTAGCTACCATAACTTGAGATATTAATTATGAGTCAATATTTGGAAATGCTGTAACAAATCATTGTACATTCAAGATAATTGATAGCGTAATTTATTTTTACACTAAAGCTATATAGTTTTCCCAGCCGGGCATCATCTTTTGATACATTAAACAAGGCAGTTTTACTCGAATTCTAAATTTACAGATGGAAATGTGGAATTTATCTGTAACCAGAGCAGCTTCCAAGACTCCCTTAAGTCAATAAAATAGATTTCAGTAGGATGGAGACCTGACATATTGCCTTAATTCCTCCTAGGTGCTTTCTATCTGGTGGTGGCCACATCATCTAGTTTCTNGAAAAATATGAGCTTATTTACGTGATCATAAAAACCCATTTCGAAATTTTTTATGTCCAAACAATGAAAACAACGAATTATAAATAAACTGAAATACTATGTATTGTGCTGCAAAACAGATACAATAGCCACAAAAATTTTAATTAGTTTTGCCTGAGAAGACATTGAGGGATTTTTTCTGAGAGGTTTCCAGCTGTAGCCTCGCTCCCCATTAGTTCAGTCAGTAGATTATACATAAATATTATATATCCATTATACTTACTGAGTGATGCTGTACTTAATTTTATTTAACTTAATCTGTGTAAACACTCTATGCAAATAAAGGGACCCAGTCTATGGAACTCGCTCCCTGATGAATTAAAAAGCTGTCCAACTTTTGCGTCATTCAAAACAAAACTAAAAAGTACCTAATTTCATGTTCATAGTTTTTTACCTTTTGCTTTAAAATTACACTGTATCTATTGCTACCCAATCTCCCAATCTTTATATACCCAATCCGAACATCTTTACCATTGTGATCATTGCTGTCTTCTTATATGTGCTGCCAATCTGCTGTATGGTTTCTATTAATCTTGTTTAAATTACCAATCAAGCTGTCAATGTAATCAATCAGAGCTTTAATATACCAAGGTGCTTTAATATACTTATTAATCTCTCTCATCTCATTTTTTTCTTGCAATGTATCTGTTATCATTTTATTAATTCTGCTAGAATTTACCTACTTAAAATTATCTGTTAGATTAAGGACCTGACCGAAACGCTGCGCGTACTAGTGGCTTTACAAGATTGTAAATACTATGCTATGTATTCTCACAAACCCAATGTACCTTCTTGTATATAAATAAATAAAATAAATATAAACGCTGTAAAATCTCTACCCCCCCCCCCTTTCCGGTTAATATGAAATTATCTCTAAATCAAAAATGTTTGGGTTAATCTTCATATAAAATAATTGTCGATTTCAACCAGAACAGGTTGAACGGACACTTTTATGTTCTACTTGTTGGTATAACCGGATATAATAATTACGGGATCTATAGCAGCCTTCTAATGCATTTCTTCCTCTATTTTTGTTCATAAGGGGGGGATAATTTTTGGTGAATGGCGACACAACCTTCCTCTTTGTCGCCCCTTATCCATGATGCACCGTCAGGCGCCCCAGATTGGGAACCCCCCCCCCCCTGATCAGGGGGTTCAAGCAGGGAAGGTTCATCATTTCTGTAATGCTGACATTTGCCTCTATTGTTGGGAATATCCCGGCCACGACCTTCAAGGTCCTGAGTCTGCCTGCATTGACGATCATGTCTCGTGGTTGCCACATATACTCTCGGACCTCAAGGTCAAGGTATTTGAATCTAGTTATAGTTCAGCTGAGAGGCATCGTAATGTTGCGTCTCGTGAATAGCTCCTCCCCGTTTGGCTGGGAGCCAATTTAGTTCGGTGTTTTCTCATTTGATGATGATTAATCCTAGGTCATGGTATATATCTAATGCATGCCCGAAACGCTTTGCGTAATAGTGGCTTTAGGCATTGTATGTACTAGCCCTATCTATTAACTACATCACTCTGTACAATCACTTTTATGTATGTACCTTATCTAAATAAACATTTTGATTTGATTTTTGATTTTTGCATATGGTTGGGTGTAGTCTATGCTTCAGCGTGGTTATTGTCTCTGGGAATTTACATCACTTATAGCCATAGTGGTTGGAGTCTTATATAGCCATAGTGACTAGAGCGGCGCGCCATAGTGGTTGGAGTCTTATATAGCCATAATGGCTAGTGCGGCGCGCCATAGTGGTTGGAGTCTTATATAGCCATAATGGCTAGTGCGGCGCGCCATAGTGGTTGGAGTCTTATATAGCCATAATGGCTAGTGCGGAGCGCCATAGTGGTTGGAGTCTTATATAGCCATAATGGCTAGTGCGGAGCGCCATAGTGGTTGGAGTCTTATATAGCCATAATGGCTAGTGCGGCGCGCCATAGTGGTTGGAGTCTTATATAGCCATAGTGGCTAGAGCGGCGCGCCATAGTGGTTGGAGTATTATAGCCATAGTGGCTAATGCGGCGCGCCATGGTGGCTGGAGTCTTATAGCCATAGTGGCTAGTGCGGCGCCCCAAAGTGACTAGTGCGGCGCGCCATACTGGTTGGAGTCTTATAGCCATAGGGGCTAGTGCGGCGCGCCATGGTTGCTGGAGTCTTATAGCCATAGTGGCTGGAGTCTTATAGCCAAAGTGGCTAGTGCGGCGCGCCATAGTGGTTGGAGTATTATAGCCATAGTGGCTAGTGCGGAGCGCCATGGTGGCTGGAGTCTTATAGCCATAGTGGCTAGTGCGGAGCGCCATGGTGGCTGGAGTCTTATAGCCATAGTGGCTAGTGCGGCGCGCCATAGTGGCTGGAGTATTATAGCCATAGTGGCTAGTGCGGCGCGCCATAGTGGCTAGTGCGGCGCGCCATAGTGGCTAGTGCGGCGCGCCATAGTGGCTGGAGTATTATAGCCATAGTGGCTAGTGCGGCGCGCCATAGTGGTTGGAGTATTATAGCCATAGTGGCTAGTGCGGCGCGCCATAGTGGTTGGAGTATTATAGCCATAGTGGCTAGTGCGGCGCGCTATAGTGGCTGGAGTATTATAGCCATAGTGGCTAGTGCGGCGCGCCATAGTGGCTGGAGTCTTATAGCCATAGTGGCTAGTGCGGCGCCCCATAGTGGTTGGAGTATTATAGCCATAGTGGCTAGTGCGGTGCGCCATGGTGGCTAGCGCGGCGCGCCATAGTGGTTGGAGTATTATAGCCATAGTGGCTAGTGCGGCGCGCCATAGTGGCTGGAGTCTTATAGCCATAGTGGCTAGTGCGGCGCGCCATAGTGGTTGGAGTATTATAGCCATAGTGGCTAGTGCGGCGCGCCATAGTGGTTGGAGTATTATAGCCATAGTGGCTAGTGCGGTGCGCCATGGTGGCTAGAGTCTTATAGCCATAGTGGCTAGTGCGGCACGCCATAGTGGCTAGCGCGGCGCGCCATAGTGGCTGGAGTCTTATAGCCATAGTGGCTAGTGCGGCGCACCATAGTGGCTGGAGTATTATATCCATAGTGGCTAGTGCGGTGCGCCATAGTGGCTAGCGCGGCGCGCCATAGTGGCTGGAGTCTTATAGCCATAGTGGCTAGTGCGGCGCACCATAGTGGCTGGAGTATTATATCCATAGTGGCTAGTGCGGCGCGCCATAGTGGTTGGAGTATTATAGTCATAGTGGCTAGTGCGGCGCGCCATAGTGGTTGGAGTATTATAGCCATAGTGGCTAGTGCGGAGCGCCATGGTGGCTGGAGTCTTATAGCCATAGTGGCTTGTGTGGCGCGCCATGGTGGCTGGAGTATTTCGTATCGACTTCTACTTTCAAGCTACGTGGGCGTGAGGTCTAGCTCTATGTCACCTTACCTTGAGGTTACCTTGAGGTGCTTCCGGGGCTTAGCGTCCCCGCGGCCCGGTCATCGACCAGGCCTCCTGGGTGCTGGACTGATCAACCAGGCTGTTGGACCGCGGCTGATCCCCGCCTGAAGTATGAGTCACAGCCTGGTTGATCAGGTATCCTTTGGAGGTGCTTATCCAGTTCTCTCTTGAACACTGTAAGGGGTTTGCCAGTTATGCCCCTTATGTGTAGTGGAAGCGTGTTGAACAGTCTCGGGCCTCTGATGTTGATAGAGTTCTCTCTCAGAGTACCAGTTGCACCTCTGTTTTTCAACGGGGGTATTCTGCACATCTGCCATGTCTTCTGGTCTCATGTGATGTTATTTCTGTGGCAGGTTTGGGACCAGCCCCTCTAATATTTTCTATGTGAATGTCCCGCCTTCTAGTCTTTTATTTCTGGTGTGCTTATTACATCTCTCGACATTCACGTTTCCATCATATTTTTTTCTTTTTTGATCCCACTTGACTATCTATGCACGGCACGAAAATGTTCTCACTTCCCTT
>WNGS01164858.1:18783702-18816479 GCA_020271785.1 Procambarus virginalis
CAGTCACAATATACAAATACATTAATTTCACAAACTTCTGTCTCTTTGATGTGTTCTGTAACTTGGGGTATACTATACTTTCTTTAGGCAAGTTATGTAACATAGGTTCCAATTGTATCGTGTAAACTTTCCATACCATTGTCTTGGTTTTTATTACAGTAAGTTTAATTAAATTACTTTTGTAGTACAAAGTGATGTATGTCATTTAAGATGGTGACACATTATTACTTCATGGGTTGTTAAAGCAGTCATTAACTTACAGTAATATGTGAAAGGAAAGACATCGGTGGTGAGAGTATATTAAACAATTTACGATTGAACACTAGTATCTTGGATGTGTTGGTTATTACAGTCCTTTGTTGAACTGATGACCACAGTTGTGAATTGTGAAAATGTCAGATATGGGAAGAGTTTCTGGATTTTATTTTAAAGTTTATGCTATGGAACCCATCTCTAGGAAAAGATTTTTCATAATGATAGGGCACTTAAAGAATCTTACCTGTGTGCCTGGGTTTTCTGGACAAGGCGAGGTTTGCCCACTGGTCATTATTGGTGCTTAAGACTACATCACTCGTGGTTAATGTCAACATGTTGAACTTGATTTTTTCTGTGATTGTTTTGTGTATATGTATGTATAGAATACCAAGGTTTGCATAATACTTCAGTGTTAACCCTTGATAGTAACTCAGTTTTTAGTATAAGCAATATATTTCTGGGAAATTTAAGCAGGGTAGTTGCACATACCATATCACTTTATTTATTCAAAGGAACAAATTATAAAATTAGAAAGGTAACTGGGTTTCCGTATTCAGTACCTTTTCTTATTTGCAATGAGTGGCCTTTATATTGCATATGTTATGAATGAAGTTGGATTCAGGTAAAATCCTTTACTGTATTATATGCTATTTACTCTACTAACAGAAGTTGTATTTTATTTCAAGATCTAGATTGACAAACATTATCATTTATCAAAGGAGGAATATATTAAAAATGTTATAGATATTAGGCAAAAAATCACTCTGCCATTATTATATCACTAATGCTTTATAGCATCATGAGTGAACAAGTACCACACAATCTAACAATCATCCACATTAGCACTCTGTCACTTCAGAAGACCATGCATACAATGCATGATCTGCATTGACCATGTATGCATACAACCATGCATACTCTGAAATATCATGTAACGAATGAATGCATTCACTCATTACAAACCGATTCAACCTAGCCTTGCTCTTCCTAATGCACTCAAAATGTCTGCCCATTTTTATCCTGGCCTTCTCCTACTCTCAGATTTATTAAAATATACTCTCTCCACCAGTTCACTATTAAACCTTAGGGATAAACAATATAATCTTTGACGTCAAGGAAGAGAAAGTGATTGTTTAACTGTACAAATCTCTGTTGCACTCCCATCTGGACTAGTGTATCCATGCATGGAAACCTCACCTTCTAAAGGACATATCTGCTTTCTCAGAGAAAGCTCAACACAGCAACAAATCCAGAACCAATTTAACTCTTGTACCAGGAATGGTTGAGGGCCATAGGAATAACACTACTACAAACCAGACGTGTTAAGGCTGATCTCGGGAGACCTTCAAAATACTGAACAAATTGGAAGGTATTAATCCAAACCACTTCCTTAAAAGGTTAAATGTAACCCATAAAAGGGGAAACGGCTACAAGCTCAACAAGCACAATTCAGGACAGAAGCAAGAGATGCTTTTTCACCCTAAGGGTAAACCCGTGGCATCTCCTACTCACAGAAGTTATAAATGCAAAGACATTACTACTGCACTGCATAATGCCCCTTAAGGCTCTCTGAGGGTTGTGCAATTTTTTTTCTTTTTTAGGCCATATTTTAGTTTTTTAATGTTTTCATCGCTCTTTGTGATTTGAGATGAAAATGATTGTGTTTGGAAACATTTCGACATTGACATTAGCTGAGCATTTATAAAACAAGAAAAATATGTCCTTAACCACTGCACCATGAAATTTTTGCCAAAAACAGGTGTGCAGTGCAGGGGTTAAAATTCAACTGGAAAAAATTCTCAGGAACAATATGGGGACCTTTGACAAGCTGCCAGCTTCCTGTCCTCATTGAAACTAAGAAATGGTAGCCTCAGGTAAATTCAGGTAGTTTTATTTGTTCAACATGCACAAGCCATTTCAGTATGCATTCTACAGTCTTCTTGTTTGATAACTTTTTCACTCCACATATATATAATTTTCATACCTTATTTTTATCTGTTTTCTTTACACCATATATACTTCTGGGATTGTCCGATTATACTCTGTTTTTCCCACTCCTATTATATTATAAATATTTTCATCCATACATTACTTGAACTATTACTCATATTCAGCCCTCCAACTGCATTTATTCCTTTTTTCTGACTTGAGATAAAAGCACCAACATCGACAAAAAGCACTTAACATTGCACTAACCACTTTCCTTCTTTTAAGTTACCTTACTCTGAACTTCAGTTGTGTAAATTCTTCAGTTCAGAATTTTGTGTAAATTTGGAAAAAGTAAATTCTTCAGTTCTTATCTCCAGTAGATTTAAGACTGGAGTTTTGCTGGGTTCCCAGCCATAATGGTGTGAACTTAAATGAGCGTGCGGACTCAGCAGCTAAGGAAGATATCTGCACCTGTCTCATCTCCCGTAATGGTGTTCCTTACTCCGACTTTTACCCAGTTATTCATTCCTCCATTCTTTCCCATTGGCAGGGTCTTCTGTTACTGGTAACAAACTGCGTGCTCTTAAGGGTAGTGTGTCCCCATGGCCTTCCTCCTAGCACCGTAACCGTTAGTGGGAAACGGCACTGGTGAGGTTACGTATTGGCCATACACGTTTAACTCACGGGCACTTCATGGAGTGCTGCCCTGCTCCTTATTGTCCTAACTGCATTGTCCCTCATATGGTCGTGCATATCCTTGTTAAATGTCCTGACTTCCAGGTCATCCGTGTGTCTTGCTTCCCGACCGTTCCTCGCGGTTACTTGTCCCTCGATAGTATTCTTGGTGAATCGGAAACCTTTGATATCGTTCACCTTGTGCTTTTTTGTTCTTGTATTGGCATCCTTAGTGATATTTAGCACCCCTATGATTATCCCACACATTTAATGGTGCTACATAGCCCAGTGATAAAGGGTCAAGTTTATGACCCTATAGTGGTAATGGGTGAGATTTATGGCCCCTACAATGGTACAGGATGAGGTTAATGACCTCACAGTGGCACAGGGCGAGATGGCACCACACTGGCACAGTGAGATTCTTGTGTTCTGGGGGGTATCGACTGATAATTGTTCCATATTGTAATGAGTTTGATGGAAAATTTATCTTCATTTTGAGTCCTATTCACTGGTTGTCATTAATTTTGCTGCTCATTAGATTCCTAGTCTTCCAAAGATTTCTGTAAGTGATGAAAAAGGAATTATGTATTAGATTTATCATGCATTACTCTTGGTTTTAACTAGATGTTGATGAAATGTTTTATATCATTCTTTATAATACCGGTATTACATGTCTGAATCTAAAATTCAGTCATGCATTTTATTAAACAATTTTACTCAATTTGGATAATTCTTGTAAAGATTTTTATTTATTATAAAGATAAGTTCTTATTGATGAAGGTCTTGTAGTTTGTTATTTTCAAGTATGTCCAACACACACATGCAAGATAGTAAAAAGTAATTAAGAGTCATTATGGTACTGCAAAGGAAATTTGTCAGTAGTAAATGGCTGCATTTGACATACACTGGTAGTTGTTAAAGGAATATTTTAACTTTGGGGAAATGTGTCTGTGAACATTTGCATTTTGTTGCTTCCTCATGCAAGATCTCGCCATTTGTTTGGGTGTGGGATCATGCAGTCGGTATGACATACACATTCCCTACAACACCACATTGTAAGTATGTATTCCTATAGGGTCATAATATGCTGAGGTTGTCATTGTAGATATTCAGTCTAGTTTTGAAATGACTTGTCAGAAGATCTTTCCACAGAAAATCAAAGTCTTTTCAAGTTATCTCTTGCAAATAATGGTGACTGCCTAACAAGGGCTCTGACTAACTACTGGGTAGGCTGTCTGATCTAACCTGTCACCGAATATCAGGTTGCAGATCTCGCAACTCAGGGTTCACCGACTCTAGCCCGCTCTTGTACTCCTTAGCTGTTGCTTAGCGTGCATGGACCTCAAGAGTTAAGACGATATAATTTCATCCGTAAAACTTGTTTTTTGTGTCCTGTGGGCCTTGTTTATCTGCTGTGCTCTGATAGTAGTGTTCTGTTTTGTTCATGTGTGTGTTGTGACTAGTCTTTGCGCGTTCCCAAATATTTTCGCTTTGTCATTGCAAGTTCAGTTCTGGTGAACACAACAGTGACTTAGCTCTTGAAAGTCTTTACCACTTCATTCACATCTCTATTGCTCTGCCAAGATTTTTATAGTGTTTTATAGTGTTTATAGTATTTATAGTTTTATAGTGTTATAGGCAACTTTATCTATTTCATCCCAGTTATGATTTGCAAAAACAAATTCTTTAGTGAGTGACTTGTTATCCAGGAGGGGCTCATTACAACACACACTGCACATTTGCATCACTTTGGCACTATCAACTGGCCTCAACTAACTATTTGCAAATTTACAAATGATATAAAAATAAGGTAGTCTTGAAGTTATCTTGAGATAATTTCGGAGCTTAGCATCCCCGCGCCCCAGTCCTCGACCAGGCCTCCACCTTCCAGGAAGCAGCCCATAGCAGCTGTCTAACTCCCAGGTGCCTATTTACTGCTAGGTAACAGGGACATCAGGGTGAAAGGAACATTTTGCCCATTTGTCTCCGCCTCCACTGGGGAGGGTAGGAAATAAGTTCTGAAAGACACAACAATGCTACAAGATGACCGAGATGGGCTTTCAAAGTAGACAAAAGATTGGCAGATGCAATTGAATGTGAAAAGTGTAGGGTTCTGAGCCTAGGTAATATTGAAGTTATCAGATCTCGACTAGACAATGTTTGAGGTGAAGTCTGATTGTA
Organism: Procambarus virginalis; assembly: GCA_020271785.1. NCBI lineage: Eukaryota > Metazoa > Arthropoda > Malacostraca > Decapoda > Cambaridae > Procambarus > Procambarus virginalis. The sequence goes on from WNGS01164858.1 coordinate 18,788,743, forward strand.
AAAAAAATATCTAGGAATCCTAATTAGTAAGAGTCGTATGCCAAAGAATCGCGGCGTAAATGTGCAAAATACAGTAAATAGGATACTAGAATTTCTTTCTAAAAGTATTAGCAGCAACATATCTATTAATATTTTTCAGCTATATCTTGCCCTTGTTAGGCCCCATTTAGATTATGCAGTTCAGTTTTGGTCTTTGCAATAGAATGAACATAAATTCACTTGAACGTTTACAGAGAAATATGACAGTTAATCTCTGGAATTAGAAACCTTACTTATGAAGTATTAGAAAAGGTATTTAAATTATCTAAAAAAAAATGAAGTGCAGTGTAATAGGATTGATGTTTATAAATATATGAAAGGGTATAACAAATGGAATATAAATAAAGATGTAAATATAGCCACTAGCATGTGCTTACGTTTCGGAGCAAGTCCTTAATCCTATGTTCCCCAGAATACAACTGCCAAATTGTTTAACAACCAGGTACCCATTTTACCGTTGGGTAAACAGAGGCTACAGTTAAGGATTGATGCCCAGTAAATCCTCCTCGGTAAGGATACGAACCCAGGACAAAGCATTCGCGAAACGCCAGGCGAGTGTCTTGCCATTTCACCATGGGGACTGATTAGATTCAGGAAATACTTTGGTAAATGCTGGTTGGAAGAGGTGATTTATAAAGCAAATTACCGGGTAGCGTAATAGATGTAGGGATCACTTTATTGTTTCAATCATAGGTTGGACATGCATATGAACGAGTTTGTAGTNCCAGCTCACACCAATGCAGTGCAGATGATGATTACATTAAAGTACTAGTTGTTATAAATTGTATATTGTCATGACTTTCAGACATTTAAGCATATTTTGTTCAGGGTTAGGAGTGTGAGGCATGGCAGGTAGAAAGGGAGTGCAAAGCATGGCAGGGGGGGGGGACTGCAAGGTGTGGTGGGGAGGAGTGTGAGGCATGGTATGGGGGGAAGTGTGAGGTGTGGCCAGGGTAGTGTACAAGGCTTGGCAGAGGGAAGTGTTAGGCACAGCAGGAGGGGTGGGGGTAATGTGAGGCATGGCTGGGAGGGGAAGGATGAGGGAGTGGCAGGCTGGGGCAGTGCAAGGCGTGGTAGGTGTTGAGTGCGAGGCATGGCAGGACAGTGCACGTGATGAAATGCTCTATGTGTGACTTTAGGCATTTCACTAACTGATCTTGCCTAGATTCCTACCACTATCCTTTTACCTATGAAGTAATTTGTTTAAATAAAGTATTATGTATTATATTATAATTTTAATAAACAGTAATAATAATTCATGTGTCAGGGACAGGCAGCCAGAGTGTATTCAAATATAGTACTGTATATGTAATAGGCTTATATCGAGGAAACCCCCCCATCAACCCCAGTTGTTGACTGACCCCCTCCAGGATGCAACCTCACAACAAGCTGATTAACTCCTGGGTACAGTACCTATTACTGTTAGGTGAACAGGGAAATTAGGTAATAGGAAATGTGCCCAACCATATCTGTCCCACCAGGAACTCGAGATTCTTGATTGTGAGTCGAGAACGAACCCGAATGTACTACCGAGACCCTTATTATTACAGTACAAGTATTATAATAATAATAATAATAATAATAATAATAACTATACTGTAATACTAATACAGTGGCACCTCGATTAACGGGTTTAATCTGTTTTTGTTCCGAGCTCGTCACGTGGAAAACTTGTCTTGTGAAACAACAGCAAAACTGTCTTCGGAGGTGTCCGAGAACCAGCGGGAACGCTCGTTAATCGAGGGAAAGCTCGTCAGTCGAGAGATATTTTCTGCTAGTGGCTCGCTTGATAATCGAAATGCTCGTAACTGGAGCTGCTCGTCACTCGAGGTTCCACTGTAATTATAATAATACCAATACAGTAATTATAATAAGAATAATTGATAATAATATTATTATTATTGTAATTGTCATTATTATAATTATTATATTATTATATTATATTATTATTTTATTATTGTTAATAATAATATTAATCAAGTAGTATTATTAGTATAATTATTATTATAATTATTATTATAGTAGAATTTATAGGAAAATGTTTAATGAAGAAAGGGTGAGAAAGCAACACCAAGTGTTGTTGTGTGTGAAGCCAAGAATTTTGTAGATACAATACAGATATGATGTAAGTTTTGTGAGGTAAAGTAAATGATGTGTTGAATGTGTAGAGGTAAGATGTGGGAGGAGAATATTGTATTTAATATGGGACAAGGCACTATACATCTTACATTCCCAAAAACGTATCTGTTAATGCAAGGAAGTTTTTAAATTTAGCAAATTGAAGTTTGAGATGAAAACATAAAAAGAGTTTTTCATGATGTTTAAAGTGTGTTTGAACCAGTTGAGTTTTAAATTTGACACAAAGTATTTATGGTTTCATTTCGAGACTTTTATATATACTGTACTGGAATAATTTTTGTTAGTAATTCGTAATTATTATCTTCTAGTTGATTGGGGTGTGCTTCGAAGTTCACGATACGTGGAGAAAACGTGGGGAGGCTAAGAAGGAAGACGATGAGAAGAAAGTTAAACTTGAACTAGAATTGAAATATGAAGGGGTGGACCCCACACCTCTGGACATCTTTCATTATGCTTTCTGCTATGTTGGAGTCCTCACAGGTATTTGCAGATTTGCTGGATGACATTACAGTATTTTTGGGGAATAACTGAATTTTTAATTTTTATTTGCAGATTAGATAGTGTTCATTCATAACAACTTGTAAAACATTTACAATTCTGGCTGGGAAACTGTCTTGAGTAATAAAACTAAATAAAACTCCCAAGTTGTCTTGAGGCGTGTTGCTTTATGGAAGGCCAGAAAGAGTACCACCCTAGAGAGAGAATGCAGATGACACTACTAAAAAAGATGAAAAATAACAGAAATGCTTAAGCAGACATGGTTATCCCAACAGAAAAGGAAATTTAAACAGGGAGATTGAAGAAATAGAACAGAAGCTGAAGCAATTATACCAGACTGAAGAAATGAAATTGGAACAAGAGATAAAGGGAAATGCAATATATTTTTTTACATATATAAAATCAAAATATAAACCTCCAGTATTGGACCTATTCTTACAAGTAAAGGTTTATAGAGGACAACAAAGAAATGAGCAAAATTCTAAAGTATTTCACTCATTTGAAATAATTTTCATTTCACATAGCCTCAGTATAAGGCTATGTTTAACATCCCAGTAAGTGACATAAAAGTTTAAGATCCAGACAGCCTCCTTATAAATGATATCCAAAACCCTGACAATTTAACTAATATTAACATGAGCACAGAAGACTGAAAGGGAAATTTACAATATACCCATGCACTCAACCCTGGGACCCAACTCATAGAATTCCATATTTATAAAGAAATGTAAAATACCAGCAACATGAGCACTCGGTATAATATGGAGAAAAAGCTTGGATACAGGTGAGAAGCACTTAAATCATGAGATGTACAAGGGAGGTAGCAAATCACTGGATAAAATATAGACTAATTAAAGTTTCTGAAAGTCATTAGGAATCGAATCTCCAGTATTATGGAGAACAATGAATTTCACAACCCAGGCCAACATGAATTTAGAGCAGGGAGATCCCATCTTTTTGCAATTACTCGCACAAATCGTTACAATAATGGTTAAGTTGTTACAGAAACAAATTTTAATCTGAATTTCACAAATGTAGTAATTTTAAAATCATTGATAAATGTAGGTTCTAAATTTAATTCTTTAGTATACAGTATACATGTATTTCATGTTGTTATTGTGACTTTCTCTTTGGTAAATAATTTGCTGTAAATTTGTGTAAACTAACCTAACTATAAATGTACAAAATGAACTTTAATGAATAAAGTTATGATTGATTTATTATGACACAATCATGAAAGCATTATAAGAAAACCAAATTGCGAATGTGGTATACACGGACTTTGCAAAGGCATTTGATAAGTGTGACCATGGAGTAATAGTAAAATAGGGTAATAGATTTTCAGTTTCATAAAGAGAATGCAAAGTAACAGTCAATCAAATAAAATCAACTTTCAACACAGTGAAAAGCTCTGTACCCCCAAGGTACAGTCCTTGCACCACTGCTTTTTCTCTCATATCAGATATAGACAAAAATAAGTCACAACATTGGGTCATCCTTTGCAGATAATACAAAAATCTGTATGAAAATTACTACTGTAGAAGACATGAAAAACTGCAAGATGTGATAAAATAGAGAACGTGGAGAAAATACAGGATACAAGATAGAAATCCGATTTACCCATAGAAGGAAAACAACATGTAAAGGATCTGGGAATAATGTGTGAAGACCTGATGTTAAGTGTGCATAACCAAGCAAATATAGTGCTGTCAGGAAAATGATAGGATGGATTATGAGAACTTTCAAATCCAGGGAATCTACCATAATGCTTGTACTATTCAAATCACTTGTGCTGTCCCACCTTGAGTACTGATCACTACTCGCTTTCCCTTTTAGAGCAGAAGAGGTTGCTGAAATAGAGGGAATACAGAGAACATATACAACAAGCATTGACACTATAAAGCACCTAAATTATTGGACTGTCAAAGTTCTCAATGTTCAGTAGAAAGGATATGAGAGAGGTAGCTCAGTACTGTATGTACATGGACGATACTGTTAGACAGGTCCCAAATTTGCACAGTAAAATAACATACCGGAGCAATCAATATGGTTGGATATGAAGAATAGAACCAGTGAGGAGTAGAGGTGCCTTTAGAACAATCAGAGAACACTGCATGAACATTAGAGGTCCATGGCTATTAACATGCTTAGCCAGAGCTTATACCTTCCCAGCAGGCATAGGAAATATTGCTGGAACAAAAGTGGACTTAAAAAAAATTAAACACTTTCCTGCAAGAAGTGCTGGACAATTGGGTTGTTGTGGATGTGTTGGCCTGTGGGTTACTCCAAGCATCAGCCTGCTGGACCAAGTTATCTCGAGTCAAACCTGACCCCAGATCACGTTTGGGAGCAGAACTCTCGGAAAGCTCTCTGGATAAGCCCCAAGTAAACTAATATTTTTAGACAAATTCAAAAACATTTAGCATACAATTTAAGTGGTGATACAGTATATATTAATACAACACTAGTACTGTAGTAGTAATATTAGTAGTAGTTTGTAATGACAACAGTACAGTAATATTTAAATTCAGTAGAAAAATTATAAACTGTAGTAGAAACAATGCCTTATGGAATAAATTTGAAAGTAATTGCTATAAATATTCTGACATTAACTACTGTAATACATTATAAACTACATATAAGCGAGAATACAAATAACTTAATTTAAAGCAGCAAATCGATAAGAAATATTTAATTTGAAAAATAAGAAACCAACTAATCATACCATGAGTTATAGAAAGTTGCACAGTCTTAGCATGTTACATAGAGTACCTAAAGTTCATTGTCTTCATATTTTTTATAAAAGATGAACTATAGCACACATTCTGGACAGGTCCGTACTATAAATACAGAGTATATGAAGACATGCTGCAAGGGGCGCCTCTTAACAGTGGATTGGACTGCTTACAAGCAATGCTGCGAAGAATATGGGTCGTGCCACTGTATGCAGGGGCATTCCTGCTGTCTGACTACTTCTTCCCTTTGTCAGTAAGTTTCTTTATTTGTTAATCAATTGAACAATTTTTCTCATGATTTTCTTGTGCGAAGTGAAGAAAGAATAATACTGACATTATATAAGCAAAGTAAGATTACATGATGTTTATAGACTGGGATAAAACATTCATAAGTGAAATTAGAAAGGGTCTTTTAGAAAATATTGAGCATATATGGAGTTGGTGCAGTGTTGTAAAATGTTGCCAAGAGCTTTCTTGAATGAAGCAAAGCAAGTCTTTTTAATTGTATAAAAAATTACTATTTAAGAAAATAAGCATGGCTGGGATAAAGGGGAATAACAGTAAAAGAAAAGTATGTGGTTGCAATTAATATATTTACTTTCATAATTGTTGAATTTATGCATGTAATAAATGTATGGTTCCCATTGTCAAGGACAGGAAGCCTGTAAAACTTATCAGGTTCCCCCCCCCCTTCCCCTTCCCTCCAGTGCTTAACTCCTAACTACCAATTTATTGCTAGGTGAACAGCCCATCAGGTATAAGGAAACCTGCCTAGACATCTCACCTTGTGCGGGAAAGTGTTATGTAATGTATTGTATTAATGTATGTGGTAGACACTATTTGTTTGTGTTTGAATATTGGAATAATGATATGTATTTACTGACACCTTAAGACTTGTATTTTCAATTAAGAATTATGTTTTCCAGTTTGAGGATGAGGTAATCTTCAGAGATTATGGCTTTTTTTATCGTATGTGGTATATGACTCCTGTGTTCTTCAACTTCGCATGCGGATCTATGCTTTTTGTCCTATCGGAGTGTGTGTATCATGGCCGGACTTGGAGCATACCAGTGGCCAGTGAGCCCAAACCTGGTCGTGGCCCAAGTAAATATGAGGTGCTTGAAGCAAGGTGGTACGGTAGTTTATCCACGTTAGTGTTAATAAATTCTGTGTAATACCTTCTGTGTGGATTTGGGTTATAGCATTTTGTTTCACTATATCTTTCTGCCTTTTATGGAAAGTTATTAATTTTTTTAATGTACCTTGTTACTTTCTATATCATTATTAATGTTAATAGCACTAACATGTATACATTGACATTAAAAGCATTTGACAAACACTGGTGTAAAACATACATTTTAATTTGATGCACCCACATCAACAGTGAAACTTCATTGAAAGCATCATTGGAAGTCCCAAATTTATGGGTTAAATATCAAATGTTAATAGTGATATTTATCTTGATTATCTTGAGGTTATCTTGAGATGATTTTGGGGCTTAGCGTCCCCACGACCTGGTCCTCGAAAAGGCCTCCTTTTTGTTACACTCCCCCCCCAGGAAGCAGCCTGTAGCAGCTGTCTAACTCCCAGGTACCTATTTCTGCTAACGAAAAGGGGCATCAGAGTGAAAGAAACTGCCCATTTGTTTCCGCCTCCACCGGGGATCAAACCCGGAACCTCAGGACTACGAATCTGAAACGCTGTCCATTCAGCTGTCAGGCCCCTAGGCAATTGATGCTTATCTCTTCTCCCTTTTCCCTTCATAACATAATTTGATGAGATAATTGGTTTCAAAACTAAACTTCATGTCCCCCATTCCTTGGGTTACCTGGCAGGTGACATTGACCCCTCACTCACCAACACTCTTTCAGTGTTACATGTAAATTTGCTGTTAGTTATTGCTCCTGGCATTAGAGAATTATGTACTGTGTCTCTTTACTATTAAATGTTGTGGATGCATGATAAATATAAATTTTCCAGGGAGCAGCTGTGAGTTATTTGGATGGAATTGTGTATAAGTTATCTTAGAACTGAAGTAAATACTTCTCTTAGTGGCTGGTGGTGGTAGTGGGGGGTGGGGGTACAGTTAGTGCCCATGCGTGCCATACCCATGGCACCTAGTGCACCAATGAGGTTTGTGTGTGGAATAATTAGAAATAATTTTTCTTATTCATTCTTAATCAGAATTTATGCAAGTACATATGAGGAGATTTTGTATGAAGTACTATAAAAAAAATGTTATCTTCTAATGCCTTACTTACATTTTTGTGATTTTGTAACATAATATTGATTCTTCTGAATTTCGCTGGATATACTTTTGTATATCTGTGAATGCTGATTAAAGATAATGGATTAAAATGCTAGAAATTGTAATGTTCAATGTGTTACCTTATTACTGCATATAAAGTCAGTAATTTCTATTGCAATTATGACCTTAATTTGTACTGTACATGTAACCACCCAGCCCCTTATTTGACCCCCTCCCTCCAAAAACTAAATATATACAGGTATACTGTATATAATTTTTTAAATATGAAAATGGCTTTTCATGTACAGAACACTCATAGCCTGATTATATATGGTACAGTCACAAGTCTTTATTCTAATCTTCAGGCACTGTACCACTTTGCTACATCTGCAAATTCTGCACACCCACACATTCCTTCTCAAGGTTGTCCCATTGTAGCTTCTGCACTGATGCTCTTAATCTNATCTCATATGTCGTTTATCTACTGGGAAGCGAAATGTGGATACAGTGCAAGGATTTCAGGTAATTTATCCATGGTAATAAGATAGATTGCCATATCATACAGAGTGAGCTTAGATTTATCTCTAAATGGCTCAATTTTACTACAATCCAAGATATAGTGTTCGAGTGTGTCCCTGTCTTTGTCTACCCACACTTTACACTTTACTCATCTAGATCCCTATACAAACCAAATTGCAAGAGTACATGTAGCAAGTCTTATACGAGCTGTGACAACATCTGTTAGTCTACTGACTTTGTTACTTGCTCCATACACTTTTTTACTTCACACATTTCATTGTGATGAACAATGGACCTGCTAGTTCCAGTTTGCACAGTTCTACTTTCTTCAAATTCATCCGGAGTCTCGTCTATGACATTTTTAAGGGACTATTTGATAATTCAAGATTCCGTTCAATACTGTCTTTTCTGTGGGTTGGAAGAAAACGCACCACGTGGGGCTTAATTTATATTAATTATATAAATTAATTACTTAACATAATAATTACAAATTAATTACAAAATTAATTATTATATAAATTACTTACAAAGTAATTAATACGAAATTTATCACAAATTAAATAATCATAAATGATTATTAATGAAGTTCTTGCATGAAGAAGCATAGGCTAATTATAAAGACTAAATGGATAAATAAATACTGCCTCATAATGAATAGTGAATGGCATAAAAAATTATACAGCAATAATGGATAGCCGTTATCATGCTAATGTAATTCAATTGCCGTGAAATCTGTAATTAGACTGCGGTAATTCCAGTTCTTGGTATTCTGGCTTATCACTTGGGGGTTCCGTCGGAGCACCCCCCAAAGGTAACACAAATTCATTGCAAATTGAGACAAGTGTCCTCAGCAGCTGCAATAGCGCCTTCCCCTGTAAGGCCAGGGGAAGCAGAGGAACCTGGAGGCGGGTGGGCGTTTTGTAGTGTAACGTCCGGGAGACGGCCAGCAAGAGTGGCCGAGTCCCCTGGACGCGCTTAAATGCCCCAGCGTGATGTGCACGCAACCATGGACGGTTAGTCACAGATATGGTATTACGTTTTCTTCTGCCCCCAGAAATTTCGCCGTTTGCTTTGCATACAGCGACTATTTTCTGTGGGTTGGAAGAAAACGCACCACGTGGGGGCTTAATTTATTATTAATTATATAAATTAATTACTTAACATAATAATTACAAATTAATTACAAATTAATTATTATATAAATTACTTACAAAGTAATTAATACGAAATTATCACAAATTAAAATAATCATAAATGATTATTAATGAAGTTCTTGCATGAAGAAGCATAGGCTAATTATAACGACTAAATGGATAAATAAATACTGCCTCATAATGAATAGTGAATGGGCATAAAAAATTATACAGCAAATAATGGATAGCCGTTATCATGCTAATGTAATTCAATTGCCGTGAAATCTGTAATTAGACTGCGGTAATTCCAGTTCTTGGTATTCTTGGCTTATCACTTTGGGGGTTCCGTCGGAGCACCCCCAATCCCGTGAGGGCCAGCGGCGAGGAACCCCCAGTCTCTATTTACTGCAGCCTTAGCAAGGGCGTCAACTTTGTCATGTTCCTGCAGGCCAATGTGAGAAGGAATCCACAACATTTTTATATTTACCCTCTTGCTAAGTATTCTTATATATCTACGTCTAGCTTCCAAGACAAGCACGTTATTACTTAAATGCAGATGTTTATTGCTGGTTATATGTTTGCTAGAAATCCGGGGATTTTTTTTCGTACATAGTTCAATTTTTTGTTTGCTATGGCTCCATAGTTGGTTTCTAGGGCAAGTGGAGGGTTTTAGGTAGGGCTAAGGAGATTTTTGTTTGGTCGAGCTAGGAATGGAGTTTGGTTGGGCTCTGGAGCTGTTTAGCTTGGTGGGGTTTGGATGAGATATATACTTGCAAGGCTTACGGTTACACAACTGGCCAGGGTCCGGTTACACAACTGGTCGGGGTCCAGTTACACAACTGGTTGGGGTCCAGTTACACAACTGGTCGGGGTCCAGTTACACAACGAGTCGGGCTCCATTACACAACTGGTCGGGCTCCGGTTACACAACTTGTCGGGCTCCGGTTACACAACTGGTCGGGCTCCGATTACACAACTGGTCGGGCTCCAGTTACACAACTAGTCGGGCTCTGGTTAAATAACTGGTCGGGTTCTGGGGATGTCACTTGGGCTTCGGGTTGTGCATGGTCGGGCTTCGGTTCGTGCATGGTTGTCCTTCAGAGGTTGTTTGTTCGGTTCATTCATTTTATTTTATTATTTATTTATGCATATACAAGAAGGTACATTGGGAATGTGTGGATACATAAAATGGTAATTACAGTCTTGTAAAGCCACTAGTACGCGCAGCGTTTCGGGCAGGTCCTTAATCTAAGAAAATTTTAAGTAGGTAAATACTTGCAAAATTTATAAAAAAATGATAACAGATACATGGCAAGAAAAAAAATTAGAGAAAATTGTAGGTACAGTGTATTAAAGCACATAGGCAGCTAAGATTGATTGCAATGACAGCTTGAATGGTAGTTGACAAAAATTGGTAGGCACAAAACAGCATATGGCTAGCACATAAAAGAAGACAGCAATGAACACAATGATAAGGTTGGTAGGGTTAAATACATAAAAATTAGGAGATTAGGAGATTGGGTAACACTAGGTACAGAGCAAATTTAAAGCTCAGTGTAGGAAACTAAGAAGATGAAATCAGGTACTTTTTGGTTTTGTTTTTAAATAAGGCAAAACTTTTACAGTTTTTCAATTCACTAGGGAGTGAGTTCCATAGACTAGGTCCCTTAATTTGCATAGAGTGTTTACACAGATTAAGTTTGACCCTGGGAATATCAAAGAGATATTTATTTCTGGTGTGGTGATAATGGGTCCTATTACATCCATCCAGGGAGAGTTTCAGAGCATGGTTTGCATTTAAAAACAGGGTTTTGTAAATGTAGTTGACACAAGAGAATGTGTGGAGGGAGTTAATATTTAGCAAGTTTAGAGATTTAAACAAGGGAGCTGAATGTTGTCTAAAAGCTGAGTAGTTATTATTCTGATAGCAGATTTTTGCTGCGTGATGATGGGCTTAAGGTGGTTTGCAGTGGTAGACCCCCATGCACAGATACCATAATTAAGATAGGGGTAGATTAGTGCATAATATAGTGAGAGGAGAGCGGAGTTAGGAACATAATATCTGATTTTGGAGAGTATACCCACTGTCTTAGAGACTTTCTTCATGCTAGGCTTGCGGTTGCACAACTGGTCGGGGTCTGGTTACACAACAGGTCGGGGTCTGGTTACACAACTGGTCTGGCTCCGGTTACACAACTGGTCGGGCTCCGTTACATAACTGGTCAGGCTCTGGTTATGTAACTGGTCGGGCTCTAGGGGTGTCACTTGGGCTTCGGGTTGTGCGTTTTCGGGCTTCGGTTCGTGCATGGTTGTGCTTCAGAAGTTTTGTTCGCTTCGTTCATGCTTGGCTTGCAGTTATACAACTGGTTGGAGCCTGATTACACAACTAGTTGGGCTTCGGGGTGCACAAATAACTACTCGCTGGTTGAATAGGGGATGCTTAATGAACTATCCACCTCTGGCGGTAAAAAATCAATGAAGTGTGCAACTACAGTCCATTTGCAAACATTGCAAATAATCCAATGGATTATTGCAGTTGTATTGTTTGGACCATCTTGATTCTATTCATTCTGTAATAAGAGACAAAGCCCTCGCTGATAGATAATAGTAAGATATACAACATTATAAGCAGTGCGCTAAGCACGTCAGCCCACTTTTAATATCTATATAATAATAATAATAATAATAATAATAATAATAATGTTTATTCAGGTAAAAGTAAATACATTCAAAAAGTTACAAGCAGAATGTTGGACTTTTAGATAAAGCTAGTACATACTATGCCTAAAGCCACTAATACGCACAGTGTTTTGTGCATTTACCTACAGTGATTTTAGTGTAGATATTTTGATATGATTATATATATATATATATATATATATATATATATATATATATATATATAATATATATATATATATATATATATATATATATATATATATATATATATATATATATATATATATATATATATATATATATATATATATAATGTGTGTGTGTTCAGAAATAATAATAATAAAACAATTAACATCGTGTAGTGTACTCTATATATTAAAATATATTACCTTGAAACCCGTATCAGACACTAAACAAAAAATTGGGCTACTTTTATGACAAATTCGCTACTTTTAGACCGTCAGCTCGCTACTTTCAGCAATCTGGATGTGGCAAACCTGCGCCAGACTGTGTTAACGCTTGTGGTTATCGGTTTACCTGTGTGCATGTGAGTCATTTTGTATACAACTGCGGCCATGAAGACAGATGATATAGTGTACCTGAGTTTGTTAGGAGCCTCAATAGGGTTTGGGCAGATATACAGAGGTTTAAGGAGCCCTGAAGCCCGGAAATGGATAGGGACGATTGTGGGGTTGGCCCTAACCCTAGCAGTCTCGGGCTGGCATATCATCCATCCTCTCTTCCTCACCGCCACAAATATTCTTATTCTCCTCTACGTCAGTAAGAGGTGAGTGCTTGACTGGTAATAAATCAGTCATAAGGGTAAATTTATTCAGTTTGTAGGTCAGCTGTAAGTGTAGGCTGTCATGCACATGAACCCTAAACAACCAGTAAAAACATTTGTTATATTTAACCACTTATTTTGGTCAGAATAAATGTCCACACTCCTTTCTAGATGACTCGAAAGGACATTCATTTCAGACGTTTGTTGCTGCTGCTCTATGTAGTTTAGGACAAATTTCAGCAGTATTTTGGTTAAGAATTCTCTAATATCTTTATTTGTTAATAAATTAATTTTTTTATTTATGTACAATAAGGTACACGGGGTTGCAAGAGTACATAACATTGGTGATGGAGGGTTAAATTCTTGCATAGCCACTAACACGCGTAGCATCTCGGGCAGGTTCTTCAGCTGACCAATAAATGGTTATTGGTTAAAACCAGTGTACAATAGGTACAATTTAACAAATAAAATTCAACAAAGTACATCTAGATAAATATACAGTAATATACTGAGGAAGTTGCAAGGTACAATCCAGGTATGTACTAGTACTAAATTGGGTGTGTGGGTAGCACAAGGTACTCTGGGAGTTTGATGCACAAGATAGGAAACTATGAGAATGAAATTAGGTAGTTTTTGGTTTTACTTTTGAATAAAGTATAGGTCAGACAATTTTTAATTCATTAGGGAGTGAGTCCCATAGACTGGGTCCTTTTATTTGCTTGGGAGTGTTTGTACAGATTATGACTTGCTCTAGGAATATCAGAGATATTTATTTCTGGTGTGCATACGTGGTTTTGGGAGTTATATATTTATTTATTTATTTACAAGATAGTACTGTACAATTGGTTTGTGAGATTACATAATATTGGTGTTTTTACGTTATAAGAGAGAAAATAGGTATCTTGAGGTTATCTTGAGATGATTTGGGGCTTCTTAGTGTCCCTGGGCTTCTTAGTGTCCCTGCGGCCCGGTCCTCGACCAGGCCTCCACCCCCAGGAAGCAGCCCGTGACAGCTGACTAACACCCAGGTACCTATTTTACTGCTAGGTAACAGGGGCATAGGGTGAAAGAAACTCTGCCCATTGTTTCTCGCCGGCGCCTGGGATCGAACCCAGGACCACAGGATCACAAGTCCAGTGTGCTGTCCGCTCCGCCGACCGGCTCCCCTTACAGTCTATAGTTTTAATAGTTTATAAAATAGTTATAATAAATTGTAATAATTATATTATTATATATAATATAATTGTAATTGTAATGTAAATTGCAATTAAATTAATTAATTAATTAATAACTGTAACTAAATGTAATGTAATTGTTATAATATAATTGTAATAAAATAATTATACTGTAATTTTAAAAATAGTTTTACAGTCTCCGTGGTGTAGTGGTAAGACACTCGCCTGGCGTTCCGCGAGTGGTGTGTCATGGGTTTGTATCCTGGCCGGGGAGGATTTACTGGGTGCAAATCCTTAACTGTAGCCTCTGTTTAACGCAACAGTAAAATGTGTACTTGATTGTAACAATGATTCTTCGCGGCGGGGATCGTATTCCAGGGACCTGCTCGAAATGCTACGCGTACTAGTGCTGTACGAGAATGTAACAACTCTGGTATCTATCTCTCTCTCAAAAAAAATCTCAAGATTATGATTATATCTCTCATAAGAAACAAGAGAGTGATTCTATGATGCTGCCCTGTGACATTTCTATGGTTAATGGTAGAGTGGGGAAGGGTTATGGCATTGAGGCTACATACAGTATTGGTGTCTGTCATTAAGATATGATTGAATATAGTTTAGAGCAAGGCCTAGGATTCCATAATGATGAAGTTCAAGTAAGCGGTAGTTATGATTTACAGTATCAAAAGTCTTTCTCAGGTCAATGAAGATGCCAGTTGGTAACTCATATTCGGGGGTGGGGGTTCCGCGCAGCTGGCCCTCACGGGATTGGGGGTGCTCCGTCGGAACCCCCAAAGTGACAAGCCAAGAATACCAAGCTTTACAATTACCGTAAATGCTCAGGCAACTTTAAATTAGAGATGTCTCTTCAATGTATTTGATTACATTAATTCTACTTCTGTATATTAATTTATGGCTTTCACTAATCTTCATTAGTCACCATAATTAATTCAGCTCTATTTACCTATTTGTTATATTGAGCTATTATGCTTCTTCAGTTAAGGATTATCTAATTTAATCTTTTATGATTGTATTATTAATTAATTATTTATTTATTAAATAATTAATTATTATTTTAAAATTAAAATAAGTCCCCCACTCCGTGAGCGTTTTCTTCCAACCACAGAACTCATATTTATTAAGGGGTGTGTGGATTACAGTCTATCAAGCAGACTAATAATGGCATCATTGGTACTCTCTCTCTCTTTTTTTTTTTTTTAAACAGAAGCCAAACTGGCAGAGACCTAATATGTTGAATTTTACAAGATAGGAGTAAAGCTGTTTGTAAATAATTATTTAAAATATTTTTGATAATATCGGTAGATTTCATATTGTCTGTAATTGTTTGTCAGCTGTATCGCTTCCTTTATGAACCGATGTTACTCTCGCTTTTTAAGAATATCAAGAAAAGTATAACATTCAAAAGATTTGTTGAATAATAGAGCTACGAGTAGTGCAAGGGCATGAGCGGCACTCTTGTGTACCATACATGGTATAGTATTTCACCAATGTTCCCAGCTTTGGTTTTAAGTTGGTGAATTGTGCATATAATGTCTGTTGGGCAGACTGGGAAAAGAAGTACAATACAGTAAAGAGTTAGGATAGCTGCCAGTGAGATAAGCTGTAATAATTTTACTTGCTTTTTTAAATGATTTATTAGTTTTGAAGCTTTCGGCACAATGTGTTAGTGGACTGTGTCCCACATCCTTTCTAAATCTATGCACACTTTGAACTGAAGTTCAAGGAGTGCATAGATTTGCACACACCATATTTGGTGTGCAAAATGGTGTGTATATTTGCTATCATATTTGCTAGCTCTAACCATATTTAATAATGATATGTTTGGCTTTCTGACTTCCAGAAAGCCAAATATGGATAGAGGAAGAGCAAACATTATCAACTCTTTCCTGTTCCACTTGACATATTTCCATACTTCTTTCTCCCAAAGACTATTGCTGATGCTGTGTAATATTTTCTGTCCACAGCTTGTGTCATGCAGTCAGCTTTTGGTGGAGCTTCTCATATTTATTATTTTTCCGTGTTTGCCATTATGTTGGTCTGGAGATGGCCCCAGCTCACACCAATGCAGTGCAGATGATGATTACATTAAAGGTACCTAGTTGTTATAAATTGTTATATTGTCATGACTTTCAGACATTTAAGCATATTTTGTTCAGGGTTAGGAGTGTGAGGCATGGCAGGTAGAAAGGGAGTGCAAAGCATGGCAGGGGGTGGGGGGGGGGGGGACTGCAAGGTGTGGTGGGGAGGAGTGTGAGGCATGGTATGGGAGAAGTGTGAGGTGTGGCCAGGGGAGTGTACAAGGCTTGGCAGAGGGAAGTGCTAGGCACAGCAGGAAGGGGTGGGGGGTATTGTGAGGCATGGCAGGGGTGGGATGAGGGGGAGTGGCAGGCTGGGGCAGTGCAAGGCGTGGCAGGTGTTGAGTGCGAGGCATGGCAGGAGAGTGCACGCTGACGAAATGCTCTATGTATTAGTGACTTTAGGCATTTCACTATACTTGATCTTGCCTAGGATTCCTACACTCTCCTTGTACCCTATGAATGTACTTTTGTTTAAATAAAGTATTATTATTATTATTATTATTATTATAATTTTAATACTACAGTAATAATAATTCATTGTGTCGGGGACAGGCAGCCAGAGTGTATTCAAATACAGTACTGTATATGTAATAGGCTTATATCGAGGAAACCCCCCCATCAACCCCAGTTGAATTACTGACCCCTCCCAGGTTGCAACCTCACAACAAGCTGATTAACTCCTGGGTACAGTACCTATTACTGTTAGGTGAACAGGGAATTAGGTAATAGGAAATGTGCCCAACGATATCTGTCCCACCAGGAATTCGAGATTCTCGATTGTGAGTCGAGAACAAACCCGAATGTACTACCAAGGACCCTTATTATTACAGTACAAGTATTATAATAATAATAATTATTATTATTATTATTATTATAAATTATAATAATAATAATAATAACTATAATACTAATACAGTGGCACCTCGATTACGGGTTTTAATCTGTTTTGGTACCGAGCTCATCACGTGGAAACTTGTCTTGTGAAACAACAGCAAAACTGTCTTCGGAGGTGTCCGAGAACCAGCGGGAACGCTCGTTAATCAAAGGAAAGCTCATCAGTCGAGACAATTTTCTGCTAGTGGCTCGCTTGATACTCGAAATGCTCGTAACTGGAGCTGCTCGTCACTCGAGGTTCCACTTCAATTATAATAATACCAATACAGTAATTATAATAAGAATAATTGATATTATTATTATTGTAATTGTCATTATTATAATTATTTTTATTATTATATTATTATTATATTATATTATTATTATTTTATTTTTATTGATAATAATAATATTAATCAAGTAGTATTATTAGTATAATTATTATTATAGTAGAATTTATAGGAAAATGTTTAATGAAGAAAGGGTGAGAAAGCAACACCAAGTGCTGTTGTGTGTGAAGCCAAGAATTTTGTAGATACAATACAGATATGATAGTTGTAAGTTTTGTGAGGTAAAGTAAATGATGTGTTGAATGTGTAGAGCAGGGGTCTCCAAACTTTTCAATGTAAGGGCCACATTATATATTTCCCATATTTATGCGGGCCGAAGGAATAAAAAATGAAAAAAAAAATCAGTGCCAGTAATTTAATTTCCTCAAATATTAAAGTATAAACATGGAAAAATTAAAACATCTTTTTGGAAAAAATTAGAGTAAACTAAATAGATTCCTGCCTTTAGTTTTATGCAACCAAATTAGTGTGACGAATGATACTGTCGTTTGACTTCAAAATTTCATTAAAATCAGGTTCCAGATTAGATGAGCCAATTGTAAGAATTGATTTCAAGTGATCATCAGACAAATTTGCTCGATAGTTAGATTTCACATACTTCATTTGGAAAATGTTTGTTCACACAAGTATGTTGAACCAAAAATGGACACAAAACTACAAGCAAACTTTATCAAATTGGAAACTGATCTGGTTGCAGGCATTTATAAAACTCTATCAGATTTCCTTCTCCATCCCCACAATATACAGTTATACACAACTGATTGGTTGTAATGCACAACACATACCTACCAGTACTAGTATCTGTGCGTCACACTATCGAGAGAGAGGAAAACTGACTCGGGCTGAGCGCCACCAGTCAGCAGCCCCAGCTTTGAATAATTCTGCGATGCCATTCGTACGATAATTATTTTTTCAAGGCCACCACACAGGGATTTGTTTGGCGGGCCGGATGAAATTATGTGGCGGGCCGGATGTGGCCCGCGGGCCATAGTTTGGAGACTCCTGGTGTAGAGGTAAGATGTGGGAGGAGAATACTGTATTTAATATGGGACAAGGCACTATACATCTTACATTCCCAAAAACGTATCTGTTAATGCAAGGAAGTTTTTAAATTTAGCAAATTGAAGTTTGAGATGAAAACATAAAAAGAGTTTTTCATGATGTTTAAAGTGTGTTTGAACCAGTTGAGTTTTAAATTTGACACAAAGTATTTATGGTTTCATTTCGAGACTTTTATATATACTGTACTGGAATAATTTTTGTTAGTAATTCGTAATTATTATCTTCTAGTTGATTGGGGTGTGCTTCGAAGTTCACGATACGTGGAGAAAACGTGGGGAGGCTAAGAAGGAAGACGATGAGAAGAAAGTTAAACTTGAACTAGAATTGAAATATGAAGGGGTGGACCCCACACCTCTGGACATCTTTCATTATGCTTTCTGCTATGTTGGAGTCCTCACAGGTATTTGCAGATTTGCTGGATGACATTACAGTATTTTTGGGGAATAACTGAATTTTTTATTTTTATTTGCAGATTAGATAGTGTTCATTCATAACAACTTGTAAAACATTTACAATTCTGGCTGGGAAACTGTCTTGAGTAATAAAACTAAATAAAACTCCCAAGTTGTCTTGAGGCGTGTTGCTTTATGGAAGGCCAGAAAGAGTACCACCCTAGAGAGAGAATGCAGATGACACTACTAAAAAAGATGAAAAATAACAGAAATGCTTAAGCAGACATGGTTATCCCAACAGAAAAGGAAATTTAAACAGGGAGATTGAAGAAATAGAACAGAAGCTGAAGCAATTATACCAGACTGAAGAAATGAAATTGGAACAAGAGATAAAGGGAAATGCAATATATTTTTTTACATATATAAAATCAAAATATAAACCTCCAGTATTGGACCTATTCTTACAAGTAAAGGTTTATAGAGGACAACAAAGAAATGAGCAAAATTCTAAAGTATTTCACTCATTTGAAATAATTTTCATTTCACATAGCCTCAGTATAAGGCTATGTTTAACGTCCCAGTAAATGACATAAAAGTTTAAGATCCAGACAGCCTCCTTATAAATGATATCCAAAACCCTGACAATTTAACTAATATTAACATGAGCACAGAAGACTGAAAGGGAAATTTACAATATACCCATGCACTCAACCCTGGGACCCAACTCATAGAATTCCATATTTATAAAGAAATGTAAAATACCAGCAACATGAGCACTCGGTATAATATGGAGAAAAAGCTTGGATACAGGTGAGAAGCACTTAAATCATGAGATGTACAAGGGAGGTAGCAAATCTCTGGATAAAATATAGACTAATTAAAGTTTCTGAAAGTCATTAGGAATCGAATCTCCAGTATTATGGAGAACAATGAATTTCACAACCCAGGTCAACATGAATTTAGAGCAGGGAGATCCCATCTTTTTGCAATTACTCGCACAAATCGTTACAATAATGGTTAAGTTGTTACAGAAACAAATTTTAATCTGAATTTCACAAATGTAGTAATTTTAAAATCATTGATAAATGTAGGTTCTAAATTTAATTCTTTAGTATACAGTATACATGTATTTCATGTTGTTATTGTGACTTTCTCTTTGGTAAATAATTTGCTGTAAATTTGTGTAAACTAACCTAACTATAAATGTACAAAATGAACTTTAATGAATAAAGTTATGATTGATTTATTATGACACAATCATGAAAGCATTATAAGAAAACCAAATTGCGAATGTGGTATACACGGACTTTGCAAAGGCATTTGATAAGTGTGACCATGGAGTAATAGTAAAATAGGGTAATAGATTTTCAGTTTCATAAAGAGAATGCAAAGTAACAGTCAATCAAATAAAATCAACTTTCAACACAGTGAAAAGCTCTGTACCCCCAAGGTACAGTCCTTGCACCACTGCTTTTTCTCTCATATCAGATATAGACAAAAATAAGTCACAACATTGGGTCATCCTTTGCAGATAATACAAAAATCTGTATGAAAATTACTACTGTAGAAGACATGAAAAACTGCAAGATGTGATAAAATAGAGAACGTGGAGAAAATACAGGATACAAGATAGAAATCCGATTTACCCATAGAAGGAAAACAACATGTAAAGGATCTGGGAATAATGTGTGAAGACCTGATGTTAAGTGTGCATAACCAAGCAAATATAGTGCTGTCAGGAAAATGATAGGATGGATTATGAGAACTTTCAAATCCAGGGAATCTACCATAATGCTTGTACTATTCAAATCACTTGTGCTGTCCCACCTTGAGTACTGATCACTACTCGCTTTCCCTTTTAGAGCAGAAGAGGTTGCTGAAATAGAGGGAATACAGAGAACATATACAACAAGCATTGACACTATAAAGCACCTAAATTATTGGACTGTCAAAGTTCTCAATGTTCAGTAGAAAGGATATGAGAGAGGTAGCTCAGTACTGTATGTACATGGACGATACTGTTAGACAGGTCCCAAATTTGCACAGTAAAATAACATACCAGAGCAATCAATATGGTTGGATATGAAGAATAGAACCAGTGAGGAGTAGAGGTGCCTTTAGAACAATCAGAGAACACTGCATGAACATTAGAGGTCCATGGCTATTAACATGCTTAGCCAGAGCTTATACCTTCCCAGCAGGCATAGGAAATATTGCTGGAACAAAATGGACTTAAAAAAAATTAAACACTTTCCTGCAAGAAGTGCTGGACAATTGGGTTGTTGTGGATGTGTTGGCCTGTGGGTTACTCCAAGCATCAGCCTGCTGGACCAAGTTATCTCAAGTCAAACCTGACCCCAGATCACGTTTGGGAGCAGAACTCTCGGAAAGCTCTCCGGATAAGCCCCAAGTAAACTAATATTTTTAGACAAATTCAAAAACATTTAGTATACAATTTAAGTGGTGATACAGTATATATTAATACAACACTAGTACTGTAGTAGTAATATTAGTAGTAGTTTGTAATGACAACAGTACAGTAATATTTAAATTCAGTAGAAAAATTATAAACTGTAGTACAAACAATGCCTTATGGAATAAATTTGAAAGTAATTGCTATAAATATTCTGACATTAACTACTGTAATACATTATAAACTACATATAAGCGAGAATACAAATAACTTAATTTAAAGCAGCAAATCGATAAGAAATATTTAATTTGAAAAATAAGAAACCAACTAATCATACCATGAGTTATAGAAAGTTGCACAGTCTTAGCATGTTACATAGAGTACCTAAAGTTCATTGTCTTCATATTTTTTATAAAAGATGAACTATAGCACACATTCTGGACAGGTCCGTACTATAAATACAGAGTATATGAAGACATGCTGCAAGGGGCGCCTCTTAACAGTGGATTGGACTGCTTACAAGCAATGCTGCGAAGAATATGGGTCGTGCCACTGTATGCAGGGGCATTCCTGCTGTCTGACTACTTCTTCCCTTTGTCAGTAAGTTTCTTTCATCTGTTAATCAAATTGAACAATTTTTCTCATGATTTTCTTGTGCGAAGTGAAGAAAGAATAATACTGACATACAGTATAAGCAAAGTAAGATTACATGATGTTTATAGACTGGGATAAAACATTCAATAAGTGAAATTAGAAAGGGTCTTTTAGAAAATATTGAGCATATATGGAGTTGGTGCAGTGTTGTAAAATGTTGCCAAGAGCTTTCTTGAATGAAGCAAAGCAAGTCTTATTTAATTGTATAAAAAATTACTATTTTAAGAAAATAAGCATGGCTGGGATAAAGGGGAATAACAGTAAAAGAAAAGTATGTGGTTGCAATTAATATATTTTACTTTCATAATTGTTGAATTTATGCATGTAATAAATGTATGGTTTCCCATTGTCAAGGACAGGAAGCCTGTAAAACTTATCAAGGTTCCCCCCCCCCCTTCCCCCCTTCCCTCCAGTTGCTTAACTCCTAACTACCAATTTATTGCTAGGTGAACAGCCCATCAGGTATAAGGAAACCTGCCTAGACATCTCACCTTGTGCGGGAAAGTGTTATGTAATGTATTGTATTAATGTATGTATGTGGTAAGACACTATTTGTTTGTGTTTGAATATTGGGAATAATGATATGTATTTACTGACACTTTAAGACTTGTATTTTCAATTAAGAATTATGTTTTCAGTTTGCTGAGGATGAGGTAATCTTCAGAGATTATGGCTTTTTTTATCGTATGTGGTATATGACTCCTGTGTTCTTCAACTTTCGCATGCGGATCTATGCTGGTTTTGTCCTATCGGAGTGTGTGTGTATCATGGCCGGACTTGGAGCATACCCAGTGGCCAGTGAGCCCAAACCTGGTCGTGGCCCAAGTAAATATGAGGTGCTTGAAGCAAGGTGAGTACTGGTAGTTTATCCACGTTAGTGTTAATAAATTCTGTGTTAATACCTTCTGTGTGGATTTTGGGTTATAGCATTTTGTTTCACTATATCTTTCTGCCTTTTATGGAAAGTTATTAATTTTTTTAATGTACCTTGTTACTTTCTATATCATTATTAATGTTAATAGCACTAACATGTATACATTGACATTAAAAGCATTTGACAAACACTGGTGTAAAACATACATTTTAATTTGATGCACCCACATCAACAGTGAAACTTCATTGAAAGCATCATATGGCAAGTCCCAAAATTTATGGGTTAAATATCAAATGTTTAATAGTGATATTTATCTTGATTATCTTGAGGTTATCTTGAGATGATTTTGGGGCTTAGCGTCCCCACGACCTGGTCCTCGAAAAGGCCTCCTTTTTGTTACACTCCCCCCCAGGAAGCAGCCTGTAGCAGCTGTCTAACTCCCAGGTACCTATTTACTGCTAAGTAACAGGGGCATCAGAGTGAAAGAAACTGCCCATTTGTTTCCGCCTCCACCGGGGATCAAACCCGGAACCTCAGGACTACGAATCTGAAACGCTGTCCATTCAGCTGTCAGCCCCTAGGCAATTGATGCTTATCTCTTCTCCCTTTTCCCTTCATAACATAATTTGATGAGATAATTTGGTTTCAAAACTTAAACTTCATGTCCCCCCATTCCTTGGGTTACCTGGCAGGTGACATTGACCCCTCACTCACCAACACTCTTTCAGTGTTACATGTAAATTTGCTGTTAGTTATTGCTCCTGGCATTAGAGAATTATGTACTGTGTCTCTTTACTATTAAATGTTGTGGATGCATTGATTAAATATAAATTTTCCAGGGAGCAGCTGTGAGTTATTTTGGATGGAATTGTGTATAAGTTATCTTAGAACTGAAGTAAATACTTCTCTTAGTGGCTGGTGGTGGTAGTGGGGGGTGGGGGTACAGTTAGTGCCCATGCGTGCCCATACCCATGGCACCTAGTGCACCAATGAGGTTTGTGTGTGGAATAATTAGAAATAATTTTTCTTATTCATTCTTAATCAGAATTTATGCAAGTACATATGAGGAGATTTTGTATGAAGTACTATAAAAAAAATGTTATCTTCTAATGCCTTACTTACAATTTTTGTGATTTTGTAACATAATATTGATTTCTTTCTGAATTTCGCTGGATATACTTTTGTATATCTGTGAATGCTGATTAAAGATAATGGATTAAAATGCTAGAAATTGTAATGTTTCAATGTGTTACCTTATTACTGCATATAAAGTCAGTAATTTCTATTGCAATTATGACCTTAATTTGTACTGTACATGTAACCACCCAGCCCCTTATTTGACCCCCTCCCTCCCAAAATAAATAAATATATACAGGTATACTGTATATAATTTTTTAAATATGAAAATGGCTTTTCATGTACAGAACACTCATAGCCTGACTTATATTATGGTACAGTCACAAGTCTTTATTCTAATCTTCAGGCACTGTACCACTTTGCTACATCTTGCAAATTCTGCACACCCACACATTCCTTCTCAAGGTTGTCCACATTGTAGCTTCTGCACTGATGCTCTTAATCTTGTATTCTTTTCAATACATGAAAGGCAGTCACATTCACCTTTGTACTTTTATAAACTTCATCTGTCAAGCTTTCTAAGCATTCTCTCCACCTACGTTTATTTCGTCACCAAAATTCTGTTTATAAGAGCACAAATTAAAGTTGGTTACATAGTACAATTTTTTATTTTTTTTTTACATTGCAGTTCTAAAATGGAGCCAGTCAAAACTGAATACAATTTTGAAACTATCCACAATATTGATGAGTTTGGAGCAGACTTCACCCCGACGGTCCGGGCAGGAATGCGTTGCTGGAACATGACAGTGCAGTTCTGGCTTGCAATAATGTATACAAGCGTCTCAAGCTGGCCAGGCCAATCAAGTAGGTACAGTATAATATCTATACTATATGAAGGATTTGATCAGTCCTTTGAATATCTGTGCAATACTGTAATTCAAGACTGCCCATTTGCTGAGTTTTGTTTTCTTGTTTTAAATTTTAATTTTTTCCTTAAATTTTCCTGTCTTTATGATTCTTCTTTGTATATGCTTGTTTTAGACATATTTTTATTTAACAGTTTATCTTACTACATTTGTGCAATCAAATGGTGATGTTTAGCCTGTCTTTACTAGTTCACAAGTGAAATTCTCTGGCAGAAATTGCATTTGCAGCTACCCTAGACTACATGAAGGGGTTCGATAGTGTGTGTCAACAACTATCTATGAAATGCCATGAAAATCCCCACCTGAAAGGATGGTTAGTCATATAGGGGTATGTGACCAGTAGCCTGTGGTTGCAAACTTTGGATGCAGCATGAGGATATCCTCTATAGCTCGAGTACCTTAAGCATGACACAATATTAAGCATGTGAAAATACACAAGGAGCTGGCTGATGCAGATATGGTGAGTACATAATCATATGAATGGATAGTGCAGGATGATTTTACTTCCCGAGCTTGTACTGGCACCTGTTGCATACCAGCACTGTTGCTCAGTGGCAAAAGTGCTGGCTCTTCTGTGTACATGCTCACTGTGTGTCAGTGCTGCTGGCACACATTGATCCCAAATGCCATGAGTGGAAATATCCAATATCTAAGGGCATTTAAAAGAGACTAAATCTCTTTCCCTGTTATTATATGGTAGCATGGATGTTTAGAAATATTACAAGACTGGTTTGAAGATCATTTGTCCTTGATGTGTATGATCATTTGAAACATTGCCATAACAGACAGTGGCAGTGTGGTCTTATTTGTTGATAAAAGTTTCACACACACACACACACACACACACGCACGCACGCACGCACGCACACACACACACACATGGACGCACGCACGCACGCACGCACACTTTTTTTTTTTCTTTTTGGGAATAAAGTATGCAATGTGTTATAATCTGGAAGAAAATAAGGAGGATGAGGCAGTTGAAAAACCTGACTTCAAGAGAGGACATTATGGCAACCTTAGAAATTTTTTTAGTGAGTATAATTGGACAGACTTGTTGCTAGGCAAGGAAGTGAATGAGATGTATGTCAAGTTTTGTGAAATATATGATAAAGGCACAAACAAATTTATACCAAAACAGAGATGCAGAACTAGGAAACAGGATTGGTTCAATAGGAATTGCGAGAGGGCCAGAGACCAAAAGACACAAAAATGGAATCAATACAGGAAGAGGCCAAACCCCCAAACATACAAACGATACAAAGATGCAAGAAACAACTACACAGCAGTGAGGAGAGAGGCAGAAAGAAATTTTGAAAAAGGGATTGCAGACAAATGTAAAACAGAACCAGGTCTATTCTACAAATTCATAAACAACAAATTGCAGGTAAAGGATAATATTCAGAGTTGATAATGGGAAATAGATTCACGGAAAATGAAAAGGAAATGTGTGAAACACTAAACGAAAAGTTCCAAAGTGTGTTTGTACAAAATGAAATCTTTAGGGAACCAGACACAATAAGAATTCCAGAGAACAACATAGAGCACATAGAGGTGACTAGAGACGAAGTGGAAAAAATGCTCAAGGAGCTAAGTAAGAACAAGGCAGTTGGTCCAGATGGAGTTTCACCATGGGTTCTGAGAGAGTGTGCACCTGAGCTCAGCATTCCACTTCAGCTGATTTTTCAGGCATCCCTGTTTACAGGAGTTGTAGCTGATGTGTGGAAAAAGGCTAACATAGTTCCAATCTACAAAAGTGGAAGCAGGGAAGACCCCCTTAATTATAGACCTGTATCATTGACAAGTGTAATAGTCAAAATATTGGAAAAAATAATTAAAACTAAATGGGTAGAACACCTGGAGAGAAATGATATAATATCAGACCGACAGTATGGTTTTCGATCTGGAGATCCTGTGTAACGAACTTACTCAGTTTTATGATCGAGCAACAGAGATTTTACAGGAAAGAGATGGTTGGGTTGACTGCATCTATCTGGACCTAAAAAAGGCTTTCGACAGAGTTCCCCATAAGAGGTTGTTCTGGAAACTGGAACATATTGGAGGGGTGACGGGTAAGCTACTAACATGGATGAAAAATTTCCTAACTGACAGAAAAATGAGGGCCGTAATCAGAGGCAAGGTATCGGATTGGAGGAATGTCACGAGTGGAGTACCACAGGGTTCAGTTCTTGCACCGGTAATGTTCATTGTCTACATAAACGATCTACCAGAGGGATTACAGAATTACATGAACATGTTTGCTGATGATGCTAAGTTAATAGGGAAGATAAGAAACCTAATGATTGTCCACCTTCAAGAAGACCTGGACAAAATAAGTATTTGGAGCAACATGGCAAATGGAATTTAATGTGAATAAATGCCATGTTATGGAATGTGGAATTGGTGAACATAGACCCCACACAACCTATAAATTATGTGAGAAAACTTTAAAAGAATTTGATAAAGAAAGGACTAGGGGGGGGTTTAGATAGAAAACTGTCACCTGAGGACCACATCAAGACATGTGCGAGGAGCCTATGCTACACTTTCTAACCTAAGAATTGCTTTTAAATACATGGATGGAGAAATACTAAAGAAATTGTTCACGACTTTTATTAGACAAAGCGGGAATATGCAGCGGTTGTATGGTGCCCTTATTTAAGAAGCACATCAACAAACTGGAAAAGGTGTGCAACGACATGCCACTAAGTGGCTCCAGAAAATGAAGGACAAAGAGCTATGAAGGAGAGGTTAGAGGCAGTTAAATATGCAAAAACTAGAGATAGAAGAAAAAGAGGCGATATGATCACTCTACAAAATAGTAACAGGAATTGATAAATCGACAGGAAGATTTCCTGGACCTGGAACTTCAAGAACAAGAGGTCATAGATTTAAACTAGCTAAACACAGATGCCGAAGAGAAACGTAAGAAAATTCACCTTCGCAAATAGAGTGGTAGACGGTTGGAACAAGAAGTGAGAAGGTGGTGGAGGCCAAAACCGTCAGTAGTTTCAAAGCGTTATATGACAAAGAGTGCTGGGAAGACGGGACCACCACGAGCGTAG
>WNGS01164858.1:18816579-18843353 GCA_020271785.1 Procambarus virginalis
TCTTTTGGGAATAAAGTATGCATGTGTTATAATCTGGAAGAAAATAAGGAGGATGAGGCAGTTGAAAAACCTGACTTAACTTCAGAGAGAGGACATTATGGCAACCTTAGAATTTTTTTAGTGAGTATAATTGGACAGACTTGTTGCTAGGCAAGGAAGTGAATGATGAGATGTATGTCAAGTTTTGTGAAATATATGATAAAGGCACAAACAAATTTATACCAAAACAGAGATGCAGAACTAGGAAACAGGATTGGTTCAATAGGAATTGCGAGAGGGCCAGAGACCAAAAGACACAAAAATGGAATCAATACAGGAAGAGGCCAAACCCCCAAACATACAAAC
The DNA here is from genome assembly GCA_020271785.1 of Procambarus virginalis. Lineage (NCBI taxonomy): Eukaryota > Metazoa > Arthropoda > Malacostraca > Decapoda > Cambaridae > Procambarus > Procambarus virginalis. Next base: position 18,816,925 of record WNGS01164858.1, read on the forward strand.
GATACAAAGATGAGAAACAACTACACAGCAGTGAGGAGAGAGGCAGAAAGAAATTTTGAAAAAGGGATTGCAGACAAATGTAAAACAGAACCAGGTCTATTCTATAAATTCATAAACAACAAATTGCAGGTAAAGGATAATATTCAGAGGTTGATAATGGGAGAATAGATTCACGGAATGAAATGAAAGTGTGAAACACTAAACGAAAAGTTCCAAAGTGTGTTTTGTACAAAATGAAATCTTTAGGGAACCAGACACAATAAGAATTCCAGAGAACAACATAGAGCACATAGAGGTGACTAGAGACGAAGTGGAAAAAATGCTCAAGGAGCTAAGTAAGAACAAGCAGTTGGTCCAGATGGAGTTTCACCATGGGTTCTGAGAGAGTGTGCACCTGAGCTCAGCATTCCACTTCAGCTGATTTTCAGGCATCCCTGTTTACAGGAGTTGTAGCTGATGTGTGGAAAAAGGCTAACATAGTTCCAATCTACAAAAGTGGAAGCAGGAAGACCCCCTTAATTATAGACCTGTATCATTGACAAGTGTAATAGTCAAAATATTGGAAAAAATAATTAAAACTAAATGGGTAGAACACCTGGAGAGAAATGATATAATATCAGACCGACAGTATGGTTTTCGATCTGGAAGATCCTGTGTAACGAACTTACTCAGTTTTTTATGATCGAGCAACAGAGATTTACAGGAAAGAGATGGTTGGGTGGGTTGGTGCATCTATTGGACCTAAAAAAGGCTTTCGACAGAGTTCCCCATAAGAGGTTGTTCTGGAAACTGGAACATATTGGAGGGGTGACGGGTAAGCTACTAACATGGATGAAAAATTTCCTAACTGACAGAAAAATGAGGGCCGTAATCAGAGGCAAGGTATCGGATTGGAGGAATGTCACGAGTGGAGTACCACAGGGTTCAGTTCTTGCACCGGTAATGTTCATTGTCTACATAAACGATCTACCAGAGGGATTACAGAATTACATGAACATGTTTGCTGATGATGCTAAGTTAATAGGGAAGATAAGAAACCTAGATGATTGTCATGCCCTTCAAGAAGACCTGGACAAAATAAGTATTTGGAGCAACACTTGGCAAATGGAATTTAATGTGAATAAATGCCATGTTATGAATGGAATGTGAACATAGACCCCACACAACCTATAAATTATGTGAGAAATCTTTAAAGAATTCTGATAAAGAAAGGGATCTAGGGGGGTGGTTTTAGATAGAAAACTGTCACCTGAGGACCACATCAAGAACATTGTGCGAGGAGCCTATGCTACACTTTCTAACCTAAGAATTGCTTTTAATACATGGATGGAGAAATACTAAAGAAATTGTTCACGACTTTTATTAGACCAAAGCTGAATATGCAGCGGTTGTATGGTGCCCTTATCTTAAGAAGCACATCAACAAACTGGAAAAGGTGCAACGACATGCCACTAAGTGGCTCCCAGAAATGAAGGACAAGAGCTATGAGGAGAGGTTAGAGGCATTAAATATGCAAAAACTAGAAGATAGAAGAAAAAGAGGCGATATGATCACTACGTACAAAATAGTAACAGGAATTGATAAAATCGACAGGGAAGATTTCCTGAGACCTGGAACTTCAAGAACAAGAGGTCATAGATTTAAACTAGCTAAACACAGATGCCGAAGAAACGTAAGAAAATTCACCTTCGCAAATAGAGTGGTAGACGGTTGGAACAAGTTAAGTGAGAAGGTGGTGGAGGCCAAAACCGTCAGTAGTTTCAAAGCGTTATATGACAAAGAGTGCTGGGAAGACGGGACACCACGAGCGTAGCTCTCATCCTGTAACTACACTTAGGTAATTACACACGAGGATGAGCTACCTGGTAATAAGGGATAATATGCATTGTGTTTTCTTGCCCTCCAGTGCAACTTTCTTGGTCGAACCCATCACTCGAGGCATAATTTTTAGCTTTAAAAATAATGTTTGAATTGATTTATAAAACAGATTTCATGTGATTTATGAAAAATTTATGAAATAAAGCCAGACTTTAGCACAAGCATGGAACAGAGTGAAACCTTGAAGAATAGCTAGAACCCTTATCCCTCATCATGGTTTATTTCGTTAATAAGATGATAAGATAGATTTTGATGATTTTGGCTTTGAAAACTGTGCGAGAATAAAAAAAAAAAGGAAAAGCACTCCTGCCGGTATTAAGGGAATAAAGTTGCAAGAGTTGGAGAGGAATTGATATTGGACAATCATGAGGTTCAATTAGATGTGTGGATAACATACAGTTGACATTCTTACAGTATAAAATAAGTGATTGTGTTGTAGATTTGGTGAAAGTAAGTACAGGGTGTAATTTGAAAGAGTAGGTAAAGGGAAGAAGGGAAGAAAGAGGGAAGAAAGGCCTAAGAAAGTATAGAGATAGCTAACCTCTAGACAGCAGTTATTGTCTATTGTTGGTTCACAGGGTAATGGGGTTATGTATCATTATATGAAGATTTACAAAATTGTCCTGGTTTTACATGTATGATGCAAATATGGATATCATAGGTCTATGTGGATGTAACGGAGTTTACCTTGACCCGTGAAAAATCCTGCTACCATTTCATGGTATGACTGAGGTTACCGTCATGAATGTTACTAGGGAATGCAGTCATCTTTTTATGATGATTTAACCCTTAAACTGCGCATATTACGGCGCATATTGGGGGCCCTGGAAGTAAAAAATATTTGAATTATGTGAAATTAACTTACAAATGTTAAACAAATCTCCAACTTATTGGCTTCAGTGATGTGAAACTTTCATAAAATATTTTCAGAAATTGATTTTAGACAAATTTGTAAAAAGTAAGAGCGTTTTGTTGATAAGGAGAACAAATAGTGTGGTTAATAGGAGAACAGCTCCTATTAACTGGAACTGAAGGGTAATGCAGTAATAAAGAGATGCAAGCACCTGTCCGACTCTCAAAGAAGAAGAATAGTAGTAAGAAGTGTCCACAAAGTGGCTATGCTGTTGGTGCCTTTAATATCATTACTGAATAATACATAATAACACAAATAGTAATGAGTAACTATGTTATTATGCTATGTTTTGTTATATATCATATAAATACATTGTCCAATGTTAATATATGTTACTTTCATCAAATCCTCCCCCCCCCCCATTTTTAGGGGATTTTTTTTTTTTTTATCTCCTTTGTTTATTATCTGATTTTGTTGTAACCTTTACATCCTGAAGAGTGCATATGTTTCACTATGTGAAGATAGAATGAAATTGGTCAACAAATAAATCAGTCACAACTCGCAAAACTTGGTACTTTTAATATTTTTTGGCTGATTTTTTCTCTGATTTCAAACTATTTTTTTATCTCTTTAGGTTCTTTTGATGATTAGGGACCATATTAGGGCTTTTTCACTTATATAAAGTATACCCTAAATATATTCCCTAAATCATTATATTTATTATAATTATCCCTATATTTTGTGTTTTTTGGGGGTTATTTTTCCTTGACTTCACTTCAACACATTTTGATCTACAACTTTCACATATTCGAGTACGAATGCCAAACAATATTTATTAAAACATACAATTAAATTAACGGATTAAAACTACCTTTATTCATTGTTGATAACTTCAACTTGAATTATCTCTGAAATTAGAGTTACAACTTTGAGTGGCTTCTAAAATTTCAGTTTTTGACCAATTCTCACCATTTTGACATATTGTGTGCTCAGCTGTCTGTTCTACAATCCCTTCAGAATGGATTTTTTATATAAACTTTATACATTTGTAGCTATATTTTTTTTTTTTTTTTGGTCTAAATTTGCCCCACATTTCAAATGCCTTATTGACGATTTTTTTTTACAGCAAACTATACAGTACTGAAAACCCATGTTCTAATTTGATGAAAATGAAGATCATATGCTACAGTATTCTGAGAGAATAACAACATTAAATGAACAATTGGTGATAGTTCATATTTTTTATTTTGAATTGAAAATCTGAAGTTTTCAATATTCAATTTTAAAATTAATTTTGATTCTCTTGTTTTTCAAGTTACGTTGTGATCATTTAGATAAAGTTGGAGCATTTGCATAGTTGATTATGCACAAATAATTGGAAAGTGTTTGTGCAAGTTTTAAAAACTTATGTTAAATTATGTTATGTCAAATCATATATGTATGTATTGCAGGTTATTATTATTATTATTATTATTATTATTATTATTATTATTATTATTATTATTATTATTGTTGCGGGTCATGTTAGGGATTCTAATCATGCTATTGACTGGTCTTCCTTCCTAATAATCTTTCCTGCCTCTACTCTTCACAGACGCCGTCTTGTTGAATCGGCTCTGGTACACAACATACCCAACAAAGTCCTGGCTTTGTTGCTATTGACTTCCCTTTCACAGTATATACTCAAATGCTCTTAAGCTTTCTAACAAACATGATTAAACATAAGCTTACCCTTCCATTTATCTTTTTCTTTCCCTTGTTTTCTCTTACAATCCCTTCCTTATTCCTATTACTATTCCCCTTATTACACCTTACCTTTTGTACCTTTTGCCTTGCTTTTTCTTCCTCTAAGATTTCCTTCTCACCTCTCTCTTACCTATTTATTGCCTTCGCCTCTTTCCCTCATCATAATCAACTTGAGAATGGTCCAGGACGGACTGAAACGTCGTCATCCCTTCACTTTCTAGTGTGTGGTTTGGTAAACATATTTCAGCCACGTTATTGTGACTCCTCATCTCCAAATCTGGTTGTATTATGGGTCAGTGACTGCATTGAAAATCTGTAGCTACAGATTTTCTATCTACAGCTACAGATAAACACACTTGACTCTCAACAGGGAAGCACTGACAATGTTGGCCTCTGCATACTGGCATGGAGTGTACTCGGGTTATTACCTATCCATGCTGACAGTGCCATTCATACTCGCTGTGGAAGACTATTTTGACCGCCTTGTCAGGAGGAAACTTGGAGACTCGGTATGTAGCCACTTTGCATAAATTAGAATGTTGCTGTGGTGATCGCATATGGCTGTAATTTAGTAACAATTTAATGTCAATGAGCAGATATAGAATTAATGAAAATGGTAAATTAAATATTTTCTGAAGAAAGGATTACAGTATCTCATATTCTACACAAAAGCTTTTCACGCAATTTAATAACATTTCACCGTTTCAATACATTTTCAATGCTGTGCTTCAAATACTGTCTCCATTCACTTTATTATATGATTTTACAAGTCCATATACTGTATACAATACTGTATAGACACGTTTTCCATACTTTTTCATTACAAAACCCATCTTGTTCATTACTATTTCAGTTCTCAATTAGCTTCTGTATTATTCTAATTTCTCTTCTTCCATGCACTTTGCCCCCTACACATAGTTGACTTCCCATTGTGATGCACAATTCTTCATTTACCATTTAGTCTGGTCTGCCACAATATTGATTATATAATCAGACAAAACCTCCATATAATCCTGTAATTGCTTTAACATGTTTATTTCCACAAGTACATACAGTAATCATTAAACTCAATATACAGTATATATTTCTTCACTTGCACAGTACGATGTATACTTTATGTATACTGTACTCCTATATTAAAGATATTTATTAGTATTATCTAACTTTCTCTCAGAGTACATATCTTAGTCTGCAGCCAGTATCATAACTCCTAGTAAACAATGTGCATCTTTCACAACATACTCGGGGCCCAGTCTCGCTTCACCATTCACGTCACCCATATTGCCTAACACTGATTTTGTAATGTCTTGGTATTATACCAATCTCACCAAGTTCCCACAAATTGTTTTTTCTACTGTCATCACATGGAGCATATGCCATCTACACAGTCACTTAAAACCTTTCAAGCATTAATTTCACATTTGCGAGATCTTCTTAAAAGCCCATGTCAGTTTGCCTAATATGTCTTCATGAACAGACCTACCCCTTCCCACCCACCTCTTGTTACCTTTCATTTCTGCTCTTATACACTACCTTACCTCATTCCATTTTTCATTGCCCACTTGGCCTAAGCTTGGTTTTGCCTAACTTAGTACATTAAACTTACTATCCTTATATGTTTAAATGATGATGTATGTATAGTGAAGATCAATCATACTCTGTGTGTGTATATATAGTATAATGTTTTTATATTTTATTATTATTCTATTTTTTATGTTATTATTAATTTATTATATATTTTGTGTGTTGCATCTCATATACACACACATTCTTAACATGTTCTTTCAACTAAAGTTGTCCTTGCATATAGGTGTATTTCCCCTTTAAAATATATTAACTGTTGGGGAGCCGCGTCGGCTCTTGGAGCTATTAGACTGATAGCTAATATTAGTACGGGGCTTCGGTCATATGGCGTTGTACATGCCCCATAGGGGATCACTAGCCAGAACATGGTCCCCCTCCGAGAGGTGAAGGGAGCCCATGCTGTACGAACTACTGGTTGTAATACAGTACAGTATCTCTCATTTCTGCCCATCGGTACTGGGGTTGAGCACCCAGAAGCATACCCCACCTGGTAGAAATATTGCAACCCGAGACCAAACAGAGGCAGCAGAAAACTCCCCCCCCCCCAAATGCTAACAAGCAACACGTCATCTTACTGCACACCACTCGTTTGTGCCGACCCCCCCCCCCCTCACTCCACAGGAGGGGGAGAAGGGAAGACCCCAGGCCCACCGAGCCAGCAGCCGGACTGTCAGTTGTCAGCTGAAGCTATACTGGGTGGACACCTGCTCTGGCCTTCATTACCTGACTGATCTTCACCTGCTGGTGTTCTTTTGTGTGTGTTGGCGGTGGCCAGAAGTTTGTATCAAGGGTTGTATGCACGTAGGGCTCCATTTCCCCTAAGCACCCCTGTGAGACACCTCGTTGGGTGTTCACAGAGTCCTTCTTCTCTGGGTCCTTCGGGTCCTCACTTCCTGATAGGGTAGTGATTGCTGGTTGTTGCTGCCTCGCCCTTGGGGTCAGCTTGGGTCCCGGTACTTTTGTTTGGCCCTGGGTAAGGAGTGGTTAGTTGGTGGTTGGGTCGCACTGGGCTGCACAGTGTATGTATAATTGCAGCGGCCATGAACTTTTCTGGTGCCCTGCTGGGTTGCAGTGCTTCCTCGGAGTTCTTTTTCAATCTTTAGTTTGCTTTCTTGCCCGTTGGGAGGCTGCCATGGTCTATATTTGGTAATATATTACATTCACAAAGTACCCATTACACCAACTGGGGATGAAACTCGGGCGGCTGCGGGGGTCGACCCATTCGAAGCGGGGATGGAGGCATTCGAACCGGTTTCCTCCCGTCGAGGCTCTCCTGGGTCCTGTCCAGCAGGCCCTTTCTTGGACTACCTTTCTCCCATGGAACTATGCCTTCTACTTCAAGATGTAGAGGGCGCGGAGGAGGCTCTGCCCCGAATCCTAGTTTGGTGGATTCCAGGGCTGAGGGGGAGGCGGTTCTAGGGCACTTAGGGTTCCCTTTCCGATTCTGCTTGGATGGGGTTTTAGTGCTTTGGGCAGGATCTGCTGTTGCCATGGTTGCGAGGGTTTTGCGTATCCCCCCTCCATTGACAAATTTGATATGGTGTCAGCTCCCCCTCGGGTTCATTTCCGGGTTCGCATGGGGTTTCTGCGGCTGCATCCATACGGAGGTTTTTGACCTCTTGAAATTTCCCTTGCAGAGGTTTTGGAGGCCTTCGGTGCTATACCTTCTGCTTCGACCATGGTCTCGCTTGAATTGAGTCATGCCTTTGATGTGTTGGCTATGTTATGAGGTGCTGGCCTCTGTCCTGGCTTGCAGACTATCCGTTTCTTTTGTCGTTGGAGGGCGTGGCATATGGTTCTGTTGTTCACATACACTTGGGGGGCGTGTTTTGAGCATCTTTTATGAGTGCTTGTATGTCCCTGTGCTTCCTCATAAGGTTGGTGTACTCCAGTTGCACATCCAGGTCCGTTCACATTTTAGCTGATTTGGGGCGGCGGAAGATCTTTGTGCCTCGCAGGACTTTTGCGCTTCTGGGCCTTTGCTTTTTTTTTCACCCTTCTCGGGTGTCCTCAGACTGGCTGGTGGAGGATGCATGCTTTTGTGGTGGGGCATGATGCTTACCACTTTTGTTGCCTCCCTTTCGGGCTGAAGCTTCTGGCACCTCGCATTTTTACATGTCTTACTCAGGTCGTGGTGGCCTGTCGTGTGCATCTTCTAGGTGTTTGGGTGTTTGGTCTAGTCGCGGATGAATGGTTGGTCTGGGCTCTCAATGCCAGTCCGCTGTGTCTGCTGGCTAGGGGGTTGGGTTCTTTTCCCAGGCTTTGCCAGGTTCGGTTACCTGGTCAGAACGGGAAGATTTCCCATTTGGTATGTCTTCAGGTTTGTACATGGCCGGGCCTTGTCTGGGACCTGGGACTGTGTCCTTGCCTCCTCCCTCAGGTGGTGTTGCTCCAGCTGCGTCTCGCCGTCGTCTGTTTCTGAGGGGGTTCCCGGGTCATTTTGGCGGTTGCTCGAACGGCTGTGTGGCAAGTTCTGAACTTCACTGTGGATCATTTACCCACTGTGTTGGGTTTGGGTTGGCTGCGCGTCTTGTCTGGTTCCTTTGGGTGCACGTCCCTTCCTCTGTCTCGATCACTGGTTCGTCCCCCAGGGGGCCGGGTGTGGGCTCTGCTGGCAGCAGCGCCGGCTGCTACTTCGGGCTCTTTTCGGGGTTCAGTGCCTTTTGCGCCTTCGGAACCTGCCGTTGATGTGTTTACAGGATGCCTTTCTCCTAGGCTGGGGCTTATTGTGACCGGCTCCCAGGTCCCAGCAGGGGTGGTGGGCTCTGTCCTTCCGTCAGGCCCACAGCAAAGTGCGGGAGTTTGCGGCAGTGTGGCTTTCACTGCGTCGGAGTCCAGGTCGTCGAGGACTCCTTGATCTGGGCTCCTGTTGGGTTGCACTCCGGCTGGTTGTCAGTGCCAAGAACCGGGGAGGGTCTCTGCAGTCCATAGCTCTTTGGGGCTGGTGTCGCTTAGAGTGTCTCTTTTGCAGAGTTCTCGGCGTTTAGTTTTCCATGTAGATCACATCCGGTGCATGTCCAAACGTCTACTGGCTGACACGGATCCGGCTAACACCGTGACTTTCCTCAGTTGGCTTTGCCGAATGTCCGAGCCACCCAGAGATGGACCTCTTGGTGTACCGGCTATGATTGAGTGCATCTTCCTGTATGTCGGGCTCTTCCCCAACTGTGAGGCATTCCAGCGGTGAGATGCTTTTCAGCATGATGGGTCGAGAGTGGGGTTTACCTGTAACCATCTTACCCTGATGTCGTCTATTGTTTCGGGTTTTTCTGGCCTGAAGCTCGAGTACCTGATCGGGGGATGGCAGGTTTCTCTTTCAGGCCCCATGGTGGCCGGCCCAGCCTTGGTTCAGGCGCTGCTTGCTCAGTGTTCCTGACTCGGGTGCATTTTCCGCAGGCTCTGCCTCTTTCAGCAAATTTGGGCCAGTAAAGGGTACCTGCTGGTTTGCTCTACGCTTACCAGCGCTTCGGTCTGGAGTTTCTGACCGGGGTGTCTCACCATCAATATGGTGACTAGGTGGCTTCTCTCATGGTGTTCCAAATGCGGTCTTCTTCTTGATGACTGTATGAAATCTCTTGGCGGCCTTTTCGCCACTTCCTTTCCCTGAGTAGGTTGTCTTCAGTCTCGGATTGTGTTTTGTTGACTTTTCTTTCTTTCTTGGCTCTTTCAGGGCAGGCATCTTATGCCTATCCTGAACTGAAAGGCACATGATACTGTCACTTCGTATCATGTGGCACTGGCAGGGCCGCTCCAGCTTGCATTCATGGTGGACGTCACTTCGGCACTATTTGTAAAAACATTGTTCGTGCCTTTATTCAACCGTCCGGCCTCTGCTCATGTTGCCGCCTGAGCCGCTCATGGTCTTGGACCGGGTGCTCTCGTTTCTGTCTTCCTCTCGGTTTGTGGTGGTAGCCCCTTCGGGTCCAGGGGGCTGTTTCCATAAAGCTTAGTTGTTGTTGGCTTGGGACTTCTGGGGATCAGGATCGAGTGGAGCTTCAAGCATCTCTTCCAATGCAGAGGCCTTTGTTCTTTTGATCCAGGTAGATGTTTTGTTTGTTTGGTCCAGGTGGACGTTTTGTTCGTTTGCAGCCATCTCCTTTTCTGGAGAAGAACGAGACGGCGGGCTTCTGAAGGGGTCCATGGGTTATTGATGCTTAGTTGGTCAGGCCGGGGGTTCATCATGTTTTATGTTCGGTTGCTGCTTTAAGCCGTTCCATGTGCACTTCGACTTCTGTGTCTGGGGGCGTGCTTTGGGTTGGCCCAGTTTCTCTTGTTCCCTGTTCAGGGCTCGGGTTTCTCAGTCTGCAGGGTTATTAAGTCTAGCCAGCCTGCGGTCTACTCTCGCTCCCATGATGTTCGTAAGTTTGCAGCTTTGGCTGCTGTGTTTGGCAATATGTCTTGGGTGGTTATTCAGGCACAGGAGGTTTTGGAAATAGAACAGGGTCCTGGCTGCCCGATATCTAGTTAATGTGCTGGGCCCTCAGCAGTCTTGTGTCGCCTTTGGTCGGCGGTTGCAGCCAGTTGTCTCGTCTTCGTTATGAGTTGTGCGGTGCAGCCGCCTTCCGAGTAAGTCTCTTTCTTTTTGGGTAGTTAGCTCCAGGAAGCCGACAAGGTTTCTCCACAGAAAACCAGCTTTGAATATAGTGAAACGTCGTTTTCTGAGCTCCGGAGGCTCCCTGGTGCACTCCCTTTCCCCAGTCGGTGAGTTTTGTTTCCATTTTTTCAGCCTCTAACTGAATATCCGGCTGCTCGCTCGGTGGGCTGGAAACCCCCTTTTCCCATCCCGAGGGAGTGGGGGTCAGCGTGAACGAGCGGCGTGCGGTGAGATGTGTGCTTGTTTTTCTTTAGGGGGGAGTTTCTCGCCTCTTTTCAGTTTCAGGTCGCAATATTTCTACCTCCTCTCTGAGGGGACCATGTTCTGGCTAGTGGTCCCCGGTAGGTATAACAACTCTATGACTGAAAACTTGTACTAATATTAGCTAATATCGGTCCAAAAACTCAAGGGAGCCTCCGGGGCTCGACCCATAAAATGGCGTTTCATTACATTCAATGCTGGTTTTTTGAGTTGTGTTGATCTTGATGTGTGTTAAGTTTGGTGTATTTGTTTACATTTTATCACTCTTGTTTGTTTATAGTTTACAGATAGTTTATAGATTATAATTTTATGTGATGCATCCAATCATAATTTCTTACTTTTGTTGAAAACATACCAAAACAGTACGGTGCGTCCTAATAAAATAAGGCTTGTTTTTGTGTCGAGACAGAATACAGCTTCATGAATTTGCATATTTGATGTTATGATTAGCACAAGTAGATTTTCATAAATTACTCATAAATGTGGCAGCCCATTTACCATTCAGTTGAATATTAATGAATTTTTCAGGGCCAGTATGCTTATGACTGGTTTGCCTGGTTTGTAAAGATGCAAAACTTTGCCTACATGGGCATGGCTTTCCTCCTGCTTCGTGTGGACACAACATTGCATTACTGGCACTCCATAGGCTACATATACCATGGCCTTTTGGTCATGATGCACTGCGTCGCTCAGTATGTCAACCTCATCATGGGTAAAGTAAGTAGATCATTAATGTCTCAAGTTTAACATAGGAATAAGGCATAAATAAATTTAAGACTTTTGAAGACTTACGTTTTCTTAACTACTGTATTTGTCATTTGCCTAATCATCACATAATTTAACTTTTGTAAATAATGGCTGAAGGCACAGATGAAGTGTTAAACAAATGTACAGCAAATATAAGAAATATTGCCAGAACAAAAGTGGAAGTCTTTGAGGATAAACTGGACAGTTTTTGGCAAGAAGTGCCGAACCAACCAGGCTGTAGTGGATGTGTGAGCCGGTGGGCCGCTCCAAGCAACAGCCCATTGAACCAAGCTCTCACAACTCAAGCCTGGCCCCTGGCAGGGCTTGGGGAGTAGAACTCACAAAACCTCATCCAGGCACAACACTTGCCCAGCAGTTTGAGCTCTACGAACATGTACCCACTAAAACTCACACAAAAAATCAGAAGCACACACAGCACACAGTCATGCTAAGAAAGTAAACTTAGTCTATGACTCTTATTATGACATTCATTGGATGTTAAATGCAGGATGGACAGGGAGCATAATTGAATAACCAGATGCTCTTATATTGATTAAATTATGGTGAGAATTAGTTTTCAGATGCTTATTTATTCAAATTAGGACAGTAATGAAGAGTGAGAGACATTACTGTGTTCCAATGTACAAGTACTGTACTTTGTGGTACTGTAATTGTATCTCCAGACCAGAGGGTTGTGCCTAATAACGTAGTGCTGTAGTAGGGATTATGTTGAACATAGTGAGCCTATACTGTAGGTATAAAGGTACAAGTGAACATGTGTTCAGTTAATTGATTTTGTATTGTTTTGGATAATCCTGTGTGATTCTATAGTTGAAAGTAAAGCAAAGTTTACTGGTAAATAGTTCATATTAAAAGTACAGTACAGTGGAACCTCTATTAACGAGTTTAATCCGTTCTGGCACCGAGCTCGTTACCTGGAAAACTCGTCTTTGGAAACAAATTTCCCCATTTGAAATAAAGGAAATAAATTTAATCCGTTCCACTCCCAAAAACATCCATACTTGTATGACATTTTTTAATGTAAATATAATACTGCACATGTAATTATAAATGTTTTGTTGCACTGTTTTAATGTTTACTTTAACTTATGAAGAGTCGTTGCTGGCTTGAGGGAGACGATAGGGAGGTGGGATGGAGGAGAGGGGTTATGGTGTGGAAGGAGAATCCACCTCTGAGTCAGGCGGGCTCTCTTCTTGGGATTTTCACCCCACTGGGACCAGGTTGTGGTTCACTATCACTGGCTCTTCTTTTCTCTACTTTTGGAAAGAACTTTTATATTGACAATTGCTTTTGTCTTTGTTTTAGGATATCCATAAAATGAGACAGCAAATTGTCATTAAACATGTTCACACACTGGGTTGTCACTGCTTGACCAGGGTGATGTCAGTGGAAGAGGCAGCATCCTCCCTTACCTCCTCATTCCCTTACTAATGGTGTAAATTGTTGATGAGGACCTGCCATACTCCCTTGTGAGATCAGTCACACAGACACCACACTCCTGCTTCGCTATAATTTCCTTCTTCAAATTCACAGTAATTGTATCTTTCTTCCTCTTGACAACACTATCTTTAGCAAGCAGCTTCTTTGGAGACATCGTGTGTTACAAATTGTAGTCGCAAAACCACTAAAAACCCAAAGAAAAGAGCAAATAAATCCAGAGGGATGCTTGTCGTGTGAGATAAAACAACAACACAGGCGTCGGGGGGCCCTTTGGCTACCCACAGCTTATCCAGGCTGATATGCTAATGTCAGACTTTGGCATCAGTCATGTGTATGGAGTTCTATGGGCCTATCAGGGACCACGAGGCAGAACCTGGCCCCCCTCAGAGAGGCAAGGAGAGCAATGGCCTATAGAAACCCCCCGTCCGAGGATTTGCGAGAACCCCCGAGACGCTAGGAAGCACCATGTGGTTTCGCTCGTTAATAGAGGCGAGCTCGTCCATAGAGACAAATTTGCTGCGAGTGGCTTGCTCGTTACTGGAAAAACTCGTTAATAGAGCCACTCGTTAATCGAGGTTCCACTGTACTCTATACATAAATATATACAGATGGATGGATGAAACAAAATTTATAGATTTTTATAGTCTGCATATGGTAAAAAAATTGAAACTGTACAATTTACATATTTATACTTCACTTGAAAATAGACTAATAAGAAAATAGAAGTTGGTATATATATGTACTGTATATACACAAATATATTTTCTGCTTTATAAAATGCATTCTTCTCTGTGATGAAGTAACATTTTGATTTTTAATGAATTGTAACCACATATGAAAGCCCAATTCTTCAGACATTTCAAATGTTCTACAAAGGTTTAAATCCTCATGCACTGTATCACATAGAATCAAAATTAATGTTTTGAAGTGCTTTAAATATAACACTCCTTACACTTCTCGGCAAACTTTTTTTTTTTTAATTAAATTTTCTGGGGGGAGCCCCTTTGGCTACCCACAGCTTATCCAGGCTGATATGCTAATGTCAGACTTTGGCATCAGTCATGTGTATGGAGTTCTATGGGCCTATCAGGGACCACGAGGCAGAACCTGGCCCCCTCAGAGAGGCAAGGAGAGCAATGGCCTATAGAAACCCCCCGTGTGGTTGGAAGCATTCTGTGTCTGCCAACGACCGGTCAGGCAACCAGAAAGATAAGCGTTCCAAAACAAACCCCTATTCTGGTGAAAATTGCTACCACAAGCCAAACAGGTGGATAGAACTTCCCTAAAAGAAACGAGCAAACGATCATGACGTCACACGTCACCGTGCCACTGTCTGCGCAGCCCCCCCCCCCCCTGGGAGGGAGAAGGGGGAGCCTCAGACCTACTGCACCAGCTATCCACCATCAGTTCTTCGGCTGATGCTAGAGGCTGAGGTCGTGTGCTCCGGCTCCGGTGGTTGTTTCAGCACTGTACCTAAAGTGTAGTGACTGTCTTCTAAGTGGTGCGTGAGCCGGGAGTGATTCTTCAGTACTCGGACTGCATGTGCCTAGGGTTTCCTTCCCTAGGTGCCCTGTAAGTACTGCCCTTGGGGCTTGGGGGCCACCTTCCACAAGTTCCTTGGGTTCTGCCCCTGCTAGGCTGTTTACTACTTGGTTTTCAGCCGCTCTTTGTTTGCTTGGGTGTTCTGTCTCCCTTGTTCGCCTTAGGGTAAGGGGCTGTTTTGCACTGGTGGGTCGCAGGGTACTGCGCAGCTTATTTTCACCAATCATGGCAGCCAGCTCTGTTCCGCCTGGGTACGCTGTCCTCTTGCGGGGTTTTCTTTTTCCTTCCCCATGCCCATGGCGTTCGTGGATTCGCTGCTCTTGCTGCCGTCTTGGCAGCATGTCCCAGCTGACATTCGGGCACGGGGCTTTTGGCAGTCATACAGGGGCCTGGCTGCTCAATGTCTCGTGTTGTTCCCGGGCCCATTCGGGCCTGTGTCGCCTTGGGTTGGCGGTTGCAGCCAGTTGTCTCGACTTGGAGTTGGGGAGTGTGTGGCGACCGCCTCCCGGGTACGTCCCTCATTTTTTTTTCCTCTGTGGGTAGTTAGCTTCAGGGAGCCGAAGAGGCTTCCCCAGAAAGCTAGCGTTGAATGTAATGAAACGCCATTTTCTGGGTAAGACCCGGAGGCTCCCCGGCATCCCTCCCTCCCTCCCGGTTGGTGGTTTTCGCGTTTTTTACATCCAGCCTCAGAACTGATGGTGGATAACTGGTGCGGTAGGTCTGGGGCTCCCCCTTCCCCCTCCCAGGGAGGGGGAGCTGTGCAGACAGAGATGCGGTGACGTGTGACGTCATGATTGTTTGTTCGTTTCTCTTAGGGAAATTCTATCCACCTGTTCGGCTTGTGGTAGCAATTTTCACCAGAATAGGGGTTTGTTTTGGGACGCTTACCTTTCTGGGTGCCTGACCCAGTCGATGGCAGGCATAGAATGCTTCCAACCTCACGGGGGTTCTATGGGCCATTGCTCCCCTTGCCTCTCTGAGGGGGGCCAGGTTCTGGCTCGTGGTCCCTGGTAGGCCCATAGAACTCCATACACATGCCTGATGCCAAAGTCTGACATTATCATATCAGACTGGATAAGCTCCGGGGAGCCTCCGAGTCTCGCCCAAAAAATGGCGCTTCATTACATTCAACGCTGGTTTTATTTTGCAAAAGAATAGGAAATGCAAATCAGTCATTATCACCCATTGTTTGAGCCTAATACAGTAATTGGTCAACATCATGTGGGCCTGATGGCTGAGTGGACAGCACCTTTGATTCGTAGTCTTGAGGTTCCGGGTTCAATCCCCGGCAGAAGCGGAAACATATAGACAGCATTTCTTTCACCCAGATGCGCCTGTTCACCTAGCGGTAAATAGGTACCTGGGTTAGACAGCTGCTATGGGCTGCTTCCTAGGGGAAGTGTGTATCAAATAGGAGACCTGGTCAAGGTCCGAGCCATGGGGAATGCTAAGCCTCGAATCATCTCGAAATCAAGATAACCTCAAGATGTAAGACACTGGTCATTCTCAAATATTGGTGGGAGCCAGAACCAGATAAATATTGTATTTATTTTTTAATTAAATTAAAAATTCCAAGACCAAATTGTCAGTTCTCCACGATGTCTGCCAATAATTAAATAACGAGTTAGCTTTTCTTTCCTACTACTGTAGTATGTATGGAGAATGGGGCTCCTGCCTGCTGGTTATTTGTACTGGTGCACGTATATTGTTTGATACTCTGTTTCTTCATTATATTTTCTCTCTTGAAGGAGGAGGATGAAGGTGGCTTCCACTGCTACCCATATTTTCTTTTCAGTATATATACCACTTGTTGACATTGCTCACTGTGTGTATTCTCTGGTTTGTTTGTAATATTTAGCTTTCATTTATTTTCTCTTATCCTATTTTCCCTTAATTGAAAATACTGTAGTTGCCCTTGTCTGTTTTGTTTAGTCTCCTGCATATTTTGTACATAGTGATCATATTCTCACTGCCCTTCTCTACTCTGGAGTTGGTAGATTTGTTTACCTAGGAATGCAACCTGCAATTCACGGGTGCAGAACCTGGTCAACTATGTCTTTCATTGATGCAACTCAGACTTGTGAATTGTTTAATGTTGAAAATAACCTAAGTATTTAATCCAAAGAATTTTTTTTTTTTACTGTAAGAGAAACATTGACCCAGAACAAACATAAAAAACAAGAATTGTTCTTGGATTGTTTTTCCAAGAACAACAATCATACACAAACTGCATGGGGAATATTTCAGTCGTGGAAAAAAGATGAAATGTGGAAGATATAAAGAATAAAAAGATTGACAAGATTACTTATAGATAACTTTGTAAATTACATTGATTCACTCATAAAGCTTGCTTGGCAAGTCCTCCAGGGCTGTACTTTGCTGGGTGACCGCATGCTGACTGCTGTTACTGCTAATGCTGCCGCTGCTAAGGCTAAGGCTGCTGCTACTGCTCAGGACCTATTCATTGAATGTCCTGATTTTCAGGATGTTTAGAGATCCTGCTCTCCTAAAGTCTCATTAACTCACTTATCTCTCGATAAAATCCTTGGTGAATCAGATACTTTTGATATTGCCATTCTTATGTCCTTATGCTGTTGTATTAGCATCTTGAATGATGCCTAAACCCTTGTTACTTTCTGTGCCGCAGCCAGTGCCATGTCGCCTTCCAGGCTTCGTGTATTCTTTTATATTTATTTCTTAATACTGTACTGCTAATTATTTTCAGGCTGAACATAAGCTGAAGAAAAGTCGAGCAACGGCAATAATTGATGAGCACACCAAAATGCGCTTTGTGAAGACCAAGGAGGTAGTTACAGACAAAGTGATTGCTGCCCAAGAAGATTGCAATGGAGTAAACGACAAGTAAAATAATTTCGTTAAATCATCAAGTTAAGGAAACGAAGGCATTTATACATTTTCTACATAACAAATGGAGTGTAATAAGTATCACATCATGTCTTGTTTGGTTTGTGTTTATGGAAATAAAAACAGCGTTGTGCATCAGGGTTATACCAAGTAATTTTCTGTCAAGCTTGTCCCTTATTATTNGGCACTATTTTGTAAACTTTTTCGTGCCTTTATTCACCTCCGGCACTGCTCATGTGCCGCCTGAGCCGCTCTGGTCTTTGGACCGGGTGCTCTCGTTTCTGTCTTCCTCTCGGTTTGTGGTAGCCCCTTCGGTCCAGGGGGCTGTTTCCATAAAGCTTAGTTTTTGTTGGCTTTGGCTTCTGGGGTCAGATCGGGGAGCTTCAAGCTCTCTTCCAATGCAGAGGCCTTTGTTCTTTTGATCCAGGTAGATGTTTTGTTTGTTTGGTCCAGGTGGATGTTTTGTTCGTTTGCAGCCATCTCCTTTTCTGGAGAAGAACGAGACGGTGGGCTTCTGAAGGGGTCCATGGGTTATTGATGCTTGGTTGGTCAGGCCGGGGGTTCATCATGTTTTATGTTCGGTTGCTGCTTTAAGCCGTTCCATGTGCACTTCGGCTTCTGTGTCTGGGGGCGTGCTTTGGGTTGGCCCAGTTTCTCTTGTTCCCTGTTCCAGGGCTCGGGTTTCTCAGTCTGCAGGGTTATTAAGTCTAGCCAGCCTGCGGTCTACTCTCGCTCCCATGATGTTCGTAAGTTTGCAGCTTTGGCTGCTGTGTTTGGTAATATGTCTTGGGTGGTTATTCAGGCACAGGGGGTTTTGGAAATAGAACAGGGTCCTGGCTGCCCGATATCTAGTTAATGTACTGGGCCCTCAGCAGTCTTGTGTCGCCTTGGGTCGGCGGTTGCAGCCAGTTGTCTCGTCTTCGTTATGAGTTGTGTGGTGCAGCCGCCTTCCGAGTAAGTCTCTTTCTTTTTGGGTAGTTAGCTCCAGGAAGCCGACAAGGTTTCCCCACAGAAAACCAGCTTTGAATATAGTGAAACGTCGTTTTCTGAGCTCCGGAGGCTCCCTGGTGCACTCCCTTTCCCCAGTTGGTGAGTTTTGTTTCCATTTTTTCAGCCTCTAAACTGAATATCCGGCTGCTCGCTCGGTGGGCTGGAAACCCCCTTTTCCCATCCCGAGGGGAGTGGGGGTCAGCGTGAACGAGCGGCGTGCGGTGAGATGTGTTGCTTGTTTTTCTTTAGGGGGGAGTTTCTCGCCTCTTTTCAGTTTCAGGTCGCAATATTTCTACCTCCTCTCTGAGGGGACCATGTTCTGGCTAGTGGTCCCTGGTAGGTATAACAACTCTGACTGAAAACTTGTACTAATATTAGCTAATATCGGTCCAAAACTCAAGGGAGCCTCCGGGGCTCGACCCATAAAATGGCGTTTCATTACATTCAATGCTGGTTTTTTGAGTTGTGTTGTTCTTGATGTGTGTTAAGTTTGGTGTATTTGTTTACATTGTATCACTCTTGTTTGTTTATAGTTTACAGATAGTTTATAGATTATAATTTTATGTGATGCATCCAATCATAATTTCTTACTTTTGTTGAAAACATACCAAAACAGTACGGTGCGTCCTAATAAAATAAGGCTTGTTTTTGTGTCGAGACAGAATACAGCTTCATGAATTTGCATATTTGATGTTATGATTAGCACAAGTAGATTTTCATAAATTACTCATAAATGTGGCAGCCCATTTACCATTCAGTTGAATATTAATGAATTTTTCAGGGCCAGTATGCTTATGACTGGTTTGCCTGGTTTGTAAAGATGCAAAACTTTGCCTACATGGGCATGGCTTTCCTCCTGCTTCGTGTGGACACCACATTGCATTACTGGCACTCCATAGGCTACATATACCATGGCCTTTTGGTCATGATGCACTGCGTCGCTCAGTATGTCAACCTCATCATGGGTAAAGTAAGTAGATCATTAATGTCTCAAGTTTAACATAGGAATAAGGCATAAATAAATTTAAGACTTTTGAAGACTTAACCAGATGCTCTTATATTGATTAAATTATGGTGAGAATTAGTTATCAGATGCTTATTTATTCAAATTAGGACAGTAATGAAGAGTGAGAGACATTACTGTGTTCCAATGTATAAGTACTGTACTTTGTGGTACTGTAATTGTATCTTCAGACCAGAGGGTTGTGCCTAATAACGTAGTGCTGTAGTAGTGATTATGTTGAACATAGTGAGCCTATACTGTAGGTATAAAGGTACAAGTGAACATGTGTTAAGATAATTGATTTTGTATTGTTTTGGATAATCCTGTGTGATTTCGATAGTTAAAAGTAAAGCAAAGTTTACTGGTAAATAGTTCATATTAAAAGTACAGTACTCTATACATAAATATATACAGATGGATGGATGAAACAAAATTTATAGATTTTTATTGTCTGCATATGGTAAAAAAAATTTAAACTGTACAATTTACATATTTATACTTCACTTGAAAATAGACTAATAAGAAAATGAGAAGTTGGTATATATATGTACTGTATATACACAAATATATTTTCTGCTTTATAAAATGCATTCTTCTCTGTGATGAAGTAACATTTTGATTTTTAATGAATTGTAACCACATATGAAAGCCCAATTCTTCAGACATTTCAAATGTTCTACAAAGGTTTAAATCCTCATGCACTGTATCACATAGAATCAAAATTAATGTTTTGAAGTGCTTTAAATATAACACTCCTTACACTTCTCGGCAAATTTTTTTTTTTTTAATTAAATTTTCTGGGGGGGGGGGGGAGCCCCTTTGGCTACCCACAGCTTATCCAGGCTGATATGCTAATGTCAGACTTTGGCATCAGTCATGTGTATGGAGTTCTATGGGCCTATCAGGGACCACGAGGCAGAACCTGGCCCCCTCAGAGAGGCAAGGAGAGCAATGGCCTATAGAAACCCCCCGTGTGGTTGGAAGCATTCTGTGTCTGCCAACGACCGTGTCAGGCAACCAGAAAGATAAGCGTCCCAAAACAAACCCCTATTCTGGTGAAAATTGCTACCACAAGCCGAACAGGTGGATAGACTTCCCTAAAAGAAACGAGCAAACGATCATGACGTCACACATCACCGTGCCACTGTCTGCGCAGCCCCCCCCCCCTCCCTAGGAGGGAGAAGGGGGAGCCCCAGACCTACTGCACCAGCTATCCACCATCAGTTCTTCGGCTGATGCTAGAGGCTGAGGTCGTGTGCTCCGGCTCCGGTGGTTGTTTCAGCACTGTACCTAAAGTGTAGTGACTGTCTTCTAAGTGGTGCGTGAGCCGGGAGTGATTCTTCAGTACTCGGACTGCATGTGCCTAGGGTTTCCTTCCCTAGGTGCCCTGTAAGTACTGCCCTTGGGGCTTGGGGCCACCTTCCACAAGTTCCTTGGGTTCTGCCCCTGCTAGGNGGTTTGAGCACCCAGAAGCATACCCCACCTGGTAGAAATATTGCAACCCGAGACCAACAGAGGCGAAAACCCCCCCCCCCCCCCAATGCTAACCAAGCAACACGTCATCTTACTGCACACCACTCGTTTGTGCCGACCCCCCCCCCCTCCCCCCCCGGGAGGGGGAGAGGGAGACCCAGCCCACCGAGCCAGCAGCCGGACTGTCAGTTTGTCAGCTGAAGCTATACGTGTGGACACCTGCTTTGGCCTCGATTACCTGACTGGCTTCACCCTGCTGGTGTTCTTTTTGTGTGTTGGCGGTGGCCAGGAGTTTGTATCAAGGGTTGTATGCACTTAGGGCTCCTTTCCCTAAGCACCCCTGTGAGTACACCTGTTGGGGTTCAGAGTCCTCTTCTCTGGGTCCTTCGGGTCTCCATTCCTATAGGGGTAGTGATTGCTTGGTTTGCTGCCTCACCCTTGGGGTCAGCTTGGGTCCCGGTACTTTTGTTTGGCCCTGGGTAAGGAGTGGTTAGTTGGTGGTTGGGTGCACTGGGCTGCCCAGTTTGTATAATTGCAGCGGCCATGACTTTTCTGGTGCCCTGGGTTGTGGTGCTTCCTCGTAGTTCCCTTTCATACTTTAGTTTGCTCTCTTGCCCGTTGGGAGGCTGCCATGGTCTATATTTGGTAATAATATTTACATTACCAAATTACCATTACCAACTGGGGATGAAACTCGGGCGGCTGCGGGGGTCGACCCATTCGAAGCGGGGATGGAGGCATTCGAACCGGTTCCTCCTGTCGAGGCTCCTGGGTCCTTCCAGCAGGTCCCTTTCTTGGATACCTTTCCCATGGACTCTGCCTTTCCTTCAAGAGTAGAGGGCGCTGAGGATGGCTCTGCCCCGAATCCTAGTTTGGTGGATTCCGGGGCTGGGGAGGAGACGGTCTAGGGCGCTTGGGTCCCTTTCGATTCTGCTTGGATGGGTTTTAGTGCCTTTGGGGCAGGATCTGCTGTTGCATGGTTCAGGGTTTGCGTATCCCCCTTCCTTGAACAAATTTGATATGGTGTCAGCTCCCCCTCGGGTTCATTTCCGGGTTCGCATGGGTTCTGCGGCTGCATCCATACGGAGGTTTTTGACCTCTTGAATTTCCCCTGCAGAGGTTTGGGAGGCCTTAGGTGCATACCTTCTGCTCGACCTGGTCTCTCTTGAATTTGAGTCTTCTTTGATGTGTTGGATATGTTATGAGGTGCTGGCATCTTCCTGGCTTGCAGACTATCCTTTCTTTTCGTTGGAGGCGTGGCATATGTTCTGTTGTTCAAACACTTGGGGGCGTGTTTGAGCATCTTTATGAGTGCTTGTATGTCCCTGTGCTTCCTCATAAGGTTGGTGTACTCCAGTTGCACATCCAGGTCCCTTCCCTTTTAGCTGCTTTGGCTGCGGAAGATCTTTGTGCTCGCAGACTTTTGGCTTCGGTCCTTTGCTTTTTTTCCCCTTCTCGGGGTGTCCTCAGACTGGCTTGTGGAGGATGATGCTTTTGTGGTGAGGCATGATGCTTACCACTTTTGTTGCCTTCCTTTCGGGCTGAATCTGGCAGCTCGCATTTTTACATGTCTTACTCAGGTCGTGGTGGCCTGTCTGCATCTTCTAGGTGTTTGGGTTTTGGTCTATCTCGATGACTGGTTGGTCTGGGCTCTCAGCCAGTCCGTGTGTCTGCTTGCTAGGGGTTTGGTTCTTTCCCAGCTTGCCAGGTTCGGATTCCTGGTGAACTGGAAGATTTCCCATTTGGTTATGTCTCAGGTTTGTACATGGCCGGGCCTTGTCTGGGACCTGGACAGTGTCCTTGCCTCTCCCTCAGGTGGTGTTGCTCCAGCTGCGTCTCGCCGTCGTCTGTTTCTGAGGGGGTCCCGGGTCATTTGGCGGTTGCTCGAACGGCTGTGTGGAAGTCTGAACTTCACTGTGATCATTTACCCACTGTGTTGGGTTTGGTTGCAGCGTCTGTTCTGGTTCCTTTGGGGCCGTCCCTTCCTCTGCGATCACTGGGTTCGTCCCCCAGGGGCCTTGTGTGGGCTGCTGCAGCGCCGGCTTCATCTTCGGGCTTTTCGGGGTTCAGTGCCTTTGCACCTTCCGGAGACCTGCCTTGATGTGTTCACGGATGCCTTCTCTCTAGGCTGGGGCTTTGTGACCAGTGCTCACCAGGCCAGCCAGGGGCGGTGGGCTCTGTCCTTCCGTCAGGCCCACAGTACAGTGTGGGAATATGCGGCAGTGTGGCTTATGCTGCGTCGGAGTCAGGTCGCTCGGGACTCCTTGATCTGGCTCCATTTGGGTTGCACTCCGGTGGTTCATTGCCAGAACCGCGGAGGGTCTCTGCAGTCCATAGCTCTTTGGGGCTGGTCGCTTAGAGTGTCTCTTTTGCAGAGTTCTCAGCGTTTAGTTTTCCATGTAGATCACATCCGGTGCATGTCCAACGTCCTGGCGAACGGATGGTCAACACCGACTTGCTCAGTTGGCTTTGCCGAATGTCCGAGCCACCCAGAGATGGACCTCTTTGTGTCGGCATGATTGAGGCATCTTCCTGAATATGTGGCGCCCTTCCCCAACTGTGAGGCCTTCGCGGTAGATGCTTTTCAGCATGACTGGTCGAGGTGGGGTTACCTGTACCTCTTCCCCCTGATTCGTCTATTGTTTCGGGTTCTGGCTGAGCTCGAGTCCGATCGGGGAAGGGTTCTCTTTCATAGGTGATAGGAAATGTGCCCAACCAGGATTCTAATCCAAAATTCTCTATCGAGTTGAGAACAAACCAGATTGTACTACCTGGACCCAGGGGTTGTACTTTATGATGGCATTTTTAAAAATGCAATATTGGCAAAATAAAATGAGGGAAAGAGGAAAGCTAAAGTTAGCTGACATGACGTTGAAAATGACAATCACAATCATCTGAACGTTCTGGTGTTTTGAGCAAATGACTACCGTAGTCACAAAAATATCAATGGGTATATATATATATATATATATATATATAGAAATATAAATACAAATAAAATCCACCCCAAAATTTAATTTCCTAACGCATATCAAAATTTGTCCAGCATAGCTAACATCATTTTCATAATGGTCCTTGCCAGAATTTTTATTTACAAAAACCTTCTCTGTATAATCAAGCACTCCCATTAAGAAATTTCAAGCATAATTTACTTAAGTTTCATGCAATTTAGAGCCATTAACAGAAAATACTGTTACTGACCATCTACCTGCAAGAATAGCCAACAGGCAGATTATACAATGGGACCCAGCAAGATTGAAACATGTCTACGTAGTGTATAAATTATTTTGGGGACGATGGCACAGTTTACCAAGTCTTCTCATTTATGAATAATAAGAGGCTTATTATTTTAGTAGGTTATAATAGCCAGAGCAGTAAAATCTTTACTTAAGAGTAGTATTGTATTTATAAAAAGTTAAATAAAACATCAAAGTCGTACAAAGGCCTTTCAGCAAGTATTTTTTTATTTGAAAACTATAAATTCAATTACGCTTAAGTTGGGTAGGGTTTTAATTTTGTATATTATATATATATATATATTATATATAACAAGTTATTACATTTTGTACAGCCATTAGCACGCATAGCATTTTGGATAAGTCTTTATCGTGCTCCTCAAAACACAACCCACCAAATACAATAGTTTAACGCCAGGAGTGCCTTACCAACTACACCACTGGGACTTAAAAACCTGTTTGCAAACTGCTATGGGTAAGCATAGACTGGCATCCACTAGCAGGCGATGAGTCACAATAACGTGGCTAAAGTAAACCAGGCCACACACTAGAAGGTGAAGGGACAACTCACCTTCGTCCCTTCACCTTCTAGTGTGGTCTGGTCAACTGGCATCCACTATCCTGGATTCAACCTGGACGCATAAATATATGGCACAAGCAATCTATTGGATCAAGAACCCAACAATGCATTTGGCCCATAAAAAAAATAGCCTTCCAATATTGTGACTGGACACTATCGCACATTGCAAACATACAATTGTTAGGTTTGGTGGGCTTCTTAAGATGTCTTTAGTAAGAGAGTAAAAGTGGAACAGTTTGTTATATTGGTGCAGTAAATGAGTTAACATATCCCGATAATTTCTAAAAACAGCCTAGTTTCAATCTACTGGCCATATGAAATTATATGTTTGCAATGTGCGATAAACATGAGCAGACCAGTAGATCGAACTAGGGAACTATCAGGGGGGAAAGCGCCAAGCCATTCCGACTATACAGCACTTGGAAGGGGTCAGGATAAGGATTTTGGGCTGGGACAGGAGGGAAGGAAAGTGTGCCCAACCACTTAGATCGAAACTAAGCTGTTTTTAGAAATTATCGGGATGTTAACTCATTCACTGCACCAATATATCACTGTTCCACGTTTTACCTCTCGTACCAAAGACGATCTTAAAAAAGCCCACCAAACCTAACAATTTACATATATATAGATTTAAACATTAAAAACCCAGCCTAAACCTAAGCCTTTTGGAAAAAACCAGTCACGTGGTGTTGCTTTGAGCGACGGTACCCCAATATTTTTTAACTTTGTATTAAAGTCACTTAATCATGCAAGTGTATTAATCCAGGAAAAGTGACCATGTTAACAGGGAGTTGTGCAGTATGGCGGCCGGGAGGCGCGGGATCTAAACATATATACACACAAGACAGAGGCATGGCGCCATCATGGCAGGCCTCGGGGGAGAATCACTAATTAAAAATCAACTCTTCC
This sequence comes from Procambarus virginalis, assembly GCA_020271785.1. Classification (NCBI taxonomy): domain Eukaryota; kingdom Metazoa; phylum Arthropoda; class Malacostraca; order Decapoda; family Cambaridae; genus Procambarus; species Procambarus virginalis. The sequence continues at coordinate 18,842,647 of WNGS01164858.1, forward strand.
CAACATCGTTTGAGATCAAATAAATAACCAAACATATAAACGCAAACTACAGCACACTTAAGCCTCGCCCTTGTACAACACTAAATGAAATACAGCTCTCAAGAGTTGCAAGGCGGTGGTCGGCCGCCATGGGCCATGTGGCGTCACTTGCAATCAATCAAAATAAAAACCTTTAAAACACCTACACTGCCTCAAACTACCTCTCGCACAACGGGCCCCGGGTGTACACACACACGTAAATACCAAACAGCGCCGACGGGAATAGATTTAGAGAAGTGTAAGAGGAGAGAAGCGAGGAGCAGCTTACCGCCGTCATGGTGGCGAGGAGGGAGGGCGAGAAGGAGCGAGGCGCGGCCCCGTCCACCTCCCTCACCAACTCTATACATCCACACTCTCACTACACTTTTTATTCCTTACTCTCATTTTATATATCAAATTCACTCTAATAACTTAGATTTGTATAAATTTTATGCTATGGGTGGGATTTGTGACTTCTCTGGACGAGTCATTAGTACGAGATGAGGAGGAGTTGCTCTTTCTGGATTTCTCCTATTTATTGCGCAATATTGTAAAATAGTACAATTGTTTAAATGTTAGAGTAAATAAATATTACTTAATAATTTATAATGGTGCAATAGATACTTTATACCATACACCGACTGCGAAAATAAATTAACGCAACAAATGAACCCTGTCATCCTTTTAAT
>WNGS01164858.1:18871827-18883416 GCA_020271785.1 Procambarus virginalis
TTGATACTGTAAATCATAACTACTGCTTACTTGAACTTTACATTATGGAATCCTAGGCCTGCTCTAAACTATATTCGATCATATCTTAATGACAGACACCAATACTGTATGTAGCTTCAATGCCATACCCCTCCCCACTATACCATTAACCATAGAAATGTCACTGGGCAGCATCATAGAATCTCTCTCTCGTTTCTTATGAGAGATATAATCATAATCTTGAGAGATTTTTTTTTGAGATATATACAAGAGATGTTACTTCTTGTATAGCCACTAGTACGCGTAGCGTTTTCGGGCAGGTCCCTGGAATACGATCCCCGCCGCGATGAATCGTTTTTTTCAATCCAAGTACACATTTTACTGTTGCATTAAACAGAGGCTACAGTTAAGGATTTGCACCCAGTAAATCCTCCCCAGCCAGGATACGAAACCCATGACAAAGCGCTCGTGGAACGCCAGGCGAGTGTCTTACCACTACACCACGGAGACTGTAAAACTATTTTTAAAACTAATTTTATTACAATTATATTATAACAATTACATTACATTTAATTACAATTATTAATTAATTAATTTAATTACAATTTACATTGCAATTACAATTATATTATATATAATAATATAATTATTTTATTACAATTTATTATAACTATTTTATAAACTATAGACAGTACCTATTTTCTCTCTTATAATGTAAAAACACCAATATTATGTAATCTCACAAAAAAATTGTACAGTACCAGTACTATCTTGTAAATAAATAAATAAATATATAACTCCCAAACCACACATGCACACCAGAAATAAATATCTCCGATATTCCTAGAGTAAGTCATAATCTGCGCAAACACTCCCAAGCAAATAAAAGGACCCAGTCTATGGGACTCATTCCCTAATGAACTAAAAAATTGTCTGACCTATACTTTATTCAAAAGAAAAACCAAAAACTACCTAATTTCATTCTCATAGTTTCCTATCTTGTGCATCAAACTCCCAGAGTACTGTACCTTGTGCTACACACACACCCAATTTAGTACTAGTACATACCTGGATTGCACCTTGCAACTTCCTCAGTATATTATATTTATCTAGATGTACTTTGTTGAATTCTATTTGTTAAATTGTACCTATTGTACACTGGTTTTAACCAATAACCATTTATTGGTCAGCTGAAGAACCTGCCCGAGACGCTACGCGTGTTAGTGGCTATGCAAGAATTTAACCCTCCATCACCAATGTTATGTACTCTTGCAACCCCGTGTACCTTATTGTACATAAATAAAAAAATTAATTAATTAACAAATAAAGATATTAGAGAATTCTTAACCAAAATACTGCTGCGATTTGTCCTAAACTACATAGAGCAGCAGCAACAAACGTCTGAAATGAATGTCCTTTCGAGTCATCTAGAAAGGAGTGTGGACATTTATTCTGACCAAAATAAGTGGTTAAATATAACAAATGTTTTTACTGGTTGTTTAGGATTCATGTGCATGACAGCCTACACTTACAGCTGACCTACAAACTGAATAAATTTACCCTTATGACTGATTTATTACCAGTCAAGCACTCACCTCTTACTGACGTAGAGGAGAATAAGAATATTTGTGGCGGTGAGGAAGAGAGGATGGATGATATGCCAGCCCGAGACTGCTAGGGTTAGGGCCAACCCCACAATCGTCCCTATCCATTTCCGGGCTTCAGGGCTCCTTAAACCTCTGTATATCTGCCCAAACCCTATTGAGGCTCCTAACAAACTCAGGTACACTATATCATCTGTCTTCATGGCCGCAGTTGTATACAAAATGACTCACATGCACACAGGTAAACCGATAACCACAAGCGTTAACACAGTCTGGCGCAGGTTTGCCACATCCAGATTGCTGAAAGTAGCGAGCTGACGGTCTAAAAGTAGCGAATTTGTCATAAAAGTAGCCCAATTTTTTTTTTTTAGTGTCTGATACGGGTTTCAAGGTAATATATTTAATATATAGAGTACACTACACGATGTTAATTGTTTTATTATTATTATTTCTGCACACACACACATTATATATATATATATATATATATATATATATATATATATATATATATATATATATATATATATATATATCAAAATATCTACACTAAAATCACTGTAGGTAAATGCACAAAACACTGTGCGTATTAGTGGCTTTAGGCATAGTATGTACTAGCTTTATCTAAAAGTCCAACATTCTGCTTGTAACTTTTTGAATGTATTTACTTTTACCTGAATAAACATTATTATTATTATTATTATTATTATTATTATTATTATATATAGATATTAAAAGTGGGCTGACGTGCTTAGCGCACTGCTTATAATGTTGTATATCTTACTATTATCTATCAGCGAGGGCTTTGTCTCTTATTACAGAATGAATAGACTCAAGATGGTCCAAACAATACAACTGCAATAATCCATTGGATTATTTGCAATGTTTGCAAATGGACTGTAGTTGCACACTTCATTGATTTTTTACCGCCAGAGGTGGATAGTTCATTAAGCATCCCCTATTCAACCAGCGAGTAGTTATTTGTGCACCCCGAAGCCCAACTAGTTGTGTAATCAGGCTCCAACCAGTTGTATAACTGCAAGCCATGCAAGCATGAACGAAGCGAACAAAACTTCTGAAGCACAACCATGCACGAACCGAAGCCCGAAAACGCACAACCCGAAGCCCAAGTGACACCCCTAGAGCCCGACCAGTTACATAACCAGAGCCTGACCAGTTATGTAACCGGAGCCCGACCAGTTGTGTAACCGGAGCCAGACCAGTTGTGTAACCAGACCCCGACCTGTTGTGTAACCAGACCCCGACCAGTTGTGCAACCGCAAGCCTAGCATGAAGAAAGTCTCTAAGACAGTGGGTATACTCTCCAAAATCAGATATTATGTTCCTAACTCCGCTCTCCTCTCACTATATTATGCACTAATCTACCCCTATCTTAATTATGGTATCTGTGCATGGGGGTCTACCACTGCTAACCACCTTAAGCCCATCATCACGCAGCAAAAATCTGCTATCAGAATAATAACTACTCAGCTTTTAGACAACATTCAGCTCCCTTGTTTAAATCTCTAAACTTGCTAAATATTAACTCCCTCCACACATTCTCTTGTGTCAACTACATTTACAAAACCCTGTTTTTAAATGCAAACCATGCTCTGAAACTCTCCCTGGATGGATGTAATAGGACCCATTATCACCACACCAGAAATAAATATCTCTTTGATATTCCCAGGGTCAAACTTAATCTGTGTAAACACTCTATGCAAATTAAGGGACCTAGTCTATGGAACTCACTCCCTAGTGAATTGAAAAACTGTAAAAGTTTTGCCTTATTTAAAAACAAAACCAAAAAGTACCTGATTTCATCTTCTTAGTTTCCTACACTGAGCTTTAAATTTGCTCTGTACCTAGTGTTACCCAATCTCCTAATCTCCTAATTTTTATGTATTTAACCCTACCAACCTTATCATTGTGTTCATTGCTGTCTTCTTTTATGTGCTAGCCATATGCTGTTTTGTGCCTACCAATTTTTGTCAACTACCATTCAAGCTGTCATTGCAATCAATCTTAGCTGCCTATGTGCTTTAATACACTGTACCTACAATTTTCTCTAATTTTTTTTCTTGCCATGTATCTGTTATCATTTTTTTATAAATTTTGCAAGTATTTACCTACTTAAAATTTTCTTAGATTAAGGACCTGCCCGAAACGCTGCGCGTACTAGTGGCTTTACAAGACTGTAATTACCATTTTATGTATCCACACATTCCCAATGTACCTTCTTGTATATGCATAAATAAAATAATAAAATAAAATGAATGAACCGAACAAACAACCTCTGAAGGACAACCATGCACGAACCGAAGCCCGACCATGCACAACCCGAAGCCCAAGTGACATCCCCAGAGCCCGACCAGTTATTTAACCAGAGCCCGACTAGTTGTGTAACTGGAGCCCGACCAGTTGTGTAATCGGAGCCCGACCAGTTGTGTAACCGGAGCCCGACAAGTTGTGTAACCGGAGCCCGACCAGTTGTGTAATGGAGCCCGACTCGTTGTGTAACTGGACCCCGACCAGTTGTGTAACTGGACCCCAACCAGTTGTGTAACTGGACCCCGACCAGTTGTGTAACCGGACCCTGGCCAGTTGTGTAACCGTAAGCCTTGCAAGTATATATCTCATCCAAACCCCACCAAGCTAAACAGCTCCAGAGCCCAACCAAACTCCATTCCTAGCTCGACCAAACAAAAATCTCCTTAGCCCTACCTAAAACCCTCCACTTGCCCTAGAAACCAACTATGGAGCCATAGCAAACAAAAAATTGAACTATGTACGAAAAAAGAAATCCCCGGATTTCTAGCAAACATATAACCAGCAATAAACAGTCTGCAATTAAGTAATAACGTGCTTGTCTTGGAAGCTAGACGTAGATATAAAGATACTTAGCAGAGGGTAAATATAAAAATGTTGTGGATTCCTTCTCACATTGGCCTGCAGGAACATGACAAAGTTGACGCCCTTGCTAAGGCTGCAGTAAATAGAGACTGGGGGTTCCTCGCCGCTGGCCCTCACGGGATTGGGGGTGCTCCGACGGAACCCCAAAGTGATAAGCCAAGAATACCAAGAACTGGAATTACCGCAGTCTAATTACATATTTCACGGCAATTGAATTACATTAGCATGATAACGGCTATCCATTATTGCTGTATAATTTTTTATGCCCATTCACTATCATTATGAGGCAGTATTTATTTATCCATTTAGTCGTTATAATTAGCCTATGCTTCTTCATGCAAGAACTTCATTAATAATCATTTATGATTATTTTAATTTGTGATAAATTTCGTATTAATACTTTGTAAGTAATTTATATAATAATTAATTTTGTAATTAATTTGTAATTATTATGTTAAGTAATTAATTTATATAATTAATAATAAATTAAGCCCCCACGTGGTGCGTTTTCTTCCAACCCACAGAAAATAGTCGCTGTATGCAAAGCAAACGGCGAAATTTCTGGGGGCAGAAGAAAACGTAATACCATATCTGTGACTAACCGTCCATGGTTGCGTGCACATCACGCTGGGGCATTTAAGCGCGTCCAGGGGACTCGGCCACTCTTGCTGGCCGTCTCCCGGACGTTACACTACAAAACGCCCACCCGCCTCCCAGGTTCCTCTGCTTCCCCTGGCCTTACAGGGGAAGGCGCTATTGCAGCTTGCTGAGGACACTTGTCCAATTTGCAATGAATTTGTGTTACCTTTGGGGGGTGCTCCGACGGAACCCCCAAAGTGATAAGCCAAGAATACCAAGAACTGGAATTACCGCAGTCTAATTACAGATTTCATGGCAATTGAATTACATTAGCATGATAACGGCTATCCATTATTTGCTGTATAATTTTTTATGCCCATTCACTATTCATTATGAGGCAGTATTTATTTATCCATTTAGTCGTTATAATTAGCCTATGCTTCTTCATGCAAGAACTTCATTAATAATCATTTATGATTATTTTAATTTGTGATAATTTCGTATTAATTACTTTGTAAGTAATTTATATAATAATTAATTTTGTAATTAATTTGTAATTATTATGTTAAGTAATTAATTTATATAATTAATAATAAATTAAGCCCCCACGTGGTGCGTTTTCTTCCAACCCACAGAAAAGACAGTATTGAACGGAATCTTGAATTATCAAATAGGTCCCTTAAAAAAGTCATTAGACGAGAACTCCTGGATGAATTTGAAGAAAGTAGAACTGTGCAAACTGGAACTAGCAGGTCCATTGTTCATCACAATGAAATGTGTGAAGTAAAACATGTGTATGGAGCAAGTAACAAAGTCAGTAGACTAACAGATGTTGTCACAGCTCGTATAGACTTGGCTACAAGTATCTCTGGCAATTTGGTTTGTATAGGGATCTAGATGAAGTAAAGTGTAAAGTGTGTAGACAAAGACAGGGACACACCTCGAACACTATATCTTGGATTGTAGTAAAATTGAGCCATTTAGAGATAAATCTAAGCTCACTCTGTATGATATGGCAATCTATCTTATTACCATGGATAAATTACCTGAAATCCTTGCACTGTATCCACATTTCGCTTCCAGTAGATAAACGACATATGAGATTCAGAAACAAGTAGTGTACTGTGAGGACTAATATAAACAGAAGCTCCCCTATGACTCTAATATCCCCATTGGTCAAACTATTATGTATTAGCGATAAGACCTACCATTAATGTATGATGACTTACTGTAAATATGTAGCTCTTGAAATAGCACTTACTCTGTAACTAGCTGACATTGTAACTATAAGGTGTGAATGATAGATGTAATTGTTAATGTAATAATCTAAGATGAGGTCTGATAAAGACCTTTTGTGCCCTCTGTAATGCTTTTGCGCTACCGCTCACAGGATGAGTATGGGGTGCACAATAAACTAGCCGCCTTCGGCGGCAACAATCAATAAAAAATCATATAACCATAGAACCCTAGCAAACAAACCTGGAGCTCTAGTACACAAATAACCCCGGAGCACACCCATGCACGAACCGGAGCCCGACCATGCACAACCCAAAGCCCAACAAATCACACACCCGGAGTTATGTAATAAGAGCCTGAACCAGTTGTGTAACCGGACTCTGACCAGTTGAGTAACCATAAGCCTAGCACGAATGAACCAAACACTGTCATCTGCCTTTAAAGGAGCCGTTGAGTGTAACCTTGGTTTGTCAATGAGCAATCTGAGAGCAGCAGTACACCAAGAACTTCAACAAGATCTTGTAGATCTGAAGCAAAGTGAAATTGACACCAGTATTCCATCTATCATCATACTATCATGCAAGAGGAGCCACACATCTATGGATCATCCAATAAAATCAGCAGACTTCTAGATGTTACTGCTGCTCGGCTTAGACTCGGTTACAAGTATCTCTGGGAATTCTCATTATCTGCCGATGTAGACCTGACCAAATGTAAACTGTGTCAACAAAATTATTCGCATACCCTCCGTCACTAAGTGATGGAGTGCGAAAAGATACGTGAATTTAGAGACAATTCTATAAACCAATGTTCCAGCGATGTGTAAATATTTCATTCAAAATGATCTACTTCCAGAAATTTTAGCCAAATATCCCAGTTTGCTAACTGTAGGTAGTGACTAAGTGATTGTAACCTATCCACCGCTGCCCACTGGATGGGAGGCGGTGTGCAGGACAAACATATAAATTTCTGTGGCTTGGAAGAAAATGCACATCAAGTGGGGGCTTAATTTATTATTAATTATTATGTAAATTAATTACATAAATTAAATTATATAAATTAATTACAAAATTAATTATATAAATTAGTTACAAAATTAATTACAAAATTTATTACATAAATTAAAATAATAATCATAGATGACTATTATTGAGCTTATCACTTTGGGGGTTCCGACGGAGCACCCCCAAAGGCAACACAATTCGTTGGAAATTGGGACAAGTGTCCTCAGCAAAACCGCATTGGCGTCTACCCCAGAAAGGCCAGGGGATGCAGGGATCCCGGGAGGCGGGTGGGCGTTTTGAGTGTATCGCCCGGGAACGCAGCAGCGAGACGATTGGTGCGTCCCCGTGCGCGCGTAAATACCCCCCCCAAGATGCACGCTCAACCATGGTCGGTTAGCCACCGAGTATTTCTTCCTTTCCAGAAATTCCGCCGTTTGCCTTGCATACAGCGTCTATTTTCTGTGGCTTGGAAGAAAATGCACATCAAGTGGGGGCTTATTTATTATTAATTATTATGTAAATTAATTACATAAATTAATTATTTATAAATTAATTACAAAATAATTATATAAATTAATTACAAAATTAATTACAAAATTTATTACATAAATTAAAATAATAATCATAGATGACTATTATTGAGCTTATCACTTTGGGGGTTCCGACGGAGCACCCCCAATCCCGTGAGGGCCAGCGGCGCGGAACCCCCACCCCCGAAGGGCAGGACAAACATATCAATTGTGACACTAGCTCCCACATATGTCAGTTGCTTTTTTAATTTAGAACCTGTACTTGAGGTCGATCTCGAACCCATTAATTGTTGATGAGACGACTTTTATTGAATTTGTAACTAGCTCATCAAGATTGTAACTTGCTTAGCTAAATGAATTGTGGGGTTCAGTCCCTGAGCCCATTATGTGCCTCTGTAACCCTTTCCACTACCCCCCACTAGATGGGTATGGGGTGCATAATAAATGAAGCTAAAAAAAAGTCTGTGGCTGCTATCGCGGTGTGCTTGTTTGTGTTGCATCTGACCATAAATAATCATCATTGAGTTTCTTAACGTTAATAGCCCAAATTAGCCCATCTTGCTTTTAATTAGCCCAAAAAGTAGCAAGTAGCGAAATTAAAAATTTGGGAGCGCAGCCCTCAAAAGTAGCCCAATTCGCTACTTGTAGCCAATCTGGCAACCTGGCGTACGCTGCTGTCGACCGTCACTCAGCGAACATTTTACTGGTCAATATACTATTAATTAATAGTTTAAAATCTTAATTATTTTTCAATCTTTACTTATTTATATATTTATTTGTTTGGTCAGTGGTTCTTTTTCCTTGGTGCCTCAGTCCACATTGAATATAGGCGTACAGTATTTGTGGCGAAGAGGTGCTGAAGATATTCTTACGCTGTACCCAGATTTTGTTGGAGGAGGCTAATACTTAAGTTTCCAGCCAGGCGGGGATCACAGATAATGAGAATTCCCAGAGATACTTGGCTGCACAATACTGATAAATTATGTAATTCACAGAGATGCGCTGATAACATTAATGTTTTATATATCAGCTATATCTAGCTCTGGTTAGGCCCTATTTAGATTATGCAGTTCAGTTTTGGTCGCCGTACTATAGAGTGGATATAAATTCACTTGAACGTGTCCAGCGTAGGATGACTAAGTTAATTCCCCAAATTAGAAATCTTTCATATGAAGAAAGATTAACAAAGCTTAAGTTGCATTCACTGGAAAGGCGAAGAGTTAGGGGTGACATGATAGAGGTTTACAAGTGGATGAAGCACCCTTTTCAGTTTTAATCCCTCCCTTTCCACCCAGAAGCAAATTCGAGATCAGCCCAAGTTTCGTCAAGCTTGAGGCAAAGCTCAACGCCCTAAGCCATACTGATTGCTCTGTCCACCAGAGGAATTCTCTCTCTCAAATCGTATATACTGATGGTTCCCTACACACCGCACCACGGGGTCAGCTGGAAGTGCAGTTGTTCTGACAATGGGCGATGGCTTGTTCTTTGAGTGGGGAGTCCGTAAAACAATTGGGCCTCTACCTTCAGACCGCACATATTGTTGCCCTGATCCTTGCACTGAAATGTGTACAATTGTCCAAACTTGATACATTAATTGTAAGTGACTCCCTATCATCCTTAGAATGCTCACAACTCTTTAAGACATAACTGTAACATGCTCGGTGTCCGAAGCTAGACACAAAATACAACAAAATTTAATTAGGATGGTAACAAGAGTCCATTTCAGTGGTCTCCATCTCATGTTGGCCTCGCAATGCATGATAGAGCTGATAAATTAGCCAAGGAATCTGCCTTTAAAAGAGCCGTTGAGTGTAACCTTGGATGGTCATTGAGCAATTCTGAGGAGCAGAAGTCCACCGGAGAACTTCCAACAGATCGTGGACAGAGCTAAGGCACGGTCTAAAGTGAAATGACAGCCACAGTAATTCCATCTATCTCAATCACTAATCATAGAGCAGACGGGAGCCAACACAATCTATGGATACTCCATAAATCAGCAGACTTCTAGATGTTCCTGCTGCCTCGGCTTAGACTCGGGTACAAGTATCGCTGGGAATTTTCATTATCCTGCCGATGTAGACCTGACCAAATGTAAACTGCTGTCAACAAAATTATTCGCACACCCTCCGTCACTATGTGAGGGAGTGCCGGAAACGATACCTGAATTTAGAGCAATTCTATAACCAATGTTCCAGCGATGTGTGAATATTTCATTCAAAATGATCTGCTACCAGAAATTTTAGCCAAATATCCCCAGTTTGGTAGCTGTAGGTAGTAACTGAGTGATTGTAACCTATCCACCGCTGCCACTGGATGGGAGGCGGTGTGCAGGACAAACATATAAATTTTGACACTAGCTCTCCACATATGTCAGTGTGCTTAATTTAGAACCTGTACTTGAGGTCGATCTCGAACCCTTGTTGATGTGACGACTTATATTGAATTTTGTAACTAGCTCATCAAGATTGTACACTTGCTTAGCTAAATGAATTGGGGTGGGGTCTCAGTCCCTGAGCCCATTATGTACCTCTGTAACCCTTTCCACTACCGCCCACAAGATGGGTATGGGGTGCATAATAAATGAACTAAACTAAAAAAAAAAAACGGCGCTTTGGCCTGGGTTCGTACCCTGGCCGGGGAGGATTGACCGGGTGCCAATTCTTAACTGTATCCTCTGTAAAGTCACAGTGAGGGGGTTTTCACACCGAAGAAATTGAAAAAGATTTTGTAAATGCAGACAGAGCAGCAAATCATCTGATGCCGAAGAGGAAAACAATTACCCAACACACATAAGAGACCATTGGTATTACTAATGATAGGATCAGAGAAATACATAACAGACCTTAATTTGTGCACAAAAGAATTTCAGAGGAGATAGAACCGAAGCTAATTTAGGACTTCCTTCTTCTTGAGGTTATATTGAGATGATTTCGAGGCTTTAGTGTCCCCCGCGGCCCGGTCCTCGACCCAGGCCTCCACCCCCAGGTTGAAGCCCGTGACAGCTGACTAACTCCCAGGTACCTATTTACTGCTAGGTAATAGGGGCATCTGGGTGAAAGAAACTGCCCATCGTTTCCTCCGTGGCCCGGGACCACAGGATAACGCGTCCAGTGTTCTGTTCGCTCAGCCACCGGCACCACTAATGTCCGGCGGATGTTGTTGTTATAGATTCAGCTACTCGGAACAAGTTCCAAGTAGTACGGGCTATGGTGAGCCCGTAACTTACCTGGCACAGGAGCTGGGCAAGAAGCACGGGCTATGGTTAGCCTCGTGGACAGGAGATGTCTCCCGTCCGGCGGATGTCCTTGGGCGACATCTTAAGGAAAGCAAAAAGAAACTATGAAGTTCGCATCGCAGGGCAAGCAAAGACAAATCCTAAAGGTTTTTTTCAGTTATATCGAACTAAGACTAGGGAAAGAATAGGTCCATTAAAACTTGAGACAGGTCAAATAACGGATAATGACAGCTTCCATGTGGCTATAAGGCCTATTGGCCCCATACGAGGCAGCTCCTATTCTATAACCACCCAATCCCACTCATATACATGTCCAACCCACGCTTGAAACAATCGAGGGACACGTTACGCGGTAATTGGTTCCACAAATCAACAACCCTGTTACTGAACCAGTATTTACCCAAGTCTTTCCTAAATCTAAACTTATCCGATTTATACCCATTGTTTCGTGTTCTGTCATGTGTTGATAATTTTTAATACCATATTAATATCCTCTTTGTTATGTCCAA
>WNGS01164858.1:18884416-18896284 GCA_020271785.1 Procambarus virginalis
TTTGCCTAAACAGTAACTGCAAGAGTATTTTTAACCATAGTGCCATAATGGAACACCTGACAACACAAAACATTAATATTACTACAAAGGCCAGGTCTCTTACATAAATGATATATCTACAAATTGTTAATAAGAAGTTTGTAAAACAATGAGCTTTATCATACAGGGCTGCCTTTTCTTCAAGCCTGCAAATAAAAGAGTATATTATACAATACATTCTATTACACACAAGTTAATAAACAAGCCATCTTACTTGTTATGAGAGTTGGCAGGTATCACCAGCCAAACTCATGACAACCTAACTGAACAAATGTCAACACAGCCAGCAGAAAGCTAACAAGTGCTAGACAAGTACAAATACAAAAACAGTATCAATATTTAAAGACTAAAGTCGTTCTTCGATAATAATCTAATGGATGCAACAAGACACTAGCATCAACCTAACTATGATAATGTTCAATATCTATAATTTCGTTTATATCTAGAGAAATTTCAAAGATCAAGCATTAATTTTAAATGCTAGGAAGAAGATCCGAAAGTGCAAAGCCTGCAATGAGCCTTTAAAGCACTTAAAAGTACGTGCCACAAAGTGTTACTGTACATGTACTTGAAACTAGCCAAAAACCCACCAAATATGAGTTTAACTACTAATTGGTCCAACTGGACACTTTTTCCCAACTGTCAAATGGCAAGAGCACCACAATGCCTTAGGGGCCTCATGGCTGAATCGACAACGCTCAGAGCCCGTAGTCCTAAGGCCCAGGTTCGATTCCCCAGCTGAGGCAGAAACAATGCCCATTGTTTCTTTCACCCTAATACCCTGTTCACCTAGCAGTAAATAGGTACCTGGGAGCTAAACAACTGTTATGGGCTGTTTCCTGGGGATGTGTGTAATTACCTAAGTGTAGTTATAGGAGAGCACTACACTCATGCCCTATCTTCCAAGTATTGTACTCTTTGTCATACACTGCTTTGAAACTACCAACGGTTTTGCCTCCTCCCCCTTTTGCTCAACTTTTTCCAACCATCTATCACTGTTTGCAAAGAAAAACTTCCTAATATTATTTTGCATCTTTGTTGCCATAGCTTGAATCTGTGTCCTCTTGTTCCTGAAGTTGCAGGTTCAGGAATTCCTGTCAATTTGGTCAATTCCTGTTAGTATTTTGCAAGTGGTGATAATATCACCTTTTATCTTTTGTTTTGGCGTATTCAATGCCTCTAGTCTCATCCTCGTAACTCTTGTTTTTCAGTCCTGAACTCAATTAGTTGCATAACTTTGCACCTTTTTCCAGTTTGATGTGCCCAATTACGGGCACCTTGTGGGAGTATGTCTCCCCAGATCCTCCCACAGCTGACTTGAATGGCTCATTGCAGTGCACAGATCTTCGTGCACAAAGCCTATTTCCCTTAATCCTGGATAGTTTTCTGGCATGTTGGGTATCTCCAGAATGCCCATTTAACCAGGAATACTTTCGTAATACGTAGGCCGCCGTATGTCTAGGCAGGAAGTAGATACAGGGAAGTTAAGCATACTGTCCACCAAGGTCAGTGAGTACATGGCTGGTGCCCGCGTGGCCGAGGGGAGACGCCAGCAGCGTCTGACCTCTGGGGTCAACCGGCGCGATGTTGAATAACAGCTATGACGTGTTCATGACGTCACTCCTGCTACTGCTCATCGAACGAGCTAATATGATTGGTTCCCGCTCATTTGCTGCAATGCTATTGGTCAATTGTAACTCTTTTGTGTGTGCCCACGAGACGCCCGGAGCTTCAGCAAGATTCATTCTTGTGAGGGATCTCTTGCAAAGTGGACGTGTTCTGTTCTACCGGCCAATAGACTGAACACCGTCTAACCCTCACCGTCAAGTTAACTCAGCGTCTTTGCGATATACCACACACTCGCCAGAATCACGAGTGCGAATATATGGTTTAGAAGCCTAAAGTGACAAATCTCCAGAGCGAAACAGACTGGTATCAGGTAACCCCTGGTGACAAAGATCGTCGTGAGTGACCTAGAGTGAACTAAGGCAGTGCCGCCGCCTAAGTAATCTGTGTGTGACATTACCACAGTGTACAGTGTAGTGCATGGTACCGCCACTCATCCTGAGCGTGTACCTCAGTACCTCGAGCGCCCGCCGCCGCCCTAGCTCCTACGTGACGTCACCACCTCACGCACCGTCAGTGCCAGTGTGTGCGCGTGTGTCTGTTAAGCATACAGCACGCCCTACTCACGAAATCATCTCAAGACTGCGAGTACCCTCCGTGTCTACGAGCGAAACCAGCTATCAGGCCACCTACGAGTGCTTGTATAAACGAGTCTGAGTGAGTGCGTAAGGAAAGGTACCTTATCTGTAAGTACAAGATCTTGTCATTGTTTTATTGTGTCTGTGTTGATCTGAGGGATCAACCACAGTTCTCACCTTCTTATACCTGTCGCAGGTTATAGGTGAATCGACGGTGTATGCGTGTTTATCTGTGTGGTATCACAGCATTTCACTCGTCTGTGGATGTGAGCTTCACATACACCACACATTTAGTTAGTGTGATTATTATTGTGTTTATTGCATATCATCATTACCGAGTATCCGGTTGGAACTCTTGTGATCCCTTTGCATACCGGCAGTTAGGTTGCCGTGTCTGCTGTAGTGATTGGCTGTCACTGTGTTAAGTTAGGTTTTCTCCACGAGTGGATACGAGTCGATTAGCCAGACGTCAAGAGTCTCGCTAATGCAACCATAGCTTTGCTGACGCCAATCGAAAGTAAATCAAGCACCCTGTGTATTAGTGGTTAAGTTAGTAAATAAACTACTGTTAAGCTTTATGCGGTGTTTCCGTTGAACCACTTCTGAATACTGCCAATATTACTCAAGCCTTCAGCTCTAAGTGTCTTAAACACCGAGTTGCCTGTAAGTCACTAAACTATAAATTTGATGAGGACCCTAGGAGTCCCTTAAAGTGTTACATCATTGAGGAGATTCCAACGACCAACGTGGAGCAGGACCAGGTGAGGCTAGTCTGAGAAGAGACCCACAAGGACTCTAACTCGACCTTGCTCCCAGGCCCTGTACGGTTGCTCTCGTATTTTCTATTTTGCTAATTCCGACAGCTTCATGAAGCGTCTGCCACATGTACATTGGCGACGTACGCATTGCAGTCGTGACAGAAAAAAAGAAAAACCCCCACAACCATACCACTGTATATTCCATTTTTGTCTCACAAAGGTCGTGAACAATTTCTTTAGTGTTTCACCATCCATGTACATATTTAAAAGCAATTCTAAATTGGAAAGCATAGCATAGGCTCCTTGCACAATGTTCTTTTTGTGTGATTATGTGCTAGAACCTATGGGTGATGGTGTTTTTTTATTTAATCTTTCCAGACCACATTCTTTGAGCTCATCAAATTTTGTAGTTTTGTAGTTTGAATTTGTAATGCTTTGTGGGTAGTCTTACATAGGGAGCATTAGAAATTGTTATATAAATAAAAAATAAAGAAATTATGGGCATTTTCAGTATGAAACACTTTTCTGAGCTGAAAAGACAGTGGCTACCAGTCCTTCATCTTCTATTTCTGGCTCGCCAATCTTTCCATAAAATTGTGGAGCAGGGAGGCTCAAGGGACTTTGTTGTGATGAACAGAACATACTTCCACCTGGTATCAGTTAGGGGTAGATACTAACCAACTGGGCTAACTGGTAGCTAGTGTAGTACTGAACAGTTTTGGTTAATTTCCAATAGCAATTGAAAGAACTTCAAGTACCATGCATGTGCTTTTGCACTTGGCACCCTGGCACCCTGTGCTAGAGTGTATGATCTCACAGTTTTCATTAGCACCACCGATCCTGCATCCATTTTCCCAAGTTTGCATTAATATCAATATCAGATTTATCAGACTTAAGTGCAGAGGTGGATCTTGAAACAAATGTCACATTCCTCATTTCTAAAAACTACATGTACAGTATCCTGTTAATTGGTTTTGCAGGTAACATCTTACAAGGTTGAAAGAAAATACGAAGTGATGCATCAGATTGCAAAAGAGTAAGAGTACGGAAAAGCACATACAGAAATTAAAAAGTAATTAAAAGCAGTTTCATGCAGTAATTCAAAATTGGACCAAGTTGTAAATATACTAGGAGTAGTACCTGGCACAGGTCAGGTACCCAAGTCAGTCTATCTCAAAATCCAAATTTTGAAAGTATGTCCACACTAAATGTAGGGCAAAGAGCTAATCAAAGAGGCCAATGAAAAATGAGAGCGAGAGAGGGAGAGAATTTCTCCCTCCTTTGGAGAGAGAAATGATTGGAAAGGATTCGAATCAAAGGCCTTTAACCAGCAAAGCCATTACTGTATTACCCTACCAGGATTCTAGTTCACTACAATTGGAAACCAAAAGCTTGTATGTTCAGTGTTTCTAATTAACTATATCTTTTCCAATTAGCGTTGAAAAAATACCCGATCAGCCAAATGTCGAGAGGATTAATTCTGTTACTGTCTTGATAAGTTGTCTTGCACAAGTAAAACATGTTTACTATGTACTGCATTCTGCAATCTAACATTTCCTAATACTGTACTTTAATAGCATTTAGAGGATCATGCAGCAAAGTTTTACCGGCATTAATGATCAACATTAAATTCTTGTGAATTCAGTACAACTAAACTAAATTTTGGTCCAGAAATCACATCAGCATACTATAAACAATGTTTTTAATGTAGTCTCACTCATGACAATATTAGCTACAGCAGCTACTTGAATACACAAAGTTAGTGACTGGAACAAATAAATACGGTATTAAATAACAATTACATTTTGTTGCAAGTCATTGACAAAAGTGTTAGTATCTAGTATGGCTTCCTTGTGACCTTTCATACTTGCTGGGTTGCAGTAAGACAACCAACCAGTCCTTGACTTGCATGGCAGCACATAAACAGCACAGTCACAAATACAGTACTGTACTGTACTGTACAGTAAAGCACTGAGTTATAAATGTACATACACACTAAACAACTAGGCAGAATCCCCCTCCCTCCCTCCCCCCGCAACATTAAGGGTCTCGGGATGTCGGCAGTACAGTTGGGTTTGTTTACTCACAATTGGGAATTCTAGGTCGAATCCAGGTCAGAAAAGAAAAGGTTGAGAATATTTCCTACCACCTAATGCCTCTATTCACCTAGCAGTAAGGAGGGAGTTAGCTTGTTTTGGGGTTGCATCTTGTGTAGGGTCAGTAATTCGACCTGTGGGGGTTACCTACCTTGAGGTTACCTTGAGGTGCTTCTGGGGGCTTAGCGTCCCCGCGGCCCGGTCGTCGACCAGGCCTCCTGGTTACTGGACTTGTCAACCAGGCTGTTGGACATGGCTGTTCGCAGCCTGACGTACGAATCACAGCCTGGTTGATCAGGTATCCTTTGAAGGTGCTTATCCAGTTCTCTTGAACATTGTGAGGGGTCGGCCAGTTATGCCCCTCAAGTGTATTGGAAGTGTGTTGAACAGTCTCAGGCCTCTGATGTTGATAAGAGTTCTCTCTCAGAGTACCTGTTGCACCTCTGCTTTTCAACAGGGGTATTCTGCACATCCTGCCATGCCTTCTGGTCTCGTGTGATGTTATTTCTGTGTGCAGGTTTGGGACCAGCCCCTCTAATATTTTCCACGTACTGTATAAATTATTATGTATCTCTTCCGAATGCGCTCATGAGAATACAGATTTAGACTTTTAATCGGTCCCAGTAGTCGAGATGTTTTACCGAGTAGATTCTAGCAGCAAAGTATCTCTGCACGCTCTCCAGGTCAGCAATTTCTCCAGCTTTGAAAGGGGCTGTCATTGTGCAGCAGTACTCCACTTTAGAAAGCACTAGCGTTTTGAAAAGTATCATCGGTATAGCATCTCTAGTGTCAAAGGTTGGATAACAAGTACCTGTCATTTTTCTTGCAGTTGTGACGGCTACTTTATTGTGTTCTTTGAAGGCAAGGTCTTCCGACATGAGTACACCCAAATCCTTTACATTGCCTTTTAATTCTATGTTATGATTTGACCGAGTTTTGTACGTGGTTTCCGTTTTTGTATTTTCATTTTTTCTGCAGCACATGAGCTGGAACTTATCTTCGTTAAACACCATACTTTCTGTAGCCCATAGAAAGACCCGATTTACGTCCGATTTGAGGTTTGCAGTGTCCTCTATGTTGTCTACTCATGAAAATCCTAGTGTCATCTGCAAAGGATGATACAGCACTATAGATTGTGTTCTTGTCTATGTACGACATGAGGATGAGAAAAAGTACTGGAGCAAGCACAGTACCCTGGGGGACTGAGCTCTTCACGGTTGATGGACCGGATTTGAGTTTATTGACTATTACAAACTGGGTTCTATTAATCATGAAATTGTAAATCCAACTGCCTATTTTTCAGTAATTCTTTTTGAACTCATTTTATGTGCAACAACACCATGCTCACATTTGTAAAAGGCTTTTGCAAAATCTGTGTAAATTATATTAGCGTTTTGTTTGTCTACCATGGCATCTAATGCCATGTCATAGTGGTCCAACAACTGTGACAGGCAAGAGCGCCGTGTTCTGAAACCATGTTGTCCGCAGTTATGGAGATGCTGTGATTCCATGTACATATTTTGTGATCTTACTTCTTAGCACTCAAAGATTTTTATGATGTGCGATGATAGTGTTATCGGTCTAATTTTTTACCTTTGCCTTATTACCTCCTTTATGGAGTGGTACTATCTCTGCTGTTTTTAACATGTCATGGATAATGCCAGTATCTAGGCTTTGTCTCCAAAGAATGTGAAAGGTCTGTGATAGTGGTTTTTTACAGTTCTTGATGAATATGGAGTTCCAAGAATCGGGGCCTGGTGCAGAGTGCATAGGCATACTGTTTATGGCTTCTTCAAAATCCAGTGGGGATAGGGTGAAGTCTGATACATGATTTGATGTTGGTATCATATCCATGAAAAATTCATTTGGGTTATCAATCTTTAGTGTGTTTAGTGGCTCGCTGAAAACAGAGTCGTATTGCTTCCTCAGTATCTTGCTCTTTTCTTTGTTTTCATCAGTGAAAGTTCCATCTCCCTTTCGCAGGGGCCAGATACTAGATGTGGTGTTTTATCTATTTTGCATAGGAGAAGTATTTTGGATTTCTCTCTATTTCACTGATGGCCTTTTGCTCTCTTTGCCTCTTCTGGGTTTTGTATGATTCTTGTAGCTTTAGTTCAATTGTTTCTATTTCTCTACCTAAACAACTTCACCATTCTTGAGATAGGGTGCGACTTTTCAAGTTGTTCCGCGATTCGTTTTCTTTGCCTATAGAGGGAATGACATTCTCGTTCCAATCTGCATCACTTCCTCTTTTTTCTTAGGGGTATGCAGTTTGAGCATATTTCTATTGCTACTGAGCTTATTTTTTCCAGGCACTGGTTCATGTTTGCATTTTCTAGCTGTTCTTCCCAGCTTATTTCTGTGAAGTCTTTGTTTATTTGCTCCCAGTTTATCTGTATATTATTGAGGTTGAATTTGCTGAAATCTCCTCCACCAAATCAGGACTCGGGACTAGTTTTGAAGAATCAGGGAATCAGGACTGGTTTTGAAGGTCTATTCCCCTTGCTTGTCAGAACTACAAGTTGTGATTCTGAGTAACAGGTATTTGTAATTAGTATGTTCCTGATCAGTTCATCATTATTGGTGAAAATGAAGTCCAGCGTGTTCTCCTTCCTAGTTGGTTCTACTATTTGCTGGTTTAAAGCAAACCTGTCGCACATCCGTAGCAGGTCATTTGCATGTGCCTGTTCATTTAGGCTACTCCCTGGTACTCTTTCTGATATAACTGTATTAGCTAGATACTGTACTTCCATTTCAGGTGCAGTAGGTTGAAGTCCCCAAACAGAATGACGTTCGGGGCTGGATTTGCGAGGTTTTTCCAAGCAGTGTTCTATTTTCATTAGTTGGTCTTTAAACTGCTGGTGATTTGCCTCCAGTGACATATACAAGGACAATAACTACATTTAAGATCTCTATTTTCATTATCAGCACTTCCACCATATCATTTGTGGTGTTTAGCAGTTCAGTACAAATGAGTGTCTTTGATGTAGAGGTTGACCCCACCCTGTAGCCGGTATTTCCTGTCATATCTGAAAAGATTGTACTCCGAGATCCGTATTTCACCATCATTGTAGTCCTTGGCGAGAGTTTACATTAGGGCTGCAAACACTGCATTTGCCTCATGTAGGAGGCCATCTATGAATTGCACTTTGTTAGATTTGAATGTTTTTATACCCTGAATGTTGGCAAATAAAAGTGATAATATGTTTGCGGAAGTGCTGGATACTTTACTTGGTGTTAATATCCGAGGCTTTGGTAAGGAGGCCACTGTGTTTGTGTCCTCTCCAGCATTTAACAGTTGGTGGTAGAGTCTGGACATTTTTAGCCATTCTTCTCCTCCTCTTGCTAAAAAATCATCCTGGTAAGTAGTGTTGTGGCTGCTTTCCTCGAAGTGGTTTGTCGGTCTTATTCGCCTGGTACCCAACGCCTGACAGCTGAGTGGACAGCGCTTCGGATTTGTAGTCCCGAGGTTCCGGGTTCGATCCCCGGTGGAGGAGGAAACAAATGGGCAAAATATTTCTTTCACCCTAATGCCCATGTTACCTAGCAGTAAATAGGTACCTGGGTGTGTTAGACAGCTGCTATGGGCTGTTTCCTGGGGGTGTGTAACAAAAAGGGGCCCTGGTCGAGGACCGGGCCACGGGACACTAAGCCCCGAAACCATCTCAAGATAACCTACCCCTTATATGGAAAGCTGGGCATTCCATATTGAAGCACACTTTTCTATCTTAGGAGTTCTTGCAAAGTTCTGGGTGAAAAATTCACAACTTTCTGTGCATTTACATCTACTAAGGAGAATGCTGCACTTTCTAGGGTGATCGTACTTACATATTCCACGTGTTCTTCCCGATATCACATGCTTACAGGTGCCCCATTTATAATAAGGACATGTTTCGGGCCCTTGTTTTGTTTGTTTTCCTTTGCCAGAGAACAACAACTGCTGTGGCGCTGCCCCCGACACAGCACCCTGCTGTGTCGAGGGCAGTTTCCATGTCGCGCTCTGCTGTTGGGAGGGTGCGAGGGCAGTTTCCATGTCGCGCTCTGCTGTGGCGACATGGAAACTGCGCTTCATCTGATTGTACCCGATTGTCATGGACAATTTGTACCTCGGACCTCAATATAAGCCTAATATGTACATATATATATATATATATATATATATATATATATATATATATATATATATATATATATATATATATATATATATATAAACACAAGCTGGCTGTCCCTGACAAAATGAATTACTGTATAATCTTATCTAAATGCCTTGACCACCAGTTTCTTAAGTAACACTTTTCAAAATTTGTTGGGGCTTAAATGCATAACTTAGAAAAGTCTTGCCCTTATTAAAGAGGGTGTGTTATCAGAGGACACAAATTTTATAACTTGTGTAAATTAATCTGCTTATAGCCACTCTTTAGTTTGCACATACCACTCAAGTTTCATATGTAAAATTCATAATGGAAATCTTTATATAATAAAGAATGTATAGAATACAAAACATGCAAACAAAGATATTTCATCAAACTATAAAGAATATTTGGTGAAATTAATCAATTCATGCAACCTAGTTTGTCAGTACAGTAATATTGTTGTGGTTTAGAAAAAAATAAGTGAAAAGGAGAAAAAGCTCATCCAGAGAAACCTGTCAAAGTTCTTGTCATAGTCCAATGAACCAAGCCACTTGCATCCAAGCTGTCATACTGACATGTGGCATCCAGCCTACTTCAGCTTGTGAATACAGGCAGTACAGTACTGTATTGTAGTTTCTTGCGAAATAGTCTTGGAAGAAATTACGAAAATATGTCAACTTGAATTTTATGATGACATTACTAAACAGCATTCATTGAGCACTGCCATTATATCATGTATGTTTTGCTGCCTCAAATAATATTTGTCTTGAAGCAACTTGTCCCTTATGTAGGATGGTTGAGCAGAGAAGAGTTGTACAAAAAATACTCTTATCTCAAGCACATGATAAACTCACTCCTCACTGCTTTCTGGGTTGGGTTCTGCTCCATCTGTCTCTCTCGTTGCTTTTTCTTCCCCCTCCACCCCTTCCTTTTGATTGTCACCTTCTTTGGTCTCTTCCTTATTTTCTATATCATTCTCTATCTTAATCAGACCTGTTGGCTCAGCAGCATCCTTGCTCTCATTTTCACCGTTTCCAGACATAATGTAATACAGTAGTACTGTATTAAGAACTAAAAAGGAGGCTGTAAAGTAAATTATATAATATTGTAGTTGAAACAGCTTTAGCATTTGCCTCTAGTGGGTGTGGCTTTACTTTTTAGAAAAGAAGATATATTTAAGGAGTCAGTTATATAAAGTCTTATAGATATTGTATTGCATGTATATATGGCTGCCTCTATCATTACCCTATTTCCCCATTTACATTGGGGTGGAGGCATCAACCCAGAGAGAATGTGAAAAATATAAGTACAGTAAATGAAGTTTATCAACATTAGTAAAACAAAAAATATATAATTACAGTATTGTTAAAGTATATATTCTTTGTTTTACACTACAAAAAATATATAATTTTACAATTATATACTTTTTGTTTTACTAATATTGATAACCTTCATTTCCTTATATTATTCACAATATTCTTTTCTCTGTTGATGCCTCCACCCCCTAATGTAAATGGCGAAATTGGGTATAAAATATAATACTGTACATCCATTCATTAAGACAAGTGATAAACAAGCACTGTATATATTCATCCACAGTAGCACACAACTGTTTCATGACTAGATGTATACTGTACTAATATACGGGATCAAATCTCCTTACTAACCACCACAACTCAGACTTGTCTGTCGCTATAACCCGCAGATCATTCACACTTCCCACCTGCTTCCTCTTACCACATTTAACAATTTTCCTCTACTCTTTTATGTACTCTCTGTAATCCCCGAACGGCTTCAGTTGCTATCTGCAATTACAGTACCTTCTATGCTCAAATCGCCAAATGCGATTATTTACTTTAGCTTTGGGAATCATTTCTTGTCACGTGTACCATGATGGAGGACTTGGTTAGCCGAGCCCCTTAAGGGGCCACTTAAGGTTGCCCAAAATGCTGTGCATATTAGTAGCTTCAGCCACTAATACGTTCTAGCGATACACAGTACTAGCCTTTTCTAGATAGTACTAGAAATATAGTACTACAGTAGTACTATCTAATTCTAGATAGTACTAATACTTTTCCAGATAGTACAGTACTAGTACTAAATAGTTCTAGCTATCAATTAATTTGACAATTATGACTAACTCATTTTCAAATTATGTACCATTACCTGAATAAATATCTTAATACACATTTTTCAGTAGTCTACCATCATCCTTTTGTTCAACATGTCCAATCCATCTAGATACACAATATCCAATCTTTCAGTACTGTATATTGAATTTTACACTTCACATATCTTAATGACATTTTCACTTCTAACTTTGCCTGCTTTCCTAACACCACACACACACTAGTCCATACCTAGTTAAACACAAGACAAAGTTGGAGAAGATTCAGTGGTATGCCACCAGACTAGTCCCAGACCGAGAGGGATGAGCTACGAGGAAAGACTAAGGGAGATAAACCTCATGTCCCTGGAAAACAGAGGAATAAAGGGAGACCTGATAACCACCTACAAAATTCTCAGGGTAATTAATAGGGTGGACAGACAAACTCTATAGCACTGGTGGAACACGAACAAGGGGACATAGGTGGAAACTTAGTACCCAGATGAGCCAGAGACATTAGAAAAAAAA
>WNGS01164858.1:18907975-18922591 GCA_020271785.1 Procambarus virginalis
TCTCTTATAGTTTACTTCATGTAATCGCCGTGTATCAATGTCTTCTGTATGTGCGCTCTTGACAAAACAAAAATAAGGTCAGGCTCTGTGTGAATGTATGATGCCCTGGTGTGTGTTGACATGTCTTCTAATTGTTTCATCGTGTGTACTAACTGTTGCTCACACAGACACACTCTCCTTCATGGAGTACTATCGCCCATGTGTGCAATGAACCGGTGAACTAGAGTAACCTGTATTGTTTTGTTAAAGTTATAGTGCAGACCAGAGTGGATACACTATTTTTGCCTGGGTAAGTAATCAAAGTGTCTTGTCCCGGCATTAATATTGACACATTTTGTTTTTGCTCACTCACAGGCATTTAATTGGATTGTTAACTCCATGAAGGTGAGGGATAGTGCCTCTGGTGATATTGGTGTTGGTGGTGTAGCTCTGATGTAGTGGTTGGTTGGCAGTAGCAGCACTTGAGAAAGCTACAGTTTATGGGTAACAACCGACATTTGATTACGGAGGATATTTTTTGGTAGCCCCCTGCTTAAAGCCATTGTACAGTACTTAAAAATAAGTCTTGAGGAGAAAGTATTTTGCTATTATTAAAAAAAGATTGTACAGTATTAGTTTCATTGGCACTGTGAAATGAAATTGTTATAAATTCCTCATCCTTAGAGCATTAAGTGATAATAAATCTTAGTGAGTAGCTCCCTAGTAGTTAGTGGTTTTAATAACCATTGTCACCCATGAACTACAGCTCCCTCCCAGGTGTCTGTTAGTGTAGGGCATTCACATACCATCACTAAGTGAGATGTGCAGCAGTTCTGAGCCTTCTGCATAGATGCAATAGGGCTCACAATAGCTGACCTCATCATGCATGTGCAGTTACCGAGGAACCTGTACAACTGGTGATGGCTGGTGGGGTGGGGACGGGTTCCTTTTTTTTTTTTTTGCTCTTTTTTCTTGGTATATATATATATATTTTTTTTTAATCACATACTAATACCTCTTGTTACTCTAGACCTGAGTCAGACCTGTATCGGTGGGCGCCTAGTCAAGTCTTTGTGCGTCACAGGTGGGCTCGATCTCTTTCTCTACAACACCATCATCATCGTCTCGGCGTTATGTACCTGTCTCCCTTCTTCAGTTGATATTGCCTTTAAGAACTGATAAAATTTACACCACTTTTCCTTTCCTGCCTTCTTTTCGGTGCAAAGGCCCTATCTTCCAAAAGGAAGTGAAACAAGACGGAAAATGTAGTCAACACTAACGCTCAACCATCAACCCAACAACCAACACCATGATGAATACGCCAATAACGCCCCTCACTCTTTCCAGTCAAGTTGGGCTTAGTCGAGGTGTAGTGAGTCACCTCTCTCCTCTCACCTACTGTGAGGTAACGAGATCTACAGTTCACGGGAATGGTCCACTGGACACAGTTTACACTCTATTTGTAAACATTTATACTTAAGGCAGAATGCAAAGGTGCCTCCATTAGAGACACAGAATGCCAAATATGAGGAACTTGCAGTTGCCTCGCTATCACATACACTAGGGTAGTTTCATTTTTTCGCGGAGGTTGCGTGGTTGCCTGGTTACCTCGTTTTTGAGGAATGACTCATCTATACATGGCTTGACTTTCCTGATTGTGTATACATGATTATTTAATTAGTTTCAATACAGTAGAAGTGTAGTTATATACGAATATGGTTTAATTTGAGCAATTTCACTTAAAAAAAGTAAATGCAATGCATTAATCAGGAAGTGAGGTTTTAGGCCCTACATGAGAGACACTGGTGCCAACTTGTTGGTCGTGCACGCAGCTTGTACTTGCCTGCTTATAAAATCTTATCTGCTAGAATGGTCTGTTCATGCAACTTGTATGTTCCTCATGCACTTTACATGCATCATACCGCACCTGGCACCCTTGACATTATCAGGCTACACCTCGTAATCAAATTAAATTAGATTTTGAAGCACGTGTACAGTATATAGTATTCATGTAAGCATAAATATTAATATATGATTAATTATTAAGTTAAATTCTGTAATTAAATTTAGAGGTGTAATTTGCATTATGTTAGTGTGCTTTTTTTCATCATTGAAATACTGTACTGCACCTTTTAAGAAGTCAATTTTGCTCTTCTAACTTATGCAGTGGGATGATGCACGAGTCCATCTTTACTCCACATCCATGGAAGGGATCTATTCTCAACTTTATTCCAAATTCTATTTTTTTTTTTTTTTTTAACCAACAAAACCTTTGCTCTTGATTAAATCCTTTTAAACAACATAGGTAATGGGAAAGAGATTACTTTGAACTTGGAGGGAAGCTTATAATCTTGAAATAGTATCTGAAAGTGACATTTTAGGTGCTTTCTATGTTACCTTGAAAATGTAAGTAAATTAAATTTTTTGTACTGTATTTTGGGAGGGCATACACCAGAAGAATGTTTTGCACCTGATCTTGTATACTGTATCAAGACAAAGGTCAATAATGGCAATATTACAGACTATACTTTATATGTGTAGTCTGTCCTTACTGTTGGTAGTTAATGTACCAAAGTTGCCTTCTAAATTTGTTCATGATAGATAGAGCAAATTTGCTTCAATTTTCATGACGGAATAGGTAATTTTAACAGGAGACATGAGGAGTTGAATTCCTTGTCCTGGACACTAGACAACTGACTAAAACCATGGATGTATAATCTGTGGCATTGGAGTTTGGACCATGTATATATGCATAAACTAAGTAATAGTTTTTAAGCTAGGTAATCTAGTAGTTTGATATTAATAATGTATGTACTGTACCTGCATTGGAAGCACTTTCGGATGAGGTTAGATATACTGTAGTACATTTAGAGTAGAAGTGAGTCTTTATTCTTGCTTAACTAAAC
Organism: Procambarus virginalis; assembly: GCA_020271785.1. NCBI lineage: Eukaryota > Metazoa > Arthropoda > Malacostraca > Decapoda > Cambaridae > Procambarus > Procambarus virginalis. Next base: position 18,910,861 of record WNGS01164858.1, read on the forward strand.
TGGGATATTAAAAAATCGTCTGAAGATGATCTAGTTAAAGTATTGTATTACAGTTTAGTAGACTAGTGAAACTAGGTAAGCAAGAGTGTTGACCCGTGATCCGACGTGTAGACACCGGTGGTCATAGAATAGATGGTCGTTGCTGCACATAACGATCGTTTCCGAAGGTGGCAACTATGGCTGGACACTATGCTGTAGATACTGTCTACGTCACTCTACTACACTTTTTTTTACCTTGCGTTAATAACTTTGTTGTGATTGTTTTTCTCAGGTTATGCATGACTAATATTAACTAAAGGTTTGCATGAGCATTTTATCTTGTATGTTATGTATTTACATTGAACTTTTGATGTATATTGCATTTTTCTTTTTAATTCAAAGTTTGGAATTTTCTTGTATTTCAATTATTTCATAATTTAATTAAATATTATTGAAATTTTCTGAATAATTTTAAATAAAGTTTTTTGGAATTTATTTTAAGTATAATTTTATTTGACTAAAAATTTTCATTAATTTATCAGTACACTTTGCAATATACAAAATCATTATTTATTCCATACATTGTGGGTTCTTATATAAAGTTTAAACTTTATTGAACTTTTTTTTTTATATATGCAATTTTACTTTTGTGGCTTTGTTTTATGTTTATTAAAGGTTTATTTTGGTGGGCCTAAATCGGATAAAATAACTTTCCAAATAATTGCACTCTACTTCAGTACTTCAGGAATTGTGGCAGGTATTGGTGCCTGTTGTTAATCCAACCAGTAAAGTGAAACTGGTACAGCTTATCAATAGTACAAAATTATTTATATATATATATATATATATATATATATATATATATATATATATATATATATATATATATATATATATATAATATATATATATAATTTTTTTTTAATTGGAAAATAGGTCAGTAGGCATGTTACACAAACATGCCTAGTAATTTTAATTAATTTTGTTTCCATAACTAATTTTAGTGGCTGCAATTCTACTAACATTTCAATGCTTTATGGTACCCAGTTAATGGTGGTCTTGATCATTCAGAGCATAACATTTCCTTTAATTTTTTCTATATATATATATATATATATATATATATATATATATATATATATATATATATATATATATAATATATAATATATAATATATAATATATAAATATATATATTATATATAAATATATATATATATTTATATTTATATATTTTTTGTTTGCTTAAATTGTTCACTGACAAATGTAGTGTGCTGAATTATCATGCAACTTACTGGAACTTGTAGGCACAAGGTATTGACTTTCTCTTCTGGGTGATGATGTACCCAGTTTTGCCGACATCCTCTGAAACGCCCAGAGAGATCATGGTACAAGAAGAAGTTCTTGCTCAAATTTTGGATACTTAGATATGCTAGTGAAGCAAGGCAAGCTGGGAAGGTATTAAAAGTGAATGCCACCTTGCCATTTGCAACAATTATATCATTGCAAGTTTGCCTTGTTTGCCTAGTGTGTTTAAGTAGGTGAAGTGTATCATGTGATGTCTGAGGCTAGAGCATCATTATTTTACTAGACTTTACTGAAACATTGTTGGCCTGCTGCTGTGCGTGTACTGGTGAGTAGAGGCACAATTGTTGGGCAGCAACTACGTGTATTACAGTCCAGTAACTTTACACATGACTGGCTATTGTTCATTCACTGTGCACCTCCCAGCTAGTATTGTCACAGGGTTTGCTACCAAATAATTAGCCTTTTGTGCCATTAGCTACTTCATGTACCAGGCTGAGGAAAATGTGGAAACAACAACTGAAATGCTTTCTAGTAATTTTACATGAAAGTTCATGTGTGCATAACATGCACATTATACCAGAAGGAATACAGAATTATATGAACATGTTTGCTGATGACAATAAGCTACTAGGGAAGATAAATGATTGTCATGCCCTTAAAGAAGGCCTGGACAAAATAAGTATATGGAACAACACTTGGCAAATTGAATTTAATGTGAATAAATGCCACATTATGCAATGTGGAACAGAAGAAAATAAGTCACACACAACCTACAAATTGTGACAAAGCTTCAAAGAATGCTGATATAACAAAAGAGGTCTAGGGGTGGCTCTGGATAGAAAACAGTCACCCAAGGACCACATAAAGAACAATGTGAGAGGAGTGTATGCTATGCTCTCCAACTTTAGAATTACTTTTAAGTACACAAATGGTGAAATATTAGAGAAACATAAATTTGCATATATTCGGCCCATTTACTTGCCAATGGCAATAGTTTTATATCCAATAGCATTATTAGCCCTCATTTATGTTATTCACTTGTATACACTTGCAATATTACCATATAATTGCAACTCGTTCAAATATGTATATACAGTGGCACCTAAACTTATGACTGCCCCTACTTACGAATTTTTCGAGTTACGACGTAAATTTTGAATCACGACCTTTGCCTCGACTAGCGACTTTGTCGATATGCGTATGGGTCGATCGATCGCGTAGTAACTGGTGGCACGGCTGACCCCACCTCTGTTTACCCGAGTCGCCCACTTAGTGACAATCGTGCTTGTGAAGAATTTCATTATTTTTCTGAGGGGAGCCCCTACGGCTTCCAGGAGCTATCCAGGCTGATATGGATACCCTAACTATTTTGCATCAGTCAATGTGGGTGGAGTTCTAGGACTACCAGGGACTATGAGCCAGAACCTGGCCCCCCTCACAGAGGCACAAGGAGCAATGTCCCATAGAAATGCACATGTGATTTAGAGCATTCTATATCTGCCATTGACCGGGACAGGCACCCAGAAAGGTAAGCGCCACAAAACAAACCCCTGTTCTGCTTGAAACAACGAAAATTGTTAACGAGTGACCAGAACTCTCCAAAAGAAAAAAAAAAGGAAACAAGCATGACGTCACACGAGCCGCACCGCATCTCTGCGCAGCTCCCCGTCCCCGAGAGGGGGAAGGGGGAGCCCCAGACCCGCGCGCCTGCGATCCATACCTCAATTCCTTGGCTGATGGGATTGTGCACAGTCATGTGGCTCCAGCTCCGGTCTTCTTCAGTGCTGCCATTGTTTTCAGTGCTGCTCTTCCAGTGGTCGTGCGAGATGGGAGTATTATTCTCAGGTACTCGGGCTGCATGTGCTTAGGGTCACCTTCCCTGAGTGCCTTGTAAGTACCCCTATAACAGCGGCCGGCTCTGTTCTCTTCGGGTACGTTGTCTTCTTGCAAGGTTTTCTTTTTTGTTTTTGCCTGGTGGGAGGTCTGTCTTGTGTTCTCCCCCTCCCCCTTATATTAGGGTTGTTTGTGTGGTGGCATCCCCTGCTTCGCCCTCGTGAGTGGACACGTCCCGTGAGTTCAGCTTTTAGCAGTTTGCTTGGTAGTTTTGGGGCGCCGGTTAGCAGTACTCTGCCTTGGATAACCTTTAGCAGACCCATTCTAAGGGCCCTGGAAAACCCCGCGGGGACACTCGGGTCCAATGGATGAGATCCCTGCGTCCCCCTCGCTTTGAGCGAGTTTGAGGGATGTTCTGTCCCCTTGTCTCAGGGCGACACTCCTTGTTTTTGCCTCCGTCATGCTGCCTGTTGGGTCGGTGACACATTCGACCCTGAGTCCTGCAAGATTTGTTGCTTGTTTGTGGCTCCATTTCCCCAGTCTGTTGATGACATTCCTCTGGTGCAGGCGGCTCGCGCACTGGTTTAGTTGCTTCCCCGGATGCCCCGAGGCTGCCCTGTCTTGCTTCTCAGGACCCGGACTTGGGGGTTTTGGTTGCGTCGGCCTTGGTTTGGTCTGCGCCCCCCTTGTTCTTCAAATACTGTAGTTCCTTCGGTCCCACTCCTCTCCTGCTTCTGGCTCCTAGGCGTCTGAGGGCTTCGGGTCAGGGCAGGGTTTCGAGGGTTGAGACTGGCAGTTTCGGGGGTTGCCCCGTCCGGGGTTGCATCGGAGGCGTTCGAGTCTGTTCCTCCAACCGTAGCTCAGGGGTCTGACCAGTGTTTTTTCTCTTCCTGCTATTTCGGCCGCCCCCACTTTTTCTTGTGGGGCCGGGGATTTGGAGGACGACTCGTCCCCGGGGCCTGACGTGGTGGTTCCTGGGGTTGGGGAGGGGCTGACTTGGGAGCCTTGGGCCCCGTTGGACCCCTCCTGGGTTTTCCCGACCTTCTGAGCGTGGATTACTGTTACAAGGAGTGGGCTTTTCCTTTCCCCCCTCTGCGTATGAGTTGACTTTAGGTGTCGGCCCCTCCCCGGGTGCGGTTCTGTAGGGCGTTTTCTTCACTTCCCACCTTTCTTCTCTAGGGCCTGTGTTCTGCATCATGCTGCGTTCGTTTTCTGTTGTCTCGGGTCCTGCGTGGCCATGGGTCTCGGATGCTTTTGGGTGCATCTGTACCTCTGTGGTTTTGTGCTTGTTGGTCTTGGATCTCAAAGGTTCAGTGGGTCTTCGTTGCTTCTGCATTCTAGGCACGTCTGTCACCTTCCTGTGGGGCTTCCCTCCAGTCCTTTCCGGGACTCATTGGTACTCTATCTTTCTTTGTCTCGACATTACTGTTATTAGTTCCATATTCCTTGTTGGCACCCTCCTCGGGAGTCGAGTGGTGCAGCCCGGACCTCCTGTGTCCTGTGCATGCGTCGTGGGTGATTGTTTTGTTCTGGTCGGTGTACACCTGGTGGTGCACTGCTCTCGCTCATCTTCTCTCTCTCCAATCATCGCCCCCTGGATATTGGGGAAGTTTTATATGTGGGGAACAAGTCTAATTCTTTCTCTGCTTATGGGTGTGAGGTGGCTGGGAGTGGCACTTCCTCCGCCTCTCCACTGCCCCTGCTCTACAGGTGAGATTCTACGGTCTGGTGTCTTGTTAGCTGGGACTCTGGACGCTCATTCATTGCCGTCGTTCAGCGCCTGGCTGCACCCTTATATATATGTTCTGTACCATTCTGATGTCTGATCCCAGTCGCAGTTGGGTCGGCCCATGTGTTTCGCTTCCTTGGTGGTCGCCCGGGTTGACATCGGCACGCGCCGATTATCCCATTTAGGATTTCCCCATAGTTTTCGCCCGACCTACTCTAACCTGTCATTAACAGCCTTTGGCTTTTGGTTTAATGGGGTGTCAGAATGTTTTCTGCATTCTTCTTGGGGCATTCCCCGATTTTGACTTGGGCATCCATTATGGGGTCGCAGAGTTGGGGTTGGACCAGTTGCCATTCTGGTTGGTTTCTACCTTGTGGTTCAACCATATGTACGCTCCTTCAGTGGGGGTTGCTTCTCCCATTGCAATAGACACCAGCATTGTCTGCTGGTGTCTATTGCTTCCGATGACCCAACCCTGCTCCTCCAGTTCCTTTTGATGGGCAGGAGGCATTTAGCTTCTGGCCCTGGCTATGGTCTTTTTTTTTTTTTTTTTTTTTTTTTTTTTTTTTTTTTTTTTTTTCCCTTCCAGGGTCCCGGGGAGGGGGAGTGCCTCCCGGACGGAGTGTCTGCTCGGTCGGGTTGGTTCTTTCCCTGCTTGCCTGGTTGTTTCTTTCCCGGCTTGCCGGTTTTATCGGGGTTCCTGATTACCCGGCGGACGTTCCTTTTGGTTCTTTGACAGCCTTGGTTCTGGCATAGCTTACTTGGTGTCCCCACCCAGGGGTTTTCCCTTGGCTCCGCCTTTCTTGCAGCGTCAGTCTGCTCCGTGGCGAGGCTGGTTCGTTCTTTTCGAGTCTTCTAGTCGTTTTGACTAGAAGCTATGCTGATAAGTTGGTCGTTTTGACTAGCATATCTCGCCATCTGTTTGGTGATCAGGTAGCTTCGAATGTGTCCTACCTGCGTGCTTCGTCTCGGCAGCGGTATGGCGGTCCTTCCTTTTCTTTTGTCTCTTTGTAGGTGTACTACGCTCTTTCTTGTCATGATCTTGTTCTTTTCTCATGGTGGTTCAGGGCTATTGTCTGGCCGCATACCATTGCCCTGTCTCGTGCGGCATTGGCAAAGCCGCTTCGGATTGCCCCGGTTTTGTTGTTCCTTCTGCACCGTTACACATTGCCTCGGGCGTTGTTTGCCTCTGGCCTGCTTCTGCTCCACTTGTGCCATCCTGCTTTTGGGCAGGGTGCTCTTTTCTTTCTTTCCCTTGGGTTGTTGTGGCCCCTTCAGTTCCGTTTTTTGTCAGTGGTTCTCTTTGGGGTTGTGGTGTTTGGTCGTTTGTAGCTGTGTCTTCTTTTCTGGTGGGGTTGCGACGGCTCTTTCCGGAGGGTTCCTGGGGGTTGTTGCTGTTTGGTTGGTTGCCGGGGTGTTGTTTTGGGTCCGGTTGTGGCTCTCCGCCGTTCTTTGCGTGCCGCGGCCTCTGTGGCCAGGGCTGCGCTTTGGTTGATCCGGTTTCCCTTTCTGTCGAGCCTGCCTGCAGTCTCTCCCCGTGCCCTTGACGTTCGTAGGCTTGCTGCACTTGCTGCCGTCTTGGTGGCATGTCTTGACTGACATTCGGACAAACTATTCGGGCAATAGTTTGTTTTGGCGGTCGCGCTGGATCCTGGCTGCGTACTCACCTAGTTGTACTCGCCTAGTTGTGCTTGCGGGGGTTGAGCTCTGGCTCTTTGGTCCCGCCTCTCAACCGTCAATCAACAGGTGTACAGTTTCCTGAGCCTAATGGGCTCTATCATATCTACATTTGAAACTGTGTATGGAGTCAGCCTCCACCACATCGCTTCCTAATGCATTCCATTTGTCAACCACTCTGACACTAAAAAAGTTCTTTCTAATATCTCTGTGGCTCATTTGGGCACTCAGCTTCCACCTTTGTCCCCTAGTGCGTGTGCCCCTTGTGTTAACAGCCTGTCTTTATCAACCCTGTCGATCCCCTGAGAATCTTGAATGTGGTGATCATGTCCCCCCTAACTCTTCTGTCTTCCAACAAGTGAGGTTTAATTCCTGCAGTCGCTCCTCGTAGCTCATACCTCTCAGCTCGGGTACTAGTCTGNTCAATGTAGATAACCCTTTTCTTGTGTGCCGGTATAATCGGACAATAGTGTAGTTATAACATCCTCTTGGGGAACGTGGAGATAATTTACTCCAGTAAGCAACAGCTTTGCCTTGAGATAACATAAGAGCACAATAATGTTTAGCTTAAATTATAGTACAGTACAGTGGTACCTCGGAATGCGAGTGTCCCTGTATGCGAATTTTTTGAAGACGAGCAGGATTTCCTCGGAAATTATGTCTCGGAAAGCGAGGGTTACCTCGGACACGAGTTTGTTGATACGCGTACAGGCCGACCTAGCGCGTGGTGGATCGGCAATCGTCGCCCCTCCGCCCCTCAGTTTACCATTGTCTCGTGCCCAGTGACTATCCCACATCAATTCTTCACTGGATTTTCAGTGTTTTGTTGGATTTTTGGTCATTGACTATACAATTTATTATATATCTCACCATGGGTCTCAAGAAAGCCATTGATAAGGTTCGACCTAAGAAAATAGCTGTGAGTAGAGGCAGTAGAGGATGTCCCTCCTTGATTAAGAAAATGTGTGAAGTATGGGAAGAACTGCAAAGTTTTGTTGAAAAAACTCACCCAGATAAAGCTGTAGCAGGCCGTTGCATTGACCTTTTAAATGATAATGTGATGTCTTACTACAGACAAGTGTTAAAATGTAGGAAAAACAAGTGTCTTTAGAGAAATTCTTAGTAAGACAAGCAAGTCCTAGTGGTATGCAGGCAAAATGTGCCAGTGTGTGCATACCAGTGAAGTCCTCACTGCCTGATGTGATAATGGAAGGGGACTCCCCTTCCAAACAGTAACTCCTCTCCTCCTCCCCCCTCCTCACCATCTTCCATACGCCTACAGCATTCAAGAGGAAGGCAAGTAATAACTTGAACATAGTTTTGTAGGTTTATTTAGATGAATTAGGTATAAAAATTTAGTTTGATATGGGGTTTTTGGGGTAGTCAGGAACGGATTAATTCATTTCCCATTATTTCTTATGGGGAAATTAGCTTCAGAATACGAGTTTTCGGAATACGAGGCATCTCCAGGAACCAATTAAACTCTTAAACTGAGGTATGCCTGTACTGTACTTAAAATAGGGTTTTTACAATGGTAAGTTGCCATTTTGAACTTGCTAAATCATTAAACACTGCAGCTATTAAAAACGTAAATCTTGGTGCACATGACTATTAATAAATCAAATGGGAGGAAAGGGGGAATTTGCATATGGTGATTAAAACAGTGTAAGGGTTAAAGTAATATAGTGTTTGGCTTTCTGTATTCCTAATACAGTACCTGTACTATAAATTGTTATATGTAAACCGTATTACTTTAGGATTTAGTATATTTTTGTTTCTATGCGAGCCGTGTTTGTGCGCAATGTGCAGAATACCTTTTGTCTTTGCTGAAACTATAAAAATTTATATATACAGTAATGGTGCAAGGAAGAGCCTGATGTTGTTGAGCCATTTAACCCTCTGTTGGAAGATTTTGGAGCTAGTTTTACATATTGTTTGAGCAATAGCCTACTTGAAGCACAACCATACAAATTTCATGCACCCTGATTGAAGTTGACAGTAATAATAGGTTTGGTTGCAAGTAATACCCATAGGAAGTTTTTGCAACAACTTGAAACCATCGACTTGAGAATGGTCCAGGACGGACCGAAACGTCGTCGTCCCTTCACTTTCTAGTGTGTGGTTTGGTCAATAAGTTTTGCAACATTGTTTGCCAAGTTTGTTGTCATAGGAATTAGTTAAATATTAAAATTTTGAATATATGTTGTTGTACCATACATTTACAGTACAAGCAGTCCCCTTAGAACGAATGGGTTACATTCAGAGAATATGTTCGTGGAGCATTTATTTGGAATGCAGAAAGATTTTCCATAGGTGAAGTTGTAAATGAGGGTGTTTCCAGATCACCATAAATCATCATAATTTGGTGATCACAAATACAACATAAGATTTACTTTGAATGGCGTTATCCTGCATGTCAAAGTTGACTGTTTTTGAGGAGTGAAGAGATCTATTAGCTGGAGATGTCGGAAGATAGCAGTGCGTCGGCAGTAGAGGGTGACTGGTCATTTTCAGTGTCGCTGGCTACATTTGATGTGGGAGATGATGGATTGGTGGGAAACGCCTACGAGTCATCATCAGTGTCACTAGATGCTGTAGATCAGGTCACTAGATGGTTTTGGGTCAGATTTTTCTTGAAGATTGTCGAGGCATTTATCACAAGTCAAGCCTGGGGAGTACACGGAGAAGAAACTGTTAAGAACCCTCTCCAGGTATGCAATTGGAAATGATGTTTTAAGAGGCGACTACTGGGCTAGACACATTTTTGGGAAATACGTTCTCACAGTACTTGTGCAACTATCTTCTTCTTTTCAATGTAAATTTGGGTATAGACTGCAAGGCAATTCCAAACCATTTTTGAGGTGTTTTGACATCTCTCAATGTTGTCATCTTGCTCTTCCAAAATTGTCAATTCATCTTCTACCAGCTTAAATCCCTCTTCCAGTCTCTTGGCTGTGATTTATTTTACCGAGGGTGTCTCGCCCACTAACTCCTCTGGAACAGCTTCATCTTGAGTCTTTGCTGCCTCCAACTCCATAAGGTCTTAATTTGTGAGCTCCTTTGCATGAGAGTCCAAAAACTAACACATTTTCCTCATCCACCTCAAAGTTTAGATCCTTTGCAATTTCAAGAAGGTTTTCAGTCAGCTCCTGCAACTGATTCTCCAAACCCTGAAATTATTTACAAATTGAGGACAAACATTTATCTAAGCACCATTAATGCTAGTCTAACTTCATCCCACAAGCATCCCGTGTTCCTAACTGACCTGTAAATGTTGAAATTGCCTGAACTTGGGGTAAATGCCTGTGCCGTCTGCTGCATGAAGTGCCTGGTGAAAGGTTCTACGGGTGTAATAAGCCTTAAATGATCTTATCACTTGCTTATCAGTAGGTTGTAGCAACGATTTTTTTCCCCTCCAAAAACGTGCCAGTTTCATCAATATTAAACACTTGATGAGCACTATAGTTTGTCTTCGATAATTTTGAAACAAATTCGGCTGGTCCTTTGTCATCTGCACTTGTAGCCTTGTTACTCACTTTTAGGTTATGCAAATTTGTCCCACCCTCGTATCTATTAAACCGCCCACGACTGGCCACAAATGTCTCGTCGCTGTTTCACTTGCCGTAATTTTGTCTTTAACCCTTAAAGTGCGCATCACTTCATATGAAGTGCTAGGCGTTTTACCAGTCGACTGCTCTTCACTTCATATGAAGTGTTGGAGCACTACGCAAGATTTAAACGGCCCGCGGATACACTGGGTTCACCACACCTTCATCAGGGCTCTTGTAAACAGACGCCATTTTTAAAAAAAATCGTGGGCCAAACTCCCGGATGTTAGGGGCCTCAGTATCGCGTAAGCTACCAAGCCTGACGCACGCAGCATGAGCTCACAGCACTGCTGTTCAGCTTGTGACCACAGCATCGCCTAAAAATGCCATAATATACTTGTTCATGCTATTATGTAGCGATGATATTATTACAAAAGACCCCTGACTGTGATAAAAGTGACCAGGGTTCTGATAATAGCAGGATTGCGATGATATTTAGCGCTGTGCGCCATGGAGGGAGGAGTAATGCTGTGGGAGGGAGGGTGGTGGCGATGTTTTCTGACTGTGTGTGGCCACCTTTTATTGACTGCACTCAGCATACCAGCTTAGTGGTTCGCTATAGTGAACACAAATGTAGATACTTATATATAACGTGTGTATAGAGGGTATAAACAGCAAGAGAAGGTTTGGAGCCGCCATTTTGGTGAGGGCGGTGGCGTCGTCTGCACGACGCCACCGTGCAGACGACGGTGTTGTTTACTGGTTACCACGATGGTCTTTGGGCACCATACCAGTTTATTTGTACAAGTATGGTGAATAAAACAGGTAGATATTTATTTATAATGTGTGTATATAGTGTAATAACACCACACAGTTTGTTGGAGGAGAAATATTAGTGTATCTGGCCTTGAGGGAGGCAGCCATCAGCTGACTGTGTTAGGTCCTATGTCTTTGTGACTTTACTCACCATACAAGCTTAGATGTACAGTTATGGTGAACAAAACATGTAGATACTTATATATACCGTCTGTATATAGTGAATTATAGCAAAAACAGTATTTGTGAGGAGAATGTGGGCGAGTCAGATGACTGGAGGGAGGGCGGGGTGGCTGGCTGGTACACGGCGGTCACCCTCGTTACTTTTTGACTCATAATAGCTACTTAGTGGTTCGTTATAGTGACAAAACATGCAGATACTTATATATAACCTGTGCTTATAGTGTAATAACCGACAAAGTATTTGTTCACTGATTGATGAACATAACTGAATCAACAATATGCACACCATATTTTTGAGTACAGCAATGATTCACTCATTTTATTATATAAATATATCAAACTACACACTATTGAATAATATTACAGCAAAAAAACTATGAAACATCAATCAGAGACATTGAAATAATTAGGTAATATCTCTTGTGGCAACTCTGGCCTGACAGCTGGCGAGCAACAGACCGCCTGGGACGCATGCTGAGTCAGCGCCTATAATTTGCCAGACTTCCCCGCCCTATAGCGGCAATATATGGCACTTACGATTTTTTTATATTTTTTCCCGTGATCAGTGAATAAATTAACAGGTTAGGAAGAAAAAATTAATTTTTTTTTTTTTCAAACTGACATGCGCCTGTGCGGATAGCAGGATATTAGACCCGA
>WNGS01164858.1:18923672-18965676 GCA_020271785.1 Procambarus virginalis
CTCACATCCACAGACGAGTGAAATGCTGTGATACCACACAAATAAACACGCATACACCGTCGATTCACCTATAACCTGCGACAGTATAAGAAGGTGAAACTGTGGTTGATCCCTCAGATCAACACAGACACAATAAAACAATGACAAGATCTTGTACTTACAGATAAGGTACCTTTCCTTACGCACTCACTCAGACTCGTTTATATACAAGCACTCGTAGGTGGCGATAGCTGGTTTCGCTCGTAGACACGGAGGTACTCGCAGTATCTCGAGATGATTTCGTGAGTAGGCGTGCTGTATGCTTAACAGACACACGCGCACACACTGGCACTGACGGTGCGTGAGGTGGTGACGTCACGTAGAGCTAGTGCGGCAGCGGGCGGCCTGGGTACTGAGGTACACGCTCATGATGAGTGGCGGTACCATGCACACACTGTACACTGTGTTAATGTCACACACAGATACTTAGGCGCGGCACTGCCTTAGTTCACTCTAGGTCACTCACGACGATCTTGTCACCAGGGGTTACCTGATACCAGTCTGTTTCGCTCTGGAGATTTGTCACTTTAGGCTTCTAAACCATATATTCGCACTCGTGATTCTGGCGAGTGTGTGGTATATCGCAAAGACGCTGAGTTAACTTGACGGTGAGGGTTAGACGGTGTCAGTCCTATTGGCCGGTAGAACCGAACACGTCCACTTTGCAAGAGATCCCTCACAAGAATGAATCTTGCCTGAAGCTCCGGGTCTCGTGGGCACACACAAAGAGTTACAATTGACCAATAGCATTGCAGCAAATGAGCGGGACCAATCATATTAGCTCGTTCGATGAGCAGTAGCAGGAGTGACGTCATGAACACGTCATACGTCTGCGTTATTCAACATCGCGCCGGTTGACCCCAGAGGTCAGACGCTGCTGGCGTCTCCCCTCGGTCCCCACGCGGGCACCAGCCATGTACTCGCTGACCCTTGGTGGACAGTAGCTTAACTTCCCTGTATCTACTTCCTGCCTAGACATACTGCGGCCTACGTATTACGAAAGTATTCCTGGTTAAATGGGCATTCTGGAGATACCCAACACCAGAAAACATCCAGGATTAAGGGAAATAGGCTTTGTGCACGAAGATCTGTGCACTGCAATGAGCCATCAAGTCGGCTGTGGGAGGATCTTGGAGACATACTCCCACAATGGTGCCGTAATTTGGGCACATCAAACTGGAAAGGTGCAAAGTTATGCAACTAATTGAGTTCAGGAACTGAAAAACAGAGTTACGAGGAGAGACTAGAGGCATTGAATACGCCAAAACTAAAGATAAAAGGTGATATTATCACCACTTGCAAAATACTAACAGGATTGACCAAATTGACAGGAATTCCTGAACCTGCAACTTCAGGAACAAGAGGACACAGATTCAAGCTATGGCAACAAAGATGCAAATAATATTAGGAAGTTTTCTTTTGCAAACAGTGATAGATGGTTGGAAAAAGTTGAGCAAAAGGGGGAGGAGGCAAAACCGTTGGTAGTTTCAAGCAGTGTATGACAAAGAGTACAATACTTGGAAGATAGGGCATGAGTGTAGTGCTCATCCTATAACTACACTTAGGTAATTACACACATCCCCAGGAAACAGCCCATAACATTTGTTTAGCTCCCAGGTACCTATTTACTGCTAGGTGCACAGGGTATTAGGGTGAAAGAAACAATGGGCATTGTTTCTGCCTCAGCTGGGGAATCGAACCTGGGCCCTTAGGACTACGGGCTCTGAGCGTTGTCGATTCAGCCATGAGGCCCCTAAGGCATTGTGGTGCTCTTGCCATTTTGACAGTTGGAAATAGTGTCCAGTTGGACCAATTAGTAGTTAAACTCATATTTGGTGGGTTTTTGGCTAGTTTCAAGTACATGTACAGTAACACTTTGTGGCACGTACTTTTAAGTGCTTTAAAGGCTCATTGCAGGCTTTGCACTTTTCGGATCTTCTTCCTAGCATTTAAAATTAATGCTTGATCTTTGAAATTTCTCTAGATATAAACGAAATTATAGATATTGAACATTATCACTAGGTTAGGTTTGATGCTAGTGTTCTTGTTGCATCCATTAGATTATTATCGAAGAACGACTTTAGTCTTTAAATATTGATACTGTTTTTGTATTTGTACTTGTCTAGCACTTGTTAGCTTTTCTGCTGGCTGTGTTGACATTTGTTCAGTTAGGTTGTCATGAGTTTGGCTGGTGATACCTGCCAACTCTCATAACAAGTAAGATGGCTTGTTTATTAACTTGTGTGTAATAGAATGTATTGTATTAATATACTCTTTTATTTGCAGGCTTGAAGAAAAGGCAGCCCTGTATGATAAAGCTCATTGTTTTACAAACTTCTTATTAACAATTGTAGATATATCATTTATGTAAGAGACCTGGCCTTTGTAGTTAATATTAATGTTTTGTGTTGTCAGGTGTTCCATTATGGCACTATGGTTAAAAATACTCTTGCAGTTACTGTTTAGGCAAATATGTTCTCAAGCTGTCTATACTGTAGTTCTGTTCTGTTCTCATCTAAAGTGAGCTTATTTATAAATATTTTATGCTATTAAGTGCAAACACCACTCCATACTTCAGGCAATTAAATACTTGCTCAAAATCTTCAGTCAAGTTCAATGTTTCTTCAGCGCGAGTAACTTGTGTTATTTCTAATAAACGTGTTGGTTATAGGTCAGCCGAGGGTGGCGCGGCAGTGGCAGGGGGTGCTGCTCCTGGGGCGACCCTCCCACAGGAGAGAATGGAGAGATTGTGGGGGGACCCCGTGGCCCACAACAGGTCGCAGCACAGAAACGAATGCAACAGACTCAAGCACAGGTTGACGAGGTTATGAGTGTCACTCAGTTGGGATGTATAGCAGTTTGACTGAGGTGGTGGTCCATTGTAGGGTAAGGTGTTAAGAAGGGTACACAGAAGCTGGAGGAATATAATAGAAATTGGTTCTGGCTTGGCATCATAAGTAGGGTATTTAGGACTAGACGAGTGAAGGAAAATAGTTTTTAGGGCTTCTCCTCTCAGGTGTTTGTGGTAATTTGCTTTTTTTCATTCAGTATTGCAGACATAGTCCTTTCTCAAAGGTTTGTGAAATTCATTACATGTAAAACTTTCTATTTTGTGTCTTTCTAAAGTATTAAGATTAGGAAGGTTTCAGTTCGAAATGAAACTTCAATATTAGGCAAAAGGCCTCGTTCAATTGATCTTGGTGTAGACACATTGCACTGTTAGTAATGAATAACCGAAACCAACCGTCGGTTTTATGATTATGATGTATACATTTTTATAGAAATACTGTAGTGTTGAATTAAGTACCGGCAGATCGGTATATCGGAAAAGAGGCAAATTGAGTGGATACTGTAAATATTTAAGTGTTGCATCGTTATAAATTTTTAAACGAAAATAAAGATGTTTAGAATTTGAAATATAGGACTTTTTTTTATATAATTCAAAGTTGATTGCTTTATAGATGCTGATTTTTACAAATGTTAAAGTAATTCCTAACAATTAGGTCAAGGAGAAAATCGATAGATTATTCTCATCGTGACATTGAAAAAGGATTTAGGAATTTATGCATTATCCCAAATTCATTATAGCCTTCCTTGCTCAGAAACTTTGAGGATAGACATGACTTGCAATTATCTGATTGTAATGTAATATATTATGTGGAATTTATTTGGAATGATTGTTAGGACATGATGAAGAGGAGAGAGAATATGTTACTAAAGTTGGTGTGAATTGTAGCCTTTTGTCATTGTCTTGTGTGGCATCCTTTAAACATTGCATATTTTGATAAAATTTGTAGGTTTCAAAGAGGATTTAAGAATGGCATGTCACGTTTTATAGCATGATTGATTGTATCGGGATAATTGGGTACTAAAGTCAAATTCTTTTCATATTTTTGTGATTTAAATACTGTTTAACATATAAAGTGCTTTAAACTGTTGGATAATGTGGTGGTGTTTTAGCCATTTTATATATATATATATATATATATATATATATATATATATATATATATATATATATATATATATATATATATATATATATATATATATATATATATATATATATATATTTATTTGTGCCAAGCTCACAAATAAAAGGCCAGAGTGTGTCGATGTACTGTACAGTATATAGTTACTGGGAGGTAAACCTTAGTGTTGTAGCTAGATGAGTGTCCCCGGAGCACTCTTGTCTGGAGCTGTTGCCATCAAGACAACAACGGCTCTGCTCACATAATAATTTTTAACCCACAGACTGTCTCTTTCAAGTCCTGTCATGTCCTGTATGTACTAATGTGGATTCTGTCGTTATTTGCCAAAAGGTCATTTACTGAGAACTGCCGTTTCGTTCTCTTAAATCAAAGTCGAAAGATGGCTAATGAAAAGTTTTCATAAAATTTTAGTGGTTTGAAGTAAGTGACCTTCATATATAATATGCATACATATACATTATAGCATATAAACAAATTATATATATACTGTATATAAATATTATTGTATATATATATATATTTATATATAAAAAAAAATATATATATATATATATATATATATATATATATATATATATATATATATATATATATATATATTATACATGTTGTGCCTATGTCTGTGTTTTCACTGAGAATTTTTATATCCAAGAAGGATTTCTTAATTCATATTTTTTCTTTTAGTCAGTTAAATACTCTTCAGTTACTAATGTAAGTCGCTTAAGAAGTCATTGCCATTCTATCAATAGCCAAAGCTTATACTGTAGTAACAATATTCCCAAGTGCCACTTATTTTTGAACATTAATGGTAAAATTGACCTAATTTCTTGTGGGATGGAGCAGGTTACCTCAGTAATGTGTAGGAACGTGGAACTCGTGATGATCAGAGATGGGAAACTGTCAGAGCTTGAGGCCCGCGCAGGTAGGCCCCTGAAGTGCACGTCCTAGGAAGTGATGTGGGCTGTTGTGCAGTGTTTTTGAACATGACAGGTGTGTTTGTAGCACTGGTGGAGGTGTTTGTTGTGCTCGGTTGGTTTAGGTTATTAAAATCCACTTGGTAATAAGAATTATTTGTCTTTGTGTTTCATGGGGGTTTTATGATTTTAAGATCAAAGATAATGATAAATTAGTTGGGTTCTTACTAAATGTTGGAAACGTGAAGATAAAAATTTAATTATGAATTATTTTTGATAATATACTGTACTGGTATTGCCGGTAACTTGGCACGATTTTGAATTTGTACACTTATCAGTACTGTACTTAGAGGCACTTAACTAAAAATGACAGCAATGGTTTTATCATTATCATAAGCTGAAGAGATCATCCTAAAGCTTCAAAGCTCTCACAGTTTCTCATTCTCTAGATGCTTCACAAGTTTTGAACTTATTTCTCGTAGAACTGATATGAGCTCAAGTTTGGCTGCCTCATTACTGTATATAAACGGCATACGAAACTTCATGTAGACTTGTACTGAAAGTTAGCTATTTAATGATAGTATTGGTTAGAATAAGAGAAAATCCTTCGTTACTGTAAAGTGTAATTAATCTATAGAATGCTATGAAACGTAAAATTTTGAAGTTTTCACAAAATAGGCCTTGCCTATTTTGTGAAAACAATTTCTCAAGTTAAATTTACAAAGAAAAGAAAGAAACTATACAATAGTTGGAGATAAAAAATGCTTTGGGAGAAAGTCGCCATTTAACTAACCCAGGTAAATTTTTTTTTTTAAAGCAAAATATTTTTATGCCACTTGCTCCCATTTTCTTTTTTTCTTTTTTTGTGACTGGCCGATAACTTGCGAGCTTTCCCTAAATATTTTTACACGGAAAATTACTAATTGTATAGTACAGTACATTGCTAAGGAATGGAAGTGTAAATTTACAAATATATACCAAAATTGGTCAGAATGCGAAAAGAGTTCAACAAATTGTTAGGTCCATAAAGAACAACGATGAAAGGAGTTTTATTTCAGTTTGAATTTTTGTTTTTTGTTTTATTCTTGCACTGCTTGCATTTTTGTTTGGCAAAACAGGTTGTTGGAATAATGCGAGTCAACGTGGAGAGAGTTTTGGAACGGGATCAGAAACTTTCGGAACTAGATAACCGAGCAGGTGAGAGTCTTAAGAATGTGGGCCATCTTGGATCTACTTGCCTGCCCGCTTTAGGGAGACTATTGCTGGGGCTTATGCTTACACTAGCCACTTGGGACAGGTTGCATACTAACCCATCTTAATCTTGCTCTTATAACATTATCTAACTTTATAGCCAAATAATTCATTTTGACAGAGAAGTGGTTTGTCAGATATGGTGTTTGGGAAGTTATTGGGTTGGAAGTTCCATAGGTTTGGATGGAGAGGCTGTGTTGTGGGGAGGTTGTCAGGGGTAATGGCACTTGGGTACTAATATTGTGTTTTCCTGGCTTTTAACTTTGTCTTAAATGCAATATAAACTATAGTAGGGTTTCTCAGATGCTGTGGGAATCAATAATGCAGTATGTACTGACCCTAAGTATTGCCACTCTGAGGCACTGGAAAAGGTAGCTGGCAGGTCTTGAAGAGCCTAGAACCGTAATATATATGTTTACATGCCGATTTTTACCAACCTAGACTAAAAACACATCTCGTCCATTTCTTAACAATCTTAAGGTACAATCAACTAATTTAACTAAAGTACTATTAGCATTTGAAGAAATTTGAAGTATAATGTCATTTTTAAGGTCATATGTAGCCTAACATTAAATGTTAAATTGAAAGGCATTATAAATTTAGTTTTTCTAACTGTATGCAGTACAGTATAGTAGTTTTAGCGTTAAGGTAATTAGAAAGGTGGTTATGGTGGCAGAGGAAGAGAAGGCCAAGCTCCTAATACTCGTTTGAGCTGTACTTTACTGTAATTTGCTGTGGTTGTCTTATGAAAGAGAATATTTATTTCATTAGTGGTAGTCATATTTCAAAATATAGTTCATATTTTGTTCTTGTAAGATGCTGTACTATATTATTAATTAAATCACTGTTTTGTCAATCAAGGAGTAATTGTACATCAGTTAGTTGGCTATCTGTGGACACAGTTTTATGGATGGTAATAGATATACTATCATCCCTTCCTTGCCCCAATAATCTGCCCCTCTCCAAGTGCACAGCACAAAAGATCAGCACAGGCAACAAGGTGCTCTGTATCTGAGGAGGTTGTAATGAATCTGTTGAATTGGACATGAGTAAGGCTGCAGGACCAGGCTAACTAGTCATTTGCTAGTTGGCCAAGCTAACAAAACATTGGAGAATGGAGAGCTCCTGGACTAAGAAAAAACAGTAGAAAGCAGAAACAGGAAGCCCTGAATTGCTGTCCAGACACTAATGCTCATTCCCTGCAAAGTACTAGAATTAATAGTGTGTGGACATGAATGATCTAACCCAGGTGATTAAATTTCACTTTTCAAACTTTGCTTTTTATGGAGAAATGGTGGCAGGGGTAGAAGAATTTCTGCTATCCATACCTTGAGCTATTTCATCTGGGTTTGAGCCCTGGCCAGGTTGTGTTGGCTGTCCTTAACAGAACACTAGTCCTTACTTAACTTAACTGTTCGCCTTTACTCACCCAGCAGTAATTGGGGACTTGATTGCAAACCAATTGGTGGTTCATGGTCCAGGAAGAACTAGTGGGGTAAGATTTAACGTGAGCTGTTATGTAAAGGGAAAGTCTACTACTCTCGTACCCATCATATGTGTAAATAACAAATTATGACTAAAGAAAGAGCAATGATAAAGGATGACATAAATAAGCTAAAAGTTTGGTCAGAAATGGTTACTAGAATAAAAAAGACCTGGTGTTGTATTGTCAACTTCTAACATAAAAGGCACATGTAGCAGGTGTATACTGCAGTATTCATATAATGTCCAAAAGCCCGGTGTGACTCCCCACAGCAAAGCCTAAAGTTACTAATATATCGCACATTAACCCGATAGCTCCAGGGAGCCTTTGGGGCTCACCCAGAAAATGGACTTTCATTACATTCAATGCTGTTTTTTTTTTTTACTATTTATCAGTTTTTCTCTTGCTCAAATATAATAAATCAGGATAGGCTTTATTCCCATTAATTTTCAAAATGGTTGCATATGACCTTAAATTTAACACGAGGGTTGCTTTGATACGATTTTTTAGTATTTTTGGTAAAAATGTGTGTTGTGGGTAGTAGAGATGAGACATGTATGTACTGTACTGGGCAGTATTATTATTAATAAGAATCTATTTACATTGAGCTTCTTGTAAAGCCCAAGCATCATAATTGCTAATGAATATATACAGTACTGACTAGAGAAGCTAATGTCTGTTTTCTGTTGCATGTGGAACGGCAAATGGTGGTATCCGATTTTAAGATTTTCCTTAATTTTTAATTTACAGAATTAAGGTGATAATCTTTGTTCAATGGTGAATTACACTAACATTCATTTAGTTTTTCAGGCAGCTGTTAATAACTTGTTTACACAATTGACCCCAATCTCTCTTATCTAGCATTAATCTTTGTCTTGTCTTGTCATAGGTCTATTTCTCTAATCTCGTGTATCTTTATTTTGTGTATTTAATGTTGAGTGTGTGGTATTAAGCATTTAGTTAAGTGTTTTCATGATAGGTCTTGTGTTTTTAATTTGTTTGATTTTTTATTGTTTTAACTTTCTCCCTCCTTCATCCTCATTCCCTTCTCATTGTTACCATATGTGGTGGATTTTTGTGGACTCTAGGTTGTCGACATCATGCGGACAAACGTGGAAAAGGTCTTGGAAAGGGATCAGAAACTTTCCGAGCTGGATGACCGTGCAGGTACCCATAATCCGGGCATTGTTTACACCTCCGCTCATTGTGTCAATATATTTGTTATTTGTCTTTCAGAGTCGATGATTTTGTGGTTATGTTTATGAGCTGCAGACTACTTGTGGAAAAGTTATAAAAAGTTATTAAAGTCTACTAGATATGGAACTCCTCATTGGGAAAATGTTTCTTGAAAATTTCAATTGATCGATTGACTAGATTCTTCTCCAGAAAGCAAAAAAATGCATTTGGGCCCTTAGAGTACATGGTTTGGTCCTAAAGTCAGGGTCATTTGTTTTATAACTGAGTACATAATTCCTGTTGTCTTACCAAACAAGTGCTATCCAATAATAGTGGAAGGCCCATAAAGTTATTTTAGCTTAGTTGCAGAACTTGTAGTGCACAATTTAAAGGCTGGTAAAATGTTTGTAATAAAAGATCTTTAGTAAAGTACTGTTAACTACTGTCATTTCAACTTGCTGTATTGTCAGCAAGAGAATGTTGAAGCAATTTGATTCTGTATCATGATATCCTGAATGCCTTACATTTAATTCAATATGGTTGTATATATTATAATCTTTTATACAATTAACTATTTAGTCTAATGTTTATTCAATGTAGATAACCCTTTTCTTGTGTGCCGGTATAATCGGACAATAGTGTAGTTATAACATCCCTCTGTGGGGAACAGTGGAGATTAATTTTACTCCAGTAAGCAACAGCTTTGCTTGAGATAACATAAGAGCACAATAATAGTTTAGCTTAATTATAGTACAGTACAGTGGTACCTCGGAATGCGAGTGTCCCTGTATGCGAATTTTTTTGAAGACGAGCAGGATTTCCTCGGAAATTATGTCTCGGAAAGCGAGGGTTACCTCGGGACACGAGTTTGTTGATACGCGTACAGGCCGACCTAGCGCGTGGTGGATCGGCAATCGTCGCCCCTCCGCCCCTCAGTTTACCATTGTCTCGTGCCCAGTGACTATCCCACATCAATTCTTCACTTGGATTTTCAGTGTTTTGTTGGATTTTTGGTCATTTGACTATACAATTTATTATATATCTCACCATGGGTCTCAAGAAAGCCATTGATAAGGTTCGACCTAAGAAAATAGCTGTGAGTAGAGGCAGTAGAGGATGTCCCTCCTTGATTAAGAAAATGTGTGAAGTATGGGAAGAACTGCAAAGTTTTGTTGAAAAAACTCGCCCAGATAAAGCTGTAGCAGGCCGTTGCATTGACCTTTTAAATGATAATGTGATGTCTTACTACAGACAAGTGTTAAAATGTAGGGAAAAACAAGTGTCTTTAGAGAAATTCTTAGTAAGACAAGCAAGTCCTAGTGGTATGCAGGCAAAATGTGCCAGTGTGTGCATACCAGTGAAGTCCTCACTGCCTGATGTGATAATGGAAGGGGACTCCCCTTCCAAACAGTAACTCCTCTCCTCCTCCCCCCTCCTCACCATCTTCCATACGCCTACAGCATTCAAGAGGAAGGCAAGTAATAACTTGAACATAGTTTTGTAGGTTTATTTAGATGAATTAGGTATAAAAATTTAGTTTGATATGGGGTTTTTGGGATAGTCAGGAACGGATTAATTCATTTCCCATTATTTCTTATGGGGAAATTAGCTTCAGAATACGAGTTTTCGGAATACGAGGCATCTCCAGGAACCAATTAAACTCTTAAACTGAGGTATGCCTGTACTGTACTTAAAATAGGGTTTTTACAATGGTAAGTTGCCATTTTGAACTTGCTAAATCATTAAACACTGCAGCTATTAAAAACGTAAATCTTGGTGCACATGACTATTAATAAATCAAATGGGAGGAAAGGGGGAATTTGCATATGGTGATTAAAACAGTGTAAGGGTTAAAGTAATATAGTGTTTGGCTTTCTGTATTCCTAATACAGTACCTGTACTATAAATTGTTATATGTGTAACCGTATTACTTTAGGATTTAGTATATTTTTGTTTCTATGCGAGCCGTGTTTGTGCGCAATGTGCAGAATACCTTTTGTCTTTGCTGAAACTATAAAAATTTATATATACAGTAATGGTGCAAGAAGAGCCTGATGTTGTTGAGCCATTTAACCCTCTGTTGGAAGATTTTGGAGCTAGTTTTACATATTGTTTGAGCAATAGCCTACTTGAAGCACAACCATACAAATTTCATGCACCCTGATTGAAGTTGACAGTAATAATAGGTTTGGTTGCAAGTAATACCCATAGGAAGTTTTTGCAACAACTTGAAACCATCGACTTGAGAATGGTCCAGGACGGACCGAAACGTCGTCGTCCCTTCACTTTCTAGTGTGTGGTTTGGTCAATAAGTTTTGCAACATTGTTTGCCAAGTTTGTTGTCATAGGAATTAGTTAAATATTAAAATTTGAATATATATTGTTGTACCATACATTTACAGTACAAGCAGTCCCCTTAGAACGAATGGGTTACATTCAGAGAATATGTTCGTGGAGCATTTATTTGGAATGCAGAAAGATTTTCCATAGGTGAAGTTGTAAATGAGGGTGTTTCCAGATCACCATAAATCATCATAATTTTGGTGATCACAAATACAACATAAGATTTACTTTGAATGGCGTTATCCTGCATGTCAAAGTTGACTGTTTTTGAGGAGTGAAGAGATCTATTAGCTGGAGATGTCGGAAGATAGCAGTGCGTCGGCAGTAGAGGGTGACTGGTCATTTTCAGTGTCGCTGGCTACATTTGATGTGGGAGATGATGGATTGGTGGGAAACGCCTACGAGTCGTCATCAGTGTCACTAGATGCTGTAGATCAGTGTCACTAGATGGTTTTGGGTCAGATTTTTCTTGAAGATTGTAGAGGCATTTATCACAAGTCAAGCCTGGGGAGTACACGGAGAAGAACTGTTAAGAACCCTCTCCAGGTATGCAATTGGAAATGATGTTTTAAGAGGCGACTACTGGGCTAGACACATTTTTGGGAAATACGTTCTCACAGTACTTGTGCAACTATCTTCTTCTTTTCAATGTAAATTTGGGTATAGACTGCAAGGCAATTCCAAACCATTTTGAGGTGTTTTGACATCTCTCAATGTTGTCATCTTGCTCTTCCAAAATTGTCAATTCATCTTCTACCAGCTTAAATCCCTCTTCCAGTCTCTTGGCTGTGATTTATTTTACCGAGGGTGTCTCGCCCACTAACTCCTCTGGAACAGCTTCATCTTGAGTCTTTGCTGCCTCCAACTCCATAAGGTCTTAATTTGTGAGCTCCTTTGCATGAGAGTCCAAAACTAACACATTTTCCTCATCCACCTCAAAGTTTAGATCCTTTGCAATTTCAAGAAGGTTTTCAGTCAGCTCCTGCAACTGATTCTCCAACCCTGAAATTATTTACAAATTGAGGACAAACATTTATCTAAGCACCATTAATGCTAGTCTAACTTCATCCCACAAGCATCCCGTGTTCCTAACTGACCTGTAAATGTTGAAATTGCCTGAACTTGGGGTAAATGCCTGTGCCGTCTGCTGCATGAAGTGCCTGGTGAAAGGTTCTACGGGTGTAATAAGCCTTAAATGATCTTATCACTCGCTTATCAGTAGGTTGTAGCAACGATTTTTTCCCCTCCAAAAACGTGCCAGTTTCATCAATATTAAACACTTGATGAGCACTATAGTTTGTCTTCGATAATTTTGAAACAAATTCGGCTGGTCCTTTGGCATCTGCACTTGTAGCCTTGTTACTCACTTTTAGGTTATGCAAATTTGTCCCACCCTCGTATCTATTAAACCGCCCACGACTGGCCACAAATGTCTCGTCGCTGTTTCACTTGCCGTAATTTTGTCTTTAAATCATCAAAAAGACTTTTTGCTTTCTCTTGTGTGAACATCAGGCTGATTGGAATTCGGTGACAATTTTAATCCTCAATCCACAAAGTTAACAACTTTTCCATCTTGCCAATTAAATGTGATTTTTTCTTATTGCCATTGATTTCAGTGGTGTAGAACCCTTCACGTGCTCTACAATTTGTGTTTTTTCTTATGATCACAGTTGTTAAGCGTTTCGAGCCGTAAACATTTGCAATCAGTGTTGGTTTTTCGCCCATATCTTAAAGCGCTTAATAATGTCTAGCTTTGTCTCTAGGGTATTGCTTATTTTCCTTGGCATTAATGCATTATCAATACTAGTCCTCCTCTTATCAGCCATTGTTAATGGTATTTTCCTCAATAAAGTACAAAGAAAGCACAGCATGTCTACTTTGGACTTGAGAAAATTGTTGATTTGGGCAGCATGGGTTCCCACTGATACTGTAAGGCAAATTGAACACACACACATGAGTTCATCAACTTATTTTAAAACATGCCTAACCTAACACAACCGAATCTAATCTTATCCAAACAAACCTAATTTAACCCACCCGAGCCTAACACACCACAATCTAAGATAATACTGTACATCCTAACCACACACTATATGCAATTTTGACTGAAAATAAACTTGTGTATGATTTGACTACACCCCACCTTCCTTAGTGGGCTGTGTGGATGTTTCTGTATACTACACCATGTGGCTGCCACATGGACGTTTTAGTGTGTAATACTGGGGACACTCCGGCAGGTTCGATTAGTAATTTGCATCATGAAGGGGGAACTTGAGATGTTCAGATGGACAAGTGTTCATATAACAGGAACCTCCTGTATGTAAATTTTCATCGTAACTATGATAGTTTGAAAATGGCTAATTCTTCATGAATTTAGTGCAATATTTTAGAATTCAATCTAAAGAATTAAAGTTTTTACTTTTGTTATGTACTATATTTATTTTCATCCTTCGGACACTGAGTGACCAGTTTTAAAATGTCATAGATTCTTGAATTCCCGCACCCCTGTTTCCCCACTGGTACATGCACTAGTGTTAGTTGATCTGTCTCCCAGCCTAACACTGAACACGTCCCTTGCAATCAGTCGCCAGTTACAACAACCACAAACGTAACTTAAATTTTGTACAAACTACCCATCACTAAAAGCCCACCAAAAAATCGGCAATAACCTCAACCATTGGTGCAGTGGATGGTGATCTCTCGCTAGGTTAGGTTATGGTCGGCATTAGATGCAGGCTATGTAGATAGAGCGCAAGTTTGCTGCCATTTGGCATGCCTTGAGAGGTACTGTATTCATATTCCTCTGGGCTCTGTGCTCTAGCTTCAGACTAGTCCTGGGTGGGTCATTGCTTGAACTGAAGAGGGTGTTCCCTTTGGTCCATTGCCCTTTGGAGTTGGATACTGCACATAGCTCATCTGGATTCACAGGGTTTGATTCTCCACATTGTTCACATCTGGGAAGTGTCCAACATTTTCATAGATGGTCTGCTTATTCTTACCCGTAAATGTTCTGGGCTTCCCTGTGTGACACTGCGACACCTAAAATTTTTTTTTTTTTTTTTTTTAGTTTTCTCGGTCTTGGAGTTACATATGGCCATAAATTTGGTGTCAATATGTTTGCAAATAAATTTGCTGGACTGTAGATGCCATACAAAATGTGCTTTTATAATAAATTATTTGTGATGTTCCTGAGTACTATACTAATTAGCATCATTAGCATTTTAGTGCCATCAGAATGTTTACTGTTGGAATATGGATGATGTATTTTTAGCATCATCAGAATGATAGCGTTAGTACTAAAATCATGTGGAAAAGTTGGAAAACATAAGCACTTGAAGTAAAGAACCTCTGGTTTTATGTACTGTACATTTTATAAAATAAAAAAAAACTTTAGAAAAATATCTTCCCTCTGTCAGTGGTTTGATTATTGGGTTTCTTGCGTGTTTCTTTTAAGTTAGTTTGTTAGTCATTGTGGACTTCAGTGGAATAAATCACATTGGCTAGACCTTGTGGGAATTATGTTGGTTTAGAAGCTAACAAAAAATGATATATTGACAAATGTTTATAGAATTTAGATTTCAGTCACTATTTGTAAGTCTATGGGGGTCTCCCATATTGAAACAAAGTAAATAAATAAGTTAAAATAAGAAAAGAGAGAAACCTTTTCCCGAAGGTTGTCCCAGATGCTGTAGATTTTTGGTGCAATGGCATTCTATTTTAGAGATTTGATGAAGTATATAATGAACATTTGTAAAAGTCTGCAGCATTGTAAACATAATCTAATTGTAGAAACAGTATACATATTTTTTTCTAAAAGTTGTCAGATAGAATTTGGAACACTTTTTCTCTCTGATAATTTGTGCATGCTAAGGCACATTAAACTTTGTGACTGATCCATGATTGTATCTGACAATATTATAAGTATGTAGCAATGTAGTGTAATATAATTTTGGCTTTTTATAATTCTCTTGTAGTTAATCTAATTCATGTACACTACTGTATTTTGTTTTTATTGCTGTGGGATGCTTTAACATTACTAATCTCATGGTTTTTCTTGTCACATACTGTATTGTATATCTTCTCATTTGTCATTTTCACATTCTTCTTTTCTAATCACTATTTATTTATCCACAATATATGATACTAAACCCTACCAGAGCTAAACAGGAGCATATTCATGTATACACAGTGCAGATGTATATGTATGTGAACCACAGTGTATCTTTCCCGATGTAAGCTATAATTTGGTCAGTGTATGTGTGTTTCTTCCCTGAACACTGTGCCCTCTTGCCAAGTGTAGGTGGTGGACATGATGAGAACCAACGTGGAGAAGGTGCTCGAGAGAGATCAGAAACTCTCCGAGCTTGATGATCGTGCAGGTATACCAGGATAGGATGCACCTTCGCTAATTACACTAGAGATTTTTTATTTGCAAAAAAAAAAAAAAGTATACATACATCCTCCCTGTTACATGTTTTGTACTTCAAGGTTAATGGTTTTTTCAGCATCTTGTTGGCCTCTATGGGAAATTTATGAAATAGACAATTTGCTGAATTATATCTGTGATCTTGTAGTTCAGTACTTTTAACTGCTAGTAGGCAGTACCCCTGCATTGTTTTGGCTTAATCACTGAATCAGCATAGGACACCACTGATTCTTAGATGAATAGCACAGCACTTATAGAATGTTGTTCAGAGCTTTAAGTACCTATGAATAAAAATAAATTATCTGAATAAATAGTGTGTAAGATTACTGATTACCATCAATCATGCAGTTTAAATGGACTATGATCTGACTGTAGTGGTGGCTCTGAAGCCTTTAATTTGGTCATAATATTTTTTTAACCATTTCCTTTTAAATTTTTGCTGAAGTCCAAGGGACTATTTTTTTTTTTAAATTCTTTATTTAATGGTAATTGGCCTAATGAACAACTTTAAATATTTTTTTGATGTGGTACTTATGGTTTGAAAGTACTGCTCAGTTCCTAATACTGTAAACATATAATTTTTGTCATGAAATCTCCCTTCAAAATAAGTTAACCTTTTTGGATAAATTTTGATGACTGTTTTTAGTAATGAATCTATGTAAGACGAGGTTTAAGACACTTGTATAATAAGAATCTCAAGATACACACACAGTATAGTAATTTATTTATGGTGGATAATGCCAAATGTATTAAACTGGTGGTGCCCTTGTGTGTGACTAGCACGGTATGGTACCTAAGGCTCTGCACAACTTTGCACATCTTGTTTAAGTTGTGATACATCTCCATAAAGTTATGTCACGAAGTCCCCCACATCCCTACAGCATGGCTCTCATCATCTTTGGCAACATTCCAAGCAGCAACAACACAAGCTTAATAATCTACTCATATGATGAAACTTGTATAATAGACTAAAGGTTAAAGCTAATTAAAGAATTTAAGTTTAGTCATGAAACTTAAGTTGTTACAGAGGTTTTTTAATTTTCTTCCCTTCAAAATTCTTAAATTGTTATATTAGGCACTAATCCTCTTAAGCTTGACAGCTAGATTTTGCCACCAGTTAATAAAAAAAATAGCACTTGAAACTGCTATGGAGTTGTTCCCTGGGATGACTTGTAGACATTAGAGAGGACATAACATGCCATTAGGAAACTTAGATATGGCTCAGCAGAGTTGCATGGAAGTTAAGTGGCATCTAGATAGGTAGCCTGGCTATAGATCAACAGAATTGCATGAAAGCGACTTTGCTAAGTAAAGTCATCATTCCGTAGTTGTAGCGGTTTTGATAAGACCTGTTTATTGGTAGGGAAATGGACTTGGCTGTGGAGAGCCAATCACACACATGACCCCCTCCCTACTGAAGTGTGACTCCCATGGCATATATTGTGGCCTCCTCCTAGTTTACATAATGTTATTTATTCCTTATCTTTTGTTTTTGCATGACTTTTACCCTCTAGGGTTTTAACTTCAAAGTAATATATATTTTTATTTATATAACTTGAGTGTTTGTGTACCAACACTTAAAACTTAATGAAGGCAACTAATCTCTTATTCTTTATACTCTAAATTAAGAACATAAGTAATAAAGTTTGTGGAAGTCATATGAAATTGATCACGCAGGAAGTTAAGACAACTAATTAAGTAACTTTTTGTATTGGATATCTTATTGTAACTGCCATTTACAGACTTTAATTCTTGAATTGCTGGAAATTATATAATTAATATTAAATGTAGCAGAGGAAATGGTGCTAATATATTCAATAAATTATAGAATTTATATAAGTATAGAGTAGGGCTTGCAAGTAAATTTTTTATTACACTACATTAATTGATTTGAAATCCATTAACAAAGTAGTAGTGGTAGCATTGTATTGTTAAAAATATTTAATTTCAACCAAATCTATTGTATTTACCTATACAGTAGTAAACTTTCAAATTTTTACGTATAGAATAGTGAAAATGTACAAGTTTTGTCACGGTGGTAATACATGATGGTGTGCTTCAGATGCCCTGCAGCAGGGAGCCTCACAGTTTGAACAGCAGGCCGGCAAACTAAAGAGGAAAATGTGGTGGAAGAACCTTAAGGTAAGCCAGAGTACCGTGCTAGAGCTCTTTTAAGTTGGTTAGTAACAGGTGTGTATGACGGTGTTGAAGTTTAGTAATAGTTTGCACGTTAGGTGTTTGTAAATCATCGACTTTGTATACTATAATCTTTTTAGCCTCTGGAATGTAGAAATTTTAAGCACTTTTTTTTTTTATTCTTGAATTTCACTTTATACATTAATTCTTAAGAGTATCTATTCTTATCTTGGGGGCAATTGGCTTTCTATTGCTATGAAATGATATTGTGCCTTATAGAGAATGTCTGCTATATATTTTTGGGGACTGACGAATTAGCAAGTACAGTAATCAATTTTAGTACAAATTAATTCCACACATTTTCATTAAGAATGCATTCCTCTGAAATTTCACTAGATTGCTAAAAAGTTCACCGAGTTTAATTAAAAGTATTTAACCAATATCTTGGTTTTTCTTCTGTGTGCTATATTGGGTTTTACCTTTGGTGATGTAGATATACTGTATAACAGTACTGTATTTGTACCATATTTCTTGTATGTTAGTATAATTCTTTTGGTTCTAATGATGCAATACCTCACATTCTTCCCGATCTGGGTACTGTGGTGCTGGCCTTTTGGTCTATTATAGCTGATTTTGCCAGGATATATATATACAGTATTGTTCTTTATTCTAAATAATTTATTATATCTGAAATTAAAATAAAAAATGGCTGAATTAATTTTACTCTTAATCTTTGATGTAATGGCATATAATAATCGCCTTCTTATCTGTCAGATATTCCAAACAAGGCCTTTAAATTAATGTATTTTTTATAAGGATACCTTAAGAGGGTGTTTCTATGGAGAACCCCTCCAATTCCCTTGAGCTTACCTGACTGATATGTATGTATTAGACTGTGGCATTGGTCAATTCGATTGGAGTTCTGTGCCTACTGGAGACCACGAGCCAGAACCTGGCCCCTTAAGAGAGGCACGAGGAGCAATGGCCTATAGATACTCCCAATGTGGTTGGAGGCATTTCATGTCTGCCATCGAGTTAGGCACCCAGAGAGGTAGGCGTCCCAAAACAAACACCACCTGGTTAAAAATTGCTACCGAAAACCGAACTATCAAGCAGAACTTCTAATCCGCAAACAAGCATGATGTCACACCGCCGTCGCGCCGCTGTCTGCGTAGCTCCCCCTCTCCGGGAAGGGAAGGGGGAGCCTCGGACTCCTGCGCCAGCCATCCAACCTCAGTTCTGAGGCTAGTGTGTTGCATGGCAGTTGTTCGACTCTGGCTCCTGTCTCTAAGTAGTGGTGTACCTTTGATGTTGTTCTGCTGTGTGGTGGTGTGTGAGCCAGGGGTAATTCATGGAGTACTGGGGGCTATTTTCGCTGTTTGACCTTGTAGGTCAAACAGCAAAAAACTACCTCTTACCTGTTTGACCAGGTAGGTAGTAGTACCATTGCTGGTAGGGGTCCAAGGTACTGTGCAGCTTGTCACCTATTACACAGCAGCCGGTTCTGTTCCTCCTGGAAATGTACTTTTGCAGGAGTTTACTCTTTTGTTTGTTGCCTGGTGGGGGGGGGGGGGTCTGCCCCTTATTGTCCATCCCCTGTTAGTCTGGTGGTGCCCCGCTAGGTCCCCGTGATTGTATACGTCGCAGGGGTTCAGCTTTAACTGATCTCTGGGTAATTTTGTCCAATGGTTAGCAGTCAGCTTAAGGGTCATGGAAAACCACATTAGGGCTCATTGGTCCAATGGATGCATCCTCTGGGTCCCTTCTTGCCTTGTGCAAGTTCAAAGGTTGCTCTGTCCCCTTGTCTCAGGGTGACATTCACTGGCTTTGCCTCTGTCATGCTGCCTGTTGGATCGATAACACCTTCGACCTGGAGTCCTGCGAGTGGTGTTCCTTGCTAGTTTTCTAATTCACCCAATCCACTGATAGTGATAATAGGGTGCAGGCAGCATTGGTGTTGCATGCACGGTTTCGGTTGCTGCAACACACTAGGTTGGTTGGTTGCCATTCCAGAAGCCCCCCAACTTCCTCGCTTTTGTTATAGGGACCCGGACTTGGGGGGTGTTAGTCGCTTCGACTTTGGTTTCGTCCACGCCCCCTTGTCTTTCCCCTGCTGTGATTTGTCCTGTTCCCTCCCCCCCCTCCCTGCTGCCGGCTCTCAAACATCTGAGGGTTTCGGAGTTGGTGCAGGGTCTAGATGGTGGTGAGAGACTGGCAGTCTCGGAGACTGCTTCTTCCGGTTCGGCGACAGAGGCATTCAAGCCTGCTCCTCCAGCCTCCTCCAGACCTCGGGGTCTGACCAGCGGACCCCGACCCCCTCCCTTTTCCCGGCTTTTCTGATTGCCTTTTCTTTAGGGGTGGGGAGTTTGGAGGACGCCTCTGCCCCGAGTCCTGGCATGGAGGATCCTGGATCTTGGGTGGAGTTGACTTGGGGGTGCTTGGGCCCTGTTTGACCCTGTTTGGGTGCTGGCATGGGACTTGTTACAGGGTGGGGAGGGGAGGGCTTTTCTTAACCCCTTGTACAAATTTGATGTGGGTTTGGTTATAGGTTCACTTGGGTTCTTTGGTCCCTTCCTTCTGGAGGTTTTTGGTTTCCCGTATCCCACCTAATGAGGTTTGGGAGGCCATTGCGGCATACCTCCTGCGTGACCTGGATTTTGCCTCGATAATGGACCCTTCCTTGTTTGAGCTCGGTTCTATTTTTCTTATTGGATGCATTACGAGGTGCCAGTCATCCTGGTTAACACTGGTTAACGTTGGGGGCGTGTCATTCATTCTGTTGAACCCGCATGCTTGAGTGGCGGGAAACGTCTACTGTGGTTCTTGGTTTACCTGGGGGGGGGGGGGGGTAAGTTGGAGTACCTCAATGCATGCTTGTTTGCACCATTCTTCCTAAAGATATTGGTCAAGTGCAGCTCCATGTGCAGGTTCCCACCCTTTCGGCATCCCTGGTGGGGGAGGATTTGTGTGCCTGGAGGCACTTTGCTGCGGTTTTGCATTTCTTTTCTCCTGCTCGAGCTGTCTTCGGACTGGCTTGAGGAGAATGTGGAGGTGTTAGGGATCAGGCCTGCGTCCGATGCACTTGCCTCGCTGACTCTCGTTGCTGTTGGGGAGGAGCTGCACAGACAGCAGCGTAGCGGCGGTTGTGACGTTATGCTTGTTTTCAGATTTGGTGTTCTGCTCGAAAGGTCGGTTTTTGGTACCAATTTTTAACCAGGTGTGTTTGTTTTGGGATGCCTACCTTTCTGGGTGCCTAACCCGGTCAATGGCAGACATGGAATGCTTCCAACCACATAGAGGTTTCTATAGGTCATTGCTCCTTGTGCCTCTCTGAACTGGCCAGGTTCTGGCTCATGGTCCCTGGTAGGCATAGAACTCTAATCAAATTGACTGATGCCATGTCCAATACATACATACCAGCCCGGTAAGCTCCGAAGAGCCTCCGGGATTCGCCCAGAAAATGGTGTTTCATTGCATTAAATTTTTTTTTTTTTAAGGTTTCCATTCAGTATGCTTCGTAATATTGCCTGAATTAATGAATTTTTTGTGACATTTTAGGTCCTTATTTTGATTTTGAACTCTCATCTCTGTTCAATTTTTAAATTAGATTTTTCTTATTGGCGAGTATACATCACTGTTAATATATTTTCTGGTTTTATGTATATGGGGAGCATAGGAGCAGGGGAAGCTTTCTTAGATTGGTCATTATCAAACTATCTAGTTAAATTTCAGTTTTTGTTGAGAAAGCGTTCTTTAACATAAATATACAAAAGATATAAATGTTGATCTAATGTATATTTCCATTAATGGGGCTTAAGGTGTGAGATGTGGACAATAATTGCATTTACCAGTTTCGGTTAATCTTGAAAAAAAACCCTCGCTTATCTACTGTACATCATTAATAATATTGTGCCTATTGTGTAATCTTAAATTTGTTACGATTACTCTGACTGTGCACTCATCTGGTTTTCTTTGAACTTCAAAATAATAAGCTTGTTTTATTTTCTAGTTTTCTTTATCATGATTGTTTCTAATGGCGATTCTTGATGACAGATGATGATCATTATGGGCGTCATCGGTATCATCGTCCTCATCATCATTGTTGGTAAGTAACGGTAATCTATTACTTTTTGCCATTTATATTTGTGCTTAATTGATGATTTGAGGTTAAGGATACAGTGGTTGATGGGTGGCTTTATTGTTGTTACAAACTGTTCTTAGCAGTGTGTGGGCTCCTGCTGAATTTTCTTGGTTACCATTGTTGAGTGGCAGAAATACGGTGCATATTGCAGATTTTGCATATTATGACAATTTTGAATGATAACGTATCATTGATCATTAATTTAAGCGATATTTTTACAGATTACAGTATACATTCTGTAAACTTGTAAAGTTAATACTTAGTCTCACCTTTTGCATTTATAAATGCTAACTTGGAAATTTGTTAACAGCCCACATTTACAGTGCCATAACCTAGTCTTATGACACAGTATATCCAGATTTTACCCAATTTTATCTTTCCTATGGAGCTTTCAGAGTTCCAGACCATTAAATAATAATGATTACACTGAAATTTTTTATAAGGTTTGGTGTTGCAGTGAGCCTTTGCTGTGACCGAGAGATCATGGTTCAGAACTGGAGGGGTGTATTATGTGAACACTCTTTGCAGGTTTATTTTAAGCTATAGATTACAGTTAATGGATTAGATAGTAAACATAATAAGAAGACTAAATATACAGTACCGTTATATGATATATATATCAGTCAAGAAGTTGATATTTAGTAATGATACTGGTACAATTTTTTTGCATGACTTTGTTTGAAGTGGACATTAAAATATAGATTTAACCAAACAAACTGAATTTTCTAGTCTCTTAAACTTGGAATTTGGTTACTACGGTTTGGAAGAAATCTCTTGGCTATCCTCACGAGCCTCGTATCATATATTAGACTGTGGTAAGTAACAAAATTACGGGAATGCATATATATATAGTATGGGTGCTAACTAGTAGAGGTTTGGCTCTTGGGCTAATCATAAAGGGAGTATTTTTGTTAGGATAGCATGAAATATTTTCTTCAGTTAGGGTAGCATGTGTAGGATGCTATTGGGATAGTTATTTTTATGTATATTTATTTTTAACTTCCTTATCTTGGGTCACTAAATGGTAGCACATCTCTATTATTTAATGCTTTGAATGATATTTAAAGAGAAAGTAATTGGTTTAGCCGTCTTGACCCAAGAGACCCTAAAATTCAATTCTTTGTCAACATTTCCACCCCATGAAAACATGACTCATCCCCAGACCTGTGCAACTAACGCTTACTTGTTACTAATGAGCAGTGTGTTGTGATGAAGTTTGGTGTTGCTGGTATCGGATCCTTACTCACTGGTCCAGTAACGCAGCCTTAGAGAAGCTCACCTCCTCGTACTTTTAACATTATAATATAAAAGTAAAAATAAATTCAAACTTAAAATTTGGTATTAATGTTTTCTAAGATTTTATGGATTTAACACTATCACTAGTAGGCTATAACCTTTCTTAACCCTTTTCTGTGGCACTTAATTTTTGCTTAGGTTACCTCAGAAGGTTATCTTGAGGTTATCTTGAGATGATTTTGGGGCTTTAGTGTCCCCGCGGCCCGGTCCTCGACTAAGCCTCCACCCCCAGGAAGCAGCCTGTGATGGCTGATTAACATCCAGGTACCTATTTTACTGCTAGGTAACAGGGTCATAGGGTGAAAGAAACTCTGCCCATTGTTTCTCGCCGGTGCCCGGGATCGAACCCGGGACCACAGGATCACAAGTCCAGTGTGCTGTCCGCTTGACCAACCGGCTCCATTCAGAAGGCTGCAACGGGCTAAAATAAAAATTATAGTACAAAAAACCCTTCTCTATCCATCTACAACATTAGGATATTGTAAAAAGAAATTATAATGGATGGTGGGAAGAGACAGGAATTTAGTATTTTTTAATAGAACATGCAGTATCATCCAAGTACAATAGCTTTATAGCAGTCCATAACTGATCCCAAAACACCCAGTACGAAAATTGTGCAATTGCCATTGTTGGGGGAATAGGAAGCCTATAAGGCCTATTGAAGTCCCTCTTGCCAATGAATGGCTCTTTCCCAGAATGCAACCAATGACAGTTGCCCTACTGCCACTTATTGCTAGATGGAGAGGCATCATGTGTAAGGAAACTTACCCAAATGTTTTGCCCTGCCCAGGAATCAAACTCTGGTCCAGTCAACCAATTTGCCAAAAGAGTCTTTCCATTTTATTACATTTCTAATAAGAAAATTAGGGCTTGTACCATATTTTTCATGAAAAATCATTTACTATCGCACTCCATTGCAGCCACCCGTCGTCACTCATTTTTCTCCCGATTCTGAGTGAGTGACTATGGCTTGCATCACGTATTAAAATATTTGTAAAAAAATTAAATTTTTATCCAATCAACTTCTGGGTGGTTTCAAAATGAGCGCCTTTAGTTTGTGCACAATTTGATACCAAAATGAAAGACATAACACACACATTTATGCCAGAACACTGGAAAGATATAATTAATTTTGTGGTGACGAGTGTCAAAAAGTGTCCAAAAGTTAAAATATTTGTTAAAATTCCATTTATTGTTCTATTATTATGGGACTAGTTTTAAAAGACGCGCCTTTATTTTACGAATAATTTGATACCAAAATGAAACGCATAACACACACATTTTTGTTATCGAACTGAACGAGAATATACATTAGTCTGTAGGTGTGCCAGTTGGTGCTTGTTCACGGGTAATTTGGCCAACTTTAGGCTTTGCTGTGGGGAGTCACTCTGGGCTTTTGGACCTTATATGCATATACCCCTGTTGGGAATTCTATTGCAAACCCAATGATGCCAAAACAAATGACGTAGCACGAGAATTAAGGTGAGAAAACTGAAACGAGTATACACTTTTTGGTGTCGGCGCACGCTCGCCCGCACCCAACAGCGCATAATGTCATTTCTGCGTCGCGCACGAACGGTGCGTGATAGTGTTTAAAAGGGTTTTGGATAATATACAATAAAAAATTTAAATGTTTTTGTCTTATATACGTGATACGGCCCTAGTAATGTGATACCAGGCTATAAGTGAATTCATTATCAACATCAATATAAACAATAAATGTTTGGCAAGAAATTTTGTATAAGTTGCAAAATACAATTAAGAAGAATTGTGGCCTTTTTTTTCCTGGTTGTACCATTTAATTTTTTATTTTTATTTTTTATTGATACATGATAAAAAAAAATGCTCATACCTTATTTACCTTTTAGTCATTGCACTCAATATGGTAGTCTTGAAAAACTTTACCAAAATTTTCTCCCCTTCCCAGTTTACATTAATAAATCAACTCCATATCCTTCAATATTTATAGCTTATCATTTTCACATAATGGTCTGCTGTAAAAAAAGCAAACTTTAAATATTTTGAAAAAAATATACAGTACTATTTGTGAACTGTGGGGGAATGGGAAGTTTGAAGGAGTCATTTTGCATATTACCACTTTGGTTGTCACTAAATTCTGTTGCCGTTAGATGGCAGCACATGCTGGATTCAGGCACCAGTTTTTAAGTCGAGAACATGGTCAAGGATTACATAATTTGGAAACTTTTCTAGTCATCTTAACATTGCAAATCATCTCTGTAAATGACTATATTTTATCTAGTCACCCATTATTGTCTATTGCAAAAGGGTTAAGAAATAGTTTAGGAGTAACATAAAAGTTTTCTTGCCTAGGTGAGCTGCTCCCCTTTTAGCAGAGTTGCATTACTGTACTTGGTATACAGTAGTAAGCTTTAGTATGGTCAATATTGTGTAATAAAACCCTGGTGATAATCATTAATATTTACAAAAAATATTGACTTGCTGTTATTGTTGACAGTACATTAACACTTTCGCTGCCCGATGATGCATGTTCAGTCATAAAACCAAAATACAGAGTATGCCCGATGATGCAACTGGCGTCAATAATTTTTAGGAATTTGTAGAAATTCCATTTGTTGTCCGAATACTATGCGACTTGTTTTCAAATGTGCGCGAACTTCTGCCCATTCTCTGTATACCCAAAGTGGCATCCTGACCCCACCATGTGTGCTCCCACCCACGCTGGAGGCTCATTGTTCTCGTGACAGTCAGGCCCTCCCCTTGAGTCTAAAGGTTTCCCCCATTCTGGTTATTTTATCTTGTGTATTTGTTTTTACTGTGTTGCAGTGTTTTTATAAACACTGCAAATTGACTTCCAGATGGATATTGATCAAGAATGGCCAATCCATGACGAAAGTATTGAAAGAAACGTGTATGAGGGGAAAAGTTATAGGGTTATCGTTGAAAATATAGAAAAGTGCAAGTTATGTTCTTACATGCAAATACCCCTTTACAACATTCTATTGCAAACAATTTGATACCAAATTGAAAGACGTAGCACGAAAATTGTGGTGAGAAAGCTAAAAAGAATATAAACGTTTGTGGGTGGTGGCGAGTTAGCACGCACCGTACGGCTACCTTGAGGTGCGCAGCAGGTCGCTCGCCGGGGCGGCGAAAGTGTTAATGGTGGGTTAAATTGATGTCAAATAGGGTTTGGCATTCAAAAACACTTCCATGTGCCACAAAACCTTTATAATGCCAAAATTACATGAAATGCTAAACCTAGTAACACTGGTTACTTGTTAGTTCTCATAGTCGGTGTTACTGTTTTATCTTGCCCCAGTTTCACGCTTTCGTGTCACATGCCCCACAGAATTCATTGATTTAATCTTGCATAATGTTTCGACTGGCAATACAAAATGACTTTATTCTTTACTCGTTTTCATTAGGAGAACTGTATCTATTACTCTTGATGCTACTCTTTTTAACCTTTAAAGTGCAGTTATTATCATTAGTTGATTCACAGGAAAATGAGGTTATCTTGAGGTTATCTTGAGATGATTTCGGGGCTTTTTAGTGTCCCCGCGGCCCGGTCCTCGACCAGGCCTCCACGCCCAGGAAGCAGCCCGTGACAGCTGACTAACACCCAGGTACCTATTTTACTGCTAGGTAACAGGGGCATAGGGTGAAAGAAACTCTGCCCATTGTTTCTCGCCGGCGCCTGGGATCGAACCCAGGACCACAGGATCACAAGTCCAGCGTGCTGTCCGCTCGGCCGACCGGCTCCCATATCATACATCCGGCTCAGGTTATCATACATCTATACTATTATTGTCTGTTTTTCACCAGTGATGCTACTATGGATATAATAGCTCTATATGGATGTAGTGAAGTTTATCTTGAGCCATGAATAGTTTCTGCTGCTTCATGATTACCTTATTATGCAAATGCAGTTACGTCAGAAATGTTACTCTGCCGAATTTGTAGTTACCATGATTACCTTACAAATTCCATTTGAACTACTGTACATACTATATGTATACTATGTTCATATGGTTTTCACAACTATATGATTGTATTGAAGTACTGTATATCTGGTCAAGCAGTTCATCATTTGAACATTAAGGAACATCAGAAGGTCTATTGACCCATACAAGACAACTGCCCCATTTATATCAACCCAAATTCATTCATATATGGGGCTATTGGCCCACATATGAATGGGTTTGGGAAGATATAAATAGGAACTGCTTCGTATAGGCCTTGTGCAGTTTCCGTACTCAGTGTTGACCTTGGATTTCTAGGTGGTTATTTTTACACCGATACATAAATACATCAATTCATTCATACATATCGGTGTAAAAACGATCGTCTAGATACCCAAGGTCAACACAGTCATCTTGCTCAGCCACTGTAAATAGCTGCTGGAAGGTTTGATGCAGACAGATGGGTGTTGGGCTGCCACACATTCCACTTGTTCATGGCATGAAACAAGCTGCATTGTAGGTATTCAGTTATTTCCTGTTTTCCATACACTTTGTGCAAATTAATCATTATATAAGACATTATTTTCATATAGGTGGATATGCATACAAATTCATAGCTGCACTTGAGGGTTTAAACAAAAAATTTAAGGCATTATATAGAGGCATCAGATAATCAGTTCATTACCAGGGTTTTACTGTACTTGGTTTTGGCATTTAATTCCATACCTACAATTCTGTCTTTTGTTAGTAAAAAAAAACACCAGATTAAAGGTTGAAATGTAGCCTATTCAAACTTCAGCCTTTTTTAATTTCTATTACAAATGTGTTTAAGGGGTTCTCTACTTTCTTTATGATCACATCAAATGTTTTCCCCAAATGTTCTTCTTTGGTGTGTAAGGATCCGAGCTCCAGTTTCAGCTTAATATGGTGTTGGTGTTTACAGTGTTTGGTTGTATGGGTTTTATTTCCCTGATTTCAATAAAGTATTATAATTTAATAGCATAAATTAACATGAAGTCTAATCCCGAGTTTTTCTCTTATAGTTTACTTCATGTAAATCGCCGTGTATCAATGTCTTCTGTATGTGCGCTCTTGACAAAACAAAAATAAAGGTCAGGCTCTGTGTGAATGTATGATGCCCTGGTGTGTGTTGACATGTCTTCTAATTGTTTCATCGTGTGTACTAACTGTTGCTCACACAGACACACTCTCCTTCATGGAGTACTATCGCCCATGTGTGCAATGAACCGGTGAACTAGAGTAACCTGTATTGTTTTGTTAAAGTTATAGTGCAGACCAGAGTGGATACACTATTTTGCCTGGGTAAGTTAATCAAAGTGTCTTGTCCCGGCATTAATATTGACACATTTTGTTTTTGCTCACTCACAGGCATTTAATTGGATTGTTAACTCCATGAAGGTGAGGGATAGTGCCTCTGGTGATATTGGTGTTGGTGGTTGTAGCTCTGATGTAGTGGTTGGTTGGCAGTAGCAGCACTTGAGAAAGCTACAGTTTATGGGTAACAACCGACATTTTGATTACGGGAGGATATTTTTTGGTAAGCCCCCTGCTTAAAGCCATTGTACAGTACTTAAAAATAAGTCTTGAGGAGAAAGTATTTTGCTATTATTTAAAAAAGATTGTACAGTATTAGTTTCATTGGCACTGTGAAATGAAATTGTTATAAATTCCTCATCCCTTAGAGCATTAAGTGATAATAAAATCTTAGTGAGTAGCTCCCTAGTAGGTTAGTGGTTTTAATAACCATTGTCACCCATGAACTACAGCTCCCTCCCAGGTGTCTGTTAGTGTAGGGCATTCACATACCATCACTAAGTGAGATGTGCAGCAGTTCTGAGCCTTCTGCATAGATGCAATAGGGCTCACAATAGCTGACCTCATCATGCATGTGCAGTTACCGAGGAACCTGTACAACTGGTGATGGCTGGTGGGGTGGGGGACGGGTTCCTTTTTTTTTTTTTTTGCTCTTTTTTCTTGGTATATATATATATATTTTTTTTTAATCACATACTAATACCTCTTGTTACTCTAGACCTGAGTCAGACCTGTATCGGTGGGCGCCTAGTCAAGTCTTTGTGGCGTCACAGGTGGGCTCGATCTCTTTCTCTACAACACCATCATCATCGTCTCGGCGTTATGTACCTGTCTCCCTTCTTCCAGTTGATATTGCCTTTAAGAACTGATAAAAATTTACACCACTTTTCCTTTCCTGCCTTCTTTTCGGTGCAAAGGGCCCTATCTTCCAAAAGGAAGTGAAAACAAGACGGAAAATGTAGTCAACACTAACGCTCAACCCATCAACCCAACAACCAACACCATGATGAATAACGCCAATAACGCCCCTCACTCTTTCCAGTCAAGTTGGGCTTAGTCGAGGTGTAGTGAGTCACCTCTCTCCTCTCACCTACTGTGAGGTAACGAGATCTACAGTTCACGGGAATGGTCCACTGGGACACAGTTTACACTCTATTTGTAAACATTTATACTTAAGGCAGAATGCAAAGGTGCCTCCATTAGAGACACAGAATGCCAAATATGAGGAACTTGCAGTTGCCTCGCTATCACATACACTAGGGGTAGTTTTCATTTTTTCGCGGAGGTTGCGTGGTTGCCTGGTTACCTCGGTTTTTGAGGAATGACTCATCTATACATGGCTTGACTTTCCTGATTGTGTATACATGATTATTTAATTAGTTTCAATACAGTAGAAGTGTAGTTATATACGAATATGGTTTAATTTGAGCAATTTCACTTAAAAAAAGTAAATGCAATGCATTAATCAGGAAAGTGAGGTTTTAGGCCCTACATGAGAGACACTGGTGCCAACTTGTTGGTCGTGCACGCAGCTTGTACTTGCCTGCTTATAAAATCTTATCTGCTAGAATGGTCTGTTCATGCAACTTGTATGTTCCTCATGCACTTTACATGCATCATACACGCACCTGGCACCCTTGACATTATGCAGGCTACACCTCGTAATCAAATTAAAATTAGATTTTGAAGCACTGTGTACAGTATATAGTATTCATGTAAGCATAAAATATTAATATATGATTAATTATTAAGTTAAATTCTGTAATTAAATTTAGAGGTGTAATTTGCATTATGTGTAGTGTGCTTTTTTTCAGTCATTTGAAATACTGTACTGCACCTTTTAAGAAGTCAATTTTGCTCTTCTAACTTATGCAGTGGGATGATGCACGAGTCCATCTTTACTCCACATCCATGGAAGGGATTCTATTCTCAACTTTATTCCAAATTCTATTTTTTTTTTTTTTTTTTTACCAACAAAACCTTTGCTCTTGATTAAATCCTTTTAAACAACATAGGTAATGGGAAAGAGATTACTTTGAACTTGGAGGGAAGCTTATAATCTTGAAATAGTATCTGAAAGTGACATTTTAGGTGCTTTCTATGTTACCTTGAAAATGTAAGTAAATTTAATTTTTTGTACTGTATTTGGGAGGGCATACACCAGAAGAATGTTTTGCACCATGATCTTGTATACTGTATCAAGACAAAGGTCAATAATGGCAATATTACAGACTATACTTTTATATTGTGTAAGTCTTGTCCTTACTGTTGGTATTTAGA
This sequence comes from Procambarus virginalis, assembly GCA_020271785.1. Taxonomy (NCBI): domain Eukaryota; kingdom Metazoa; phylum Arthropoda; class Malacostraca; order Decapoda; family Cambaridae; genus Procambarus; species Procambarus virginalis. Next base: position 18,954,429 of record WNGS01164858.1, read on the forward strand.
TTTACAAAGTTGCCTTCAAATTTTCATGACGGAATAGGGTATTTTAACAGGAGACAGGAGGAGTTGAATTCCTTGTCCTGGACAACTAGACAACTGACTAAAACCATGGATGTATAATCTGTGGCATTGGAGTTTGGACCATGTATATATGCATAAACTAAGTAATAGTTTTTAAGCTAGGTAATCTAGTAGATTTGATAGTAATATGTATGTACTGTACCTGCATTGGAAGCACTTTCGGATGAGGTTAGATATACTGTAGTACATTTAGAGTAGAAGTGAGTCTTTATTCTTGCTTAACTAAACTGGGGATATTAAAAAATCGTCTGAAGATGATCTAGTTAAAGTATTGTATTACAGTTTAGTAGACTAGTGAAACTAGGTAAGCAAGAGTGTTGACCTGTGATCCGACGTGTAGACACCGGTGGTCATAGAATAGATGGTCGTTGCTGCACATAACGATCGTTTCCGAAGGTGGCAACTATGGCTGGACACTATGCTGTAGATACTGTCTACGTCACTCTACTACACTTTTTTTTACCTTGCGTTAATAACTTTGTTGTGATTGTTTTTCTCAGGTTATGCATGACTAATATTAACTAAAGGTTTGCATGAGCATTTTATCTTGTATGTTATGTATTTACATTGAACTTTTGATGTATATTGCATTTTTCTTTTTAATTCAAAGTTTGGAATTTTCTTGTATTTCAATTATTTCATAATTTAATTAAATATTATTGAAATTTTCTGAATAATTTTAAATAAAGTTTTTTGGAATTTATTTTAAGTATAATTTTATTTGACTAAAAATTTTCATTAATTTATCAGTACACTTTGCAATATACAAAATCATTATTTATTCCATACATTGTGGGTTCTTATATAAAGTTTAAACTTTATTGAACTTTTTTTTTTATATATGCAATTTTACTTTTGTGGCTTTGTTTTATGTTTATTAAAGGTTATTTTGGTGGGCCTAAATCGGATAAAATAACTTTCCAAATAATTGCACTCTACTTCAGTACTTCAGGAATTGTGGCAGGTATTGGTGCCTGTTGTTAATCCAACCAGTAAAGTGAAACTGGTACAGCTTATCAATAGTACAAAATTATTTATATATATATATATATATATATATATATATATATATATATATATATATATATATATATATATATATATATATATATAATATTATATAATTTTTTTTTAATTGGAAAATAGGTCAGTAGGCATGTTACACAAACATGCCTAGTAATTTTAATTAATTTTGTTTCCATAACTAATTTTAGTGGCTGCAATTCTACTAACATTTCAATGCTTTATGGTACCCAGTTAATGGTGGTCTTGATCATTCAGAGCATAACATTTCCTTTAATTTTTTCTATATATATATATATATATATATATATATATATATATATATATATATATATATATATAATATATAATATATAATATATAATATATAAATATATATATATATATATAATATATATATATATTTATATTTATATATTTTTTGTTTGCTTAAATTGTTCACTGACAAATGTAGTGTGCTGAATTATCATGCAACTTACTGGAACTTGTAGGCACAAGGTATTGACTTTCTCTTCTGGGTGATGATGTACCCAGTTTTGCCGACATCCTCTGAAACGCCCAGAGAGATCATGGTACAAGAAGAAGTTCTTGCTCAAATTTTGGATACTTAGATATGCTAGTGAAGCAAGGCAAGCTGGGAAGGTATTAAAAGTGAATGCCACCTTGCCATTTGCAACAATTATATCATTGCAAGTTTGCCTTGTTTGCCTAGTGTGTTTAAGTAGGTGAAGTGTATCATGTGATGTCTGAGGCTAGAGCATCATTATTTTACTAGACTTTACTGAAACATTGTTGGCCTGCTGCTGTGCGTGTACTGGTGAGTAGAGGCACAATTGTTGGGCAGCAACTACGTGTATTACAGTCCAGTAACTTTACACATGACTGGCTATTGTTCATTCACTGTGCACCTCCCAGCTAGTATTGTCACAGGGTTTGCTACCAAATAATTAGCCTTTTGTGCCATTAGCTACTTCATGTACCAGGCTGAGGAAAATGTGGAAACAACAACTGAAATGCTTTCTAGTAATTTTACATGAAAGTTCATGTGTGCATAACATGCACATTATACCAGAAGGAATACAGAATTATATGAACATGTTTGCTGATGACAATAAGCTACTAGGGAAGATAAATGATTGTCATGCCCTTAAAGAAGGCCTGGACAAAATAAGTATATGGAACAACACTTGGCAAATTGAATTTAATGTGAATAAATGCCACATTATGCAATGTGGAACAGAAGAAAATAAGTCACACACAACCTACAAATTGTGACAAAGCTTCAAAGAATGCTGATATAACAAAAGAGGTCTAGGGGTGGCTCTGGATAGAAAACAGTCACCCAAGGACCACATAAAGAACAATGTGAGAGGAGTGTATGCTATGCTCTCCAACTTTAGAATTACTTTTAAGTACACAAATGGTGAAATATTAGAGAAACATAAATTTGCATATATTCGGCCCATTTACTTGCCAATGGCAATAGTTTTATATCCAATAGCATTATTAGCCCTCATTTATGTTATTCACTTGTATACACTTGCAATATTACCATATAATTGCAACTCGTTCAAATATGTATATACAGTGGCACCTAAACTTATGACTGCCCCTACTTACGAATTTTTCGAGTTACGACGTAAATTTTGAATCACGACCTTTGCCTCGACTAGCGACTTTGTCGATATGCGTATGGGTCGATCGATCGCGTAGTAACTGGTGGCACGGCTGACCCCACCTCTGTTTACCCGAGTCGCCCACTTAGTGACAATCGTGCTTGTGAAGAATTTCATTATTTTTCTGAGGGGAGCCCCTACGGCTTCCAGGAGCTATCCAGGCTGATATGGATACCCTAACTATTTTGCATCAGTCAATGTGGGTGGAGTTCTAGGACTACCAGGGACTATGAGCCAGAACCTGGCCCCCCTCACAGAGGCACAAGGAGCAATGTCCCATAGAAATGCACATGTGATTTAGAGCATTCTATATCTGCCATTGACCGGGACAGGCACCCAGAAAGGTAAGCGCCACAAAACAAACCCCTGTTCTGCTTGAAACAACGAAAATTGTTAACGAGTGACCAGAACTCTCCAAAAGAAAAAAAAAAGGAAACAAGCATGACGTCACACGAGCCGCACCGCATCTCTGCGCAGCTCCCCGTCCCCAAGAGGGGGAAGGGGGAGCCCCAGACCCGCGTGCCTGCGATCCATACCTCAATTCCTTGGCTGATGGGATTGTGCACAGTCATGTGGCTCCAGCTCCGGTCTTCTTCAGTGCTGCCATTGTTTTCAGTACTGCTCTTCCAGTGGTCGTGCGAGATGGGAGTATTATTCTCAGGTACTCGGGCTGCATGTGCTTAGGGTCACCTTCCCCGAGTGCCTTGTAAGTACCCCTATAACAGCGGCCGGCTCTGTTCTCTTCGGGTACGTTGTCTTCTTGCAAGGTTTTCTTTTTTGTTTTTGCCTGGTGGGAGGTCTGTCTTGTGTTCTCCCCCTCCCCCTTATATTAGGGTTGTTTGTGTGGTGGCATCCCCTGCTTCGCCCTCGTGAGTGGACACGTCCCGTGAGTTCAGCTTTTAGCAGTTTGCTTGGTAGTTTTGGGGCGCCGGTTAGCAGTACTCTGCCTTGGATAACCTTTAGCAGACCCATTCTAAGGGCCCTGGAAAACCCCGCGGGGACACTCGGGTCCAATGGATGAGATCCCTGCGTCCCCCTCGCTTTGCGCGAGTTTGAGGGATGTTCTGTCCCCTTGTCTCAGGGCGACACTCCTTGTTTTTGCCTCCGTCATGCTGCCTGTTGGGTCGGTGACACATTCGACCCCGAGTCCTGCAAGATTTGTTGCTTGTTTGTGGCTCCATTTCCCCAGTCTGTTGTTGACATTCCTCTGGTGCAGGCGGCTCGCGCACTGGTTTAGTTGCTTCCCCGGATGCCCCGAGGCTGCCCTGTCTTGCTTCTCAGGACCCGGACTTGGGGGTTTTGGTTGCGTCGGCCTTGGTTTGGTCCGCGCCCCCCTTGTTCTTCCCATGCTGTAGTTCCTTCGGTCCCACTCCCCTCCTGCTTCTGGCTCCTAGGCGTCTGAGGGCTTCGGGTCAGGGCAGGGTTTCGAGGGTTGAGACTGGCAGTTTCGGGGGTTGCCCCGTCCGGGGTTGCATCGGAGGCGTTCGAGTCTGTTCCTCCAACCGTAGCTCAGGGGTCTGACCAGTGTTTTTTCTCTTCCTGCTATTTCGGCCGCCCCCACTTTTTCTTGTGGGGCCGGGGATTTGGAGGACGACTCGTCCCCGGGGCCTGACGTGGTGGTTCCTGGGGTTGGGGAGGGGCTGACTTGGGAGCCTTGGGCCCCGTTGGACCCCTCCTGGGTTTTCCCGACCTTCTGAGCGTGGATTACTGTTACAAGGAGTGGGCTTTTCCTTTCCCCCCTCTGCGTATGAGTTGACTTTAGGTGTCGGCCCCTCCCCGGGTGCGGTTCTGTAGGGCGTTTTCTTCACTTCCCACCTTTCTTCTCTAGGGCCTGTGTTCTGCATCATGCTGCGTTCGTTTTCTGTTGTCTCGGGTCCTGCGTGGCCATGGGTCTCGGATGCTTTTGGGTGCATCTGTACCTCTGTGGTTTTGTGCTTGTTGGTCTTGGATCTCAAAGGTTCAGTGGGTCTTCGTTGCTTCTGCATTCTAGGCACGTCTGTCACCTTCCTGTGGGGCTTCCCTCCAGTCCTTTCCGGGACTCATTGGTACTCTATCTTTCTTTGTCTCGACATTACTGTTATTAGTTCCATATTCCTTGTTGGCACCCTCCTCGGGAGTCGAGTGGTGCAGCCCGGACCTCCTGTGTCCTGTGCATGCGTCGTGGGTGATTGTTTTGTTCTGGTCGGTGTACACCTGGTGGTGCACTGCTCTCGCTCATCTTCTCTCTCTCCAATCATCGCCCCCTGGATATTGGGGAAGTTTTATATGTGGGGAACAAGTCTAATTCTTTCTCTGCTTATGGGTGTGAGGTGGCTGGGAGTGGCACTTCCTCCGCCTCTCCACTGCCCCTGCTCTACAGGTGAGATTCTACGGTCTGGTGTCTTGTTAGCTGGGACTCTGGACGCTCATTCATTGCCGTCGTTCAGCGCTGGCTGCACCCTTATATATATGTTCTGTACCATTCTGATGTCTGATCCCAGTCGCAGTTGGGTCTGTATGTGTGGGTGGTTCGAGAGAAAATATGTAGCAGACATAATATAGGAAAATAGATTGGTTAGAAAGGCGGGGTCCAAGAGCTAATAGCTCTATTCTGCAGGCACAAATAGTAATAGTAAATACAATGTTGCCACAATAACCTCCCTCCCCCTCACACAACGTTTAGGGGCACTACTCACCGTGGAAAAACAGAAGATTAAACAAAAATAAACACTGATGAATAGGCTAAATTAACTTTGTTCTGAAACCTTGCTTTGCCTGACTTGTAATTGTCCGACATGAGCAGTTTTAAGAAGATTTTTAGCTCTTCTTGTCTACTAGATCATCCCCCTCTCTCTTCTTTGAGTTCATCTATCATCCCTTTCCATACCTGTTCCCTCTGTCTCCTGCTCTCCCCATCCTTAATATTCTCTTTCACACTTCCTCTCTCCTTGTATTCTTCCTTTCTTCCCTTCCATATCTGCATCCTCCCTTCATGTCTCTCCCGTTTATGTATTCACTCTATCACAATATTCCAGAGACCACTTTCACCGTCGTCCTCACCTTCCTTCACCATCTTCTTCGCCTCTCTTGCCTCCCTTCACTGTCTTCCTCACCTCCCTTTCACCACCACTCTCGTTTCCCTTCGCCGTTTCCATTTGCACCTCTCATTACATCTTCACACATCCCTCACTCCTCCACATGATCATTTTTCGTTACCTCGTCATACTCTCCCCTCGTCCCTTTCACCCCTTTCCCTTCGCTTCCTTTCCTCCCCCCTCCCCTGGAGCCCCCTTTACCCACTCTCCCCTTACCCAGACAACAAATCTGGCACACCGGTACGTCGCAGCACACATTAAGGAAAACTCGGTCCTACGTAATGTGACCCTTGTCCTGGGGACTTCCTGATCAAGCCTTTGCTAATTCAGGCTCGTGTTTTCAGTTTACAGCTTGCGGGGGCTAACTGCACAATGACTTACCTGTCTTTGTTATTATTTGTTATGTGATTGTTATTGTTGTTGTGTATCTGGGTATTATTGGCAAAAAAATGGCTTATTTTTTGTTGGATTATTACTATTATAGTGTTCTTTTTAATTGCTTCATCATTAATCTAATATTTATATTTTAGTGTCATGCTGTCTTTTGGGATTATAGGGGTTCCTTTTGGATAATTACTTAATTTTGTAATGAAAAGTAGTAATAAATTATTATTATTATTATTATTATTATTATTATTATTATTATTATTATTATTATTATTATTATTATTAATTGTCAGTATAAGTATCTACTAATTGCAAAAGCAGTAGTAATTAATATTTTTATGGTTCTATTATTATTATTATTAAGAAATATCAGCATCATTATTCTCACTAAAACCATCGCCATTTTCTCATCTTTTACGATCAATGTAATTGTACAGCAACACTTAATGTCCCAAGAATGTACGCAGGGTGAGGTGGCGTGTCACCCGGGATATGACTGCAGCTGCCATAATACACACTTAAGGGGTAATGATTTTGGACACGGCTGAGAATGAATTGTATGAAATCATGATAGTGTATATATTTAAAAAAAATAATTAGAAATTCCGAGGGCTGTCGAGGTTGTTAAACCTTTGCTTCTCGCATTTCTTTCGTAAATTGAAATCTGAATTTGTAACTCGGTTCGTTATGTGGAACTCTTCTTGGCAATGAATCAGAGGCGAAAACAATGTTAGAAACGTCACAGGAAAGTGAAAGAGAGAAAGAGAGAGAGAGAGAGAGAGAGAGAGAGAGAGAGAGAGAGAGAGAGAGAGAGAGAGAGAGAGAGAGAGCGTGTGGGCAAAGGGTGTGCAATAAGACAAGTTGGACGTGGATCAATGGAGCCAATTTTAAATCTGATGTAAACTATGCTCATAAAGTGGATGTTATGGAACAATTGTTGCTCCCTGAGAGGGCCCCCACTGGGCGGTGTGAGGTACTCCTTGACCGTTATTAGGGACCCACTGGCTGGTGGAAGAGACCCAATGCCCAGTGTGAAGGGAGCCCTGAGCGGTATGAGAGAATCACTAGTTGAAGGAAGGATCCTTTGGGCCAAATGATGGACCCACTGATTGGTCGAAGGGAAGCTTTAGCTGGAGCGAGAGACCCCTCTAGTCGGATCACTGTCCAGTGTGCGGAGACCCTTTGGCCGGTTACGAGGGACCTCCCTGGCTGGTATGCGGGGTCCATGCTCCATTACAATAACAATCCATCCATTTTGCTCATCCCAACATCATCAGTCACCTGCCACCATCCCTATGATCAACCATCTCCGCATGATAGATTTCGTTGAATTTTGCAATGACGAGAATTATTCCTTTCGATTTAGCCTTCCATTCCCTTTTCCTAGTAGCATTACCCCTGCCCTTGACCATTCCCTTTGACTCTTTCCCTTTGGCCCCTCCCCATGGCCCATCCCCCTTGACGCCTTCCCTTTCTCTTGGTACTCTCCGCTACCCTATGCCCCTGTCTCGCACCCTTTATGCCAACTATAACCTCTTGCCCTTGACCCTTCCTTTCCACATCCCTTGATCTTTAAATGTGTTACCCTGTTTTACCCCCGCGATCATGTGCATCCCATTTCCCTTAACCCAGTCCCTCCCATCTCGTCCCCCTTCCCCCCTTTCCGCCCTTTCTAGTTATTACTGAAGGAACCCTAAAATCATATTTTCACGGCACCTTATTTTAGCACGATTTCCATCCGCGTCGGGAAAGTTAATGGGAGCCAAGTGTCTAGCGAGAGATAGAACGAAGATAGTAACTATCACAGCAATGATAGTGAACATGGTGGAAGTGATCACACTGATGATAGTGAAGATGATGAAGGTGTTCACAGTGATAGTGGAAATGGTGAAGATAATAACAGTAAGTATATTGGATCAACTTCTCCACACACACTTAATACTTGGTAATCTTGAATGCTATCGATTGCAGCGTCAAAATTTCAGTAACATTGTGAAATGGAAAGCATCGCAATTTTGACACAATGTTTAACTAATGATCATTGCCCTTGAAAGGCTAGGTGAGCTCAGTAAGTTATATTTGTCGCTTGTCAAGTAGAGAGAGAGTGGTGGTACACAGTTGACAATAAGTAAATTCTCGTTAGCCAGCAATCCAACCTCTTGTTAATGAATGAGAAAACTTTACAAGTAAGTGACTCGAAACCCATTACGTCCCATCTCTTTACTCACAAATGATTACGTTCGAACTGTACTGTTCGCAAATGATCCTTCGATCTTTTATGTACATTGTTTCTCCCTCATCCTATGTTCGAATTGCACGTTTAAAAACGCTTCACCCACGTACTGCACATACAAATAATTACCAACAGAATCAAAATACCTAACCTAACCTACCCTAGGCCCAAATATAAGCAAAATTTATAGTATTAATACTAATTAACATTCGAGAAAATAATGTTTTTGGTAACACATTCATACTGACTAATGTGTCTTTGATATCGACACTGGCTTGGACGAGCCCAGCCTGACGACACGTAGCTCGTTAAAAGCGTCTTAGCTCTCCAGGCTCGTGTGGCGCTCCGCCATCGAGTCGTGACATGTGGGGAACATTAGACGTGTTAAGTTAATTTCGCGATACAACACAGAAACCTCCATGGTCTGTGAGCGTCCATGATGGTCTAAATTCTTTTTTGTTTTATATACAGCATAACTGCATTGGTTTTGTTCTGTTTTGTTTTATATACAGCATAACTGCATTGGTAATCCGTGTTCTGTTTTGTTTTATTTACAGCATAACTGCATTGGTTTTGTTCTGTTTTGTTTTATATACAGTATAACTACATTGGTAGTCCGTGTTCTGTTTTGTTTTATATACAACATAACTGCATTGGTTTTGTTCTGTTTTGTTTTATATACAGCATAACTACATTGGTAGTCCGTGTTCTGTTTTGTTTTATTTACAGCATAACTGCATTGGTAGTCCGTGTTCTGTTTTGTTTTGTTTACAGCATAACTGCATTGGTAGTCCGTGTTCTGTTTTGTTTTATTTACAGCATAACTGCATTGGTAGTCCGTGTTCTGTTTTGTTTTGTTTACAGCATAACTGCATTGGTAGTCCGTGTTCTGTTTTGTTTTGTTTACAGCATAACTACATTGGTAGTCCGTGTTCTGTTTTATTTTCAGCATTACTGCATGATAGTCTGTGTTTTGGATTGTTTTATTTAAAGAATAACTACAGTTATAGTTTATATTCTGTATTGTTTTATTTACAGCATAACTGTATTTCACTTAACAAACAATAACAGTAAACATTTGGTCGCTTGCCGAAATGTCGCAATATATTGGAAATCATTACAGTATTTGGAAATATACAGAAGCCTAATACGCATTCATTTGATTCCTTGGAGATTGGGAACCAGAGCAGGGAGGCACTCTTGGCTTGACTGATAGTATCACAGAACAGAGACTGAAAAATTAAATATTCAAACTTATCTCTAGACATGACAAAAGTTTGTATCCCGTCTACGTCATTGCTACTCTATAAACAAACCTAACTTAATGCAATCTAACCCAATCCATCCAAACCCAACTCAACATAACCTAATCTAACAAAAATGTGATATAAAAATATCGTGTTATATATATATATACATGGTGTGGGCGAGATGTGTGACGTCATAATGTTTATGCCGATACAGGTTTTAGAGTTTATTGAATAAAAAAGCAAGGAATAAATACAGCGTGTATGCGAAGGAAAATCACGTTTCCATCGTCAACTTTGGAGATATCTTTAGCACACCAGATCTAAACCACGACTCTAGCCCTTATCCTCCCCTTGACCCCCCCCCCTTATGACGTCACATGTGGGGGAAAGAAGGGGGATTTAATCCCGTCTCTCGGCCCGAGGGGGGGGGGATATTGACCAGCTCATGGACACAACTAGTCACGTGACTTCAGAGACTGTAAATTCCCTTGGACTGAACTGGCGGTCGAGAATAGGGCTGTGATTGACTCTAGGACGGTTCTTGTAGCAGAGGAAGAGGTCATGAACACAGACTTAAATGTAAACAGGAGTTACCGAACAAAATAAACATTTAAATTATATATAAATACCACTGTATATATATATATATATATATATATATATATATATATATATATATATATATCTATATATATATATATATATATAATATATATATATATATATATGCATATATCTATATATAGAGAGAGAGAGAGAGAGAGAGAGAGAGAGAGAGAGAGAGAGAGAGAGAGAGAGAGAGAGAGAGAGAGAGAGAGAGAGATGCACCTCCAGGTTGCTTTTAAGCTTCGTTTATAGTAATTATAAAACTCAAATATTAAACCATTTAAACCATTATACGTATTACAGAAAATACGAGCCACTTTCCATATCACACCAACATTCAATATTGCCACACAGCGTGTGTTCCCTTGCGTGGTCTCACGTTATACTCGAGATTATCCTCCCAACCCACCTCCAGACGTCACGTGTATAAACAGAGAACATAATAGCAATTTCTCAAGAATTTCTTAACGTTGAGTTAAGAGAAAATAGAACTTGAAGAAGAACAAGTGCCTTATGTATGAGCAAGAACGTGAAGCTAAATACAGAACGCGAGAAAGAGGGAAGGAAATTTATTAGGAGCAGTGCATATTTACGCTAGAATGACTGTATAGAACTTGAATGGGATATGAGGACAAGGAGTTGGAATGTAAGGACAACACGGAGGAGAATGATGACAACGCGCTGCTGATATGAGGACACTGAGCTGTTGATATGACACTGAGCTTTTAATTTGAAGAAACTAAGCTGATGAAATGATGACACTGAGCTGTTGATATGCGGACAACGAGTTGGGATATGAGGACAAGGAGCTGGGATATGAGGACAACGAGCTGGATATGAGGACAAGGAGCTGGGATATGAGGACAACGAGCTGGGATATGAGGACAACGAGCTGGGATATGAGGACAAGGAGCTGGGATA
>WNGS01164858.1:18965686-18980068 GCA_020271785.1 Procambarus virginalis
GTGTGTGGGTAGGGTTCCTTCCTTTAAGATTCTTGTTTAGGGTGTGTCCAGTGCCCTCAAACAACCAACCTTGGGAATAAATTACATTTTATATATATACTGTATATATACATAATCGTTATCAGTAGAAGAAATCTGCTCTCTGTCTGCAATAATTTTTTTTATTTTTTACATATTACCTTGTGTAAATCTTTTTCAGTTTTCATTTGTATGTTCCTGAACGAGGGTTGTTCCAGATTTGTAGTTTGCATGTGCCTTATGTTTTTTTCCCCACTCGAACACAAGCTGTTGGCGAGTTAGATAAGGTCATGTCGTTTCCAGGTTAAGTCACCCGTCTTTTTGCTGTTGACTTGCCCTGTACAGTCTTGTAGTCATAAGTCTGAAACTTTGTACAGTTTTAACTCTAGATGTTCTTCATGCAAAGTGTTTAGTGACTTCCTTCCTCATAGAGTATATACTGTAGTATACCTTCTTGATTCAATTGCAAGAGTTTCTTAATGTATCTGTTGTTGATGATCTTACCCTGTTTACCCACTCACTAGAGTAAGATATATCTGGTAAGAGCAGTTCTGCTTTAGACACCTAGGTATTAAGATGTGAAACTACTCGTAATAGTCGGCTTTCACCCATTGATCTCATAATACGTAGTTGAGAGCACCTGCAGCTTGTGTTAGATCTATTATAATGGTTTAGTTTGCCCACAATATATTTTGCCTCATGGCTGTTATTCTGTTTTTGTTTTTTTTAAACTAGTTTGGGCCGTAAGTGACTCGCAGTGAAGACGAGCAGCTGGGCTTAGATGAGAAGAACGAAGTGGTGTGATGACTGTCGTGGATGTCAATTGTTAGGTCTGGATGATTGCTAATGTAAATATTACTATGAATCATCTGCCAACATCCATGGTATCATTGTAATTATTGGATGGAAGTACCACAAAACAGTGTTCACTAAATGGCTAGTATGCTACCAACAGATTCAGCATCTTATGATTAGGGGTCTCATCATTATCTTTGAATTCATCGTCAACTTAGGAATTTTAATAATGACTTTTGCCTATTGAAAATAAACGCCTATTTTCCCTTTTATAATTATGAATATCTTGCTAGTCATTGGCACTAATACATGAATATAAAGTATAAATTAAATATATATATATATATATATATATATATATATATATATCTATATATATATATATATATATATATAATATAAAAGGAAGTGAATCTGTTATTTATTTCTTATCCTGATTTGATATTTATATTTTCCTGTAAAGGGCCTTTCCCGAGTCTACCATGGATATAAAATTCCTTTGTTTGAGAGCACATTATATCCTAAGTTTTGGCTAAGTAAGGCCCTCTTCTGGAACAGCCCTATTTCATCATTCCACACCATTAGTGGGTCACGGTTTTAATGTTTTCTGCTCATTTTGCTTAAGGAAGTTTCTACAGCTTCTATCGTTACAGTCCCAGAGAGGAAGGACCTGTGGCAAGTATTACCAGTCTTATCATGCCCAATTGGCAAGAAACTCCACAGTGGTTAGAGAATGTGCCTTCTGCAGTTGATTGTAAATTTTCCTCCAGTCCACAGGTTCCTCCTGTCTGGTAAATTTATCTTTTAAGTGCATAGAAGGAATGTTTGTGTTGTAGCAGGAGGCACACCAGAGGCAAGTGATGCCCTTGGGTAGCAGTGTTGCCATTCCATGCCCTGAGGTGTCAGTTGTGCTACTCTCGCACTTGGTTGCCGGACATGTATCGTATGGTAATTTATTATGTATTATATATTTTAAGCGTCAGCAGAGTACGAGTGAATAAAATCTACGCAAAGGGTTTGGACTGGTATCACTAGCTATTACTCGACTTGTGGGGTGCCTCCCAAATATGACCCAAAAACTCGGATTAAAGTGCCCAAGTTATTGTATCATAATATCCCCAAAGACTTTATGGCTTGTTAGATGGTGTGTGAATAGGCTTGGTATAACCCAATGTTTACATCCAGAAGCCTAATCGTTATTATTAACAATTATTATTCTTTAGGAGTCCAACATATCTACTGCTCTGTAGTGATGTATCAAAGTAGAAGTAATATTACTCTGTTAAACGTGAAATATAGTGTGTTTATGTCTGTCATTTTTTTATTATGCCCTTATATGTAGTGTGGAAGTGTGTTGGTAAAGTGAGAAGGGTGATTTTTGTAATTTTTATTAAAAAAAAAAGGAAATTGGCTTGCTTGTTTTAACACAAGTTACTGATCACTTAAATTGCTTGCAGTATTTTTAAAATTATTATTTTATCAAAACTTACTCTTGTAATTAAAGTAATAAGACATTTAAAAGAATATCACCAACTGGGCTTATTGGTTTTCTGCAATCTACATTGAAAAGTTTTGGTAAGAGAATAAATTCAAATTTCATTTTCTTTCATATTGATAAGAGGAATTGCCCTTCTCCATTCCCTGTTTGTATATGGGAAAGACGATTGATCCCTTTCTCTTTCCTGGATAATTTTTGGATATTTATATATCTTTGCATTCTCTAATAGTGAAGAATTGTTCTGTAACTTATCACAAGGTCAGTTTTTTATTTATCATGCCTCTTCACTTTCATAACCAAAACTCATGGCCCAGTTTTAAATGAGTGCAATTCAATGCAATTCCAGTTCAAAATGACTACTTAACTCCAAACATTCTGTTTGGTTTAATATTGTGAAGTAAGTGTAGAGGCAATTAAGTGTATTTTCATTGGTGTGTAATTGTTGTACATGTCTCATATTATTGGTCATAACTTACATGTACATACATACATGACAGTTTACACAAACATTTTGGCATTCCGAGGGATCTGTCAGACATTATTACTTTCCCTATGTTTGATGATACAGTACACGCATGATAAAACCTGCTAGTTATGGTAATCATCAGTTTACTATGAGGTTGTACTTGAAGTACAATGTGTATTAAACTGTGACCATCGTTAGTTTATATTTGTTGTCTCGTCTCTCGCCTCCCTCCCAACCCGCCAGAACTCTTCCAAGAGGGCAACCAAGACAGTGTCCAGGTGGCCATATCCATGCATCATCTAACCTGTTTAATAAGCTTTGTTCTCACTAAACTATGCTTTCTTTTGTTAATGAGTTTTGTAGCTTGGTGATTTATTTATTTATTTTAACTACAACACTTGCTCGTCACCTTCATCCTCAACAATTAACACACAACCTACATCCCACATACATCCACATTCGTACTCGGACTACAGTTTACCATCAAGCCCACCAACTGACCACCTTCGCATTAAACGTCCACCTGTACCATGCCTACACGCATCTTTCAAGTATTGCGCATCACACCAATAATCCATCCTGCCGACACGAACCAAGAGAAATGGGGGGGGGGCTAATTGTAGTTTTCAGAATATTTTGTATGTTTTATGGTGGTCAGAATTTTTATGTGTAAGAATATTTCAGATTATTTGTCAAGATGTACATGGTGTGGGGGACTGGTGATGCTTCCTTCAATCGACTGCACTTGTAGAAAAAATAAAGTTACAGTATTGCAAGTTATAATGTGATTTGTTAAAGTAATTCAGAAGGTTTATTAACTAATAAAATAAGTTAACACATATTAAGAAAAATATATAGTACAACAGCATTACCCCTAATAATTATCAATGTAGATTAAAGGTCAGTTTGTGTGATATTCAATCCTGTCAGACTTTAGGGGGATTTGGTACTATATATGGCATGTAACTTTTTGACTAGTTTATCATTTACTGAAATACAGTTGATTAGAAATTACCATACATTTCACCAGGTATATGTTTTGGGACTCTTGCCATACTGCGAAGAAAGCTTTAGATGCATTAATCTTTACATCAGTTACATAAACTAGATCTTTTTTTTTTTTTTTTAAATAAAAGTTAACTAAAAATGAATCCATTTATACATTATAAATCTCTGGGCATATGTGAGCTGTTTTAAATTCATTGTTACCTTCTAATGCATTTGAAAGTGCTGCCCAATGATATTTTTTACTAGAAGATTTTATTGAGGCTTGTAAGAAATGTTTCCAGTACAGTAATTTGTTTACTTTTGGTGTACCTTATTCCCTCTGGAAATCCCCTTCTCGAAGGGGATGGACCTATTTAAGCAGCAAACACAATTGCACCAAGAGATTAACATTGACAAAATTGGTGCCGACATCTAGATCAGCACGGCAACAAGTTGGGTTAATTCACTACTGCAATAGTTAGCACACCCACTGACAACAGTTACATATTCACTGTGCATGTAGAATCAAAACTGAGGATCGATGGCTATGATCAAAATGTTCCTAAATTGAATTATGTATTGTGCACACGGTGTTGTAAAGGTGAAACAGTATTTGAACTCGGCCTTGTGTGTTGGATACATGGGCCTTGTACTGTATCATCTTTCCATTATTGTATATTTGATGGAAAGATGGTAATTGATGTGGCATGCTGTACATCTGAAGATGACAGCCTGTTTCCCCAGGGCTTTGTTACACACATGGTCAACCAATCATATATTCACACACAGTCAATCAACCATATATTTACACTCGATCAGCCAACCACATATCCACACATGGTCAACCAACTCTATATTTACACAAGGTAACCAACCATATACTGTATTTACACGCGGTCAATCATGCATATATTTACACTTGGTCGACCCACCATATATCCACACACGATCAACCAACCGTATATTTACACACGGTAACCAACCATATACTGTATTTACACGCGGTCAACAAACCATATATTTACACACGGTCAATCAACGATATATTTAAACATGGTCAATCAACCCTGTATCTACACATGGTCAACCAACCATATATTTACACACGGTCAATCAACCATATATTTACCAAATGCTTCAGAGAGGTTGTAATTGCCATTTCACTATCTATGATTGATCAACATTTTTAACATGGTGCATTAGGCTCTTGTGAAATAGGCTGCATAACAATAACTGCACTTGTAATATACAGTACAAGGCAGTACTGGAAATGATACAGTATACTCCGAGGTGCTGAATAATAGGTCAGTGTTCAAAACCTGAGTTGCAGTTTGCTTTTACAAGCCTAAGTTCACAAAATAGTCAGTCTGGGATGTTTTTATACATACAACTACATACATATTTTATAATTTATGTATTCCTAAATACAAATATGCTTGTACATATATATACACACACACACACACACACATATTTAGGTTATCATACACGTATATCTGTTACAGAACTTGCCTGTGTACTCACTTTCATCCATACATCCATGCACAATTCTGCACATAAAGTATCACCACTTGCATGCCTCTTATACTCTTAACATTCTATGTATTATTAGGTTTATTTGATTATGTAATATAAACTTTAGTGATCTTTATGTATACAGTATAAGTACATTCACAGTTATTTAATTGGTAATCAAGTTTTGTTGTTAAGTGTTTGAATATGATCTTGAGTGTTATAAAGTATCTTCTCACCCCACTTGTTGATCCATATAACCTGATCTACATATAACTTGCCACTGCAGATTCCTGAGTGTGTTGTCTGTCATTTATTCTTCATGTTCTGCTGCCTAGACATTCTACTCGTCATTCACAAGTGTTCTGCATTCATTATTCAACACGGGGCATTACCTTAAAATTTTCCATATTTTTTCAGGTTCATTGCTTGTGCACTTCAGATAGTTTGCTTGTAAACAAATTTCGATTTGAATAATTAGACCAAATGGTGCACCTTTTCAACACACTTGAATGATTCTATTCCTTATTCCAAGCTGGGTAGTGAGTGCATAGTCAACACATCTTGACCTCTTTCACAATATGAAGAGCAGTATGACAATGACAAAATTTGGACCATGTACCATAAATTTGACACTGTTCTTTTGTTATACTTTCACTATACAGTAAATGAATCCATGAACCCTTACCAGATAGTGTATCCCTCACAGAAAAGATAGTTATTTCAGTTTAATTCTAAGACTAAGATGTGAACATAATTTCAGTTTAGCCGAGCTCTACCTTTAATAATTTTCTATTCACTTTGGAATACAATCTTTGTATTGCCTAATTTCGTGTTCAGCTTGTTTTGAAATTGTCCATTCCAGGATTTCTTGGTATAACTCTGTCCCTTTGTGTTAACCATGACCATTAATTCTTTGCCCAGTTGCCCTTGTTTCCTCTTTGCCACCACCACTTCTCCCCCCCCCCTTCCCGCAATACTAGAGATATTGCTAGCATGATAGAGAACCAAGAAAAGTGAAGAGCTGCCAATGCATGTCACAGAGGTGAGGACAAGATCAACCGACATTGTCAGGTGGGCATGTTGACAGTGCCAAGGAACTGTCAGTTGAAGATGCAAGAAAACATCTGTTATGGAAGGTAAATAGAATCATTAACTTGTTAAATATTTTGTTATAAATGCTGTTTTTTAATGATGTATGGAAATACTGTATGTATATGGGTATTCACCTAGTTGTGCTTGCAGGGGTGAGCTTAAGCTCCTAAAGCTGTGATTTTGGCTATCAATTGATTAATGCAATGATGACTCCTCCATTTAACTAATATTTGCTTTTGAAGTTCTGTATAGATAGATCTTGCTTCAGCATCATCTACATTTAACTCGTTAAATTTATTTAAATCTTTTATTCTATAATACAGTTTTCTAACACCTGTGACTCATTTTTATTTTCAATTTCCGTTGATGCCCCTTGTTCCAGTATTAATAAGTAGCCATGTTCAATTTTTTTTAAGCACTGATGGTGCTAAAATTTCCTTTAGAATTGTATACGTTGCTGTGTATACATTGCTTGTATACATTGTATATCATTGCCTGCTCCTTTCCTCTAGCACAATAAGGTCCAGTTCCCAGTTTGTTTGTGGTTTATTCCTCTTAACTCCAGGGTTGGCCTTTTTGAATATATCTACACTTTCTCTTCATTTTAATTTGTTTCAAGTGGGAATTCCATATATGTTGTATACTGTACAATATTTTGAATGTTTTTTTTATCTTGATTTCTGAAGGCTACTTGAATACTATATGGGCTAATTTTGCTGCCAATGTTCTGCTAATGTGTGCTTCTGGCATTAGAGTTGGAGTTGTTTCAACCTCCAGCTTTATTAATCTTTTGAGGCGGTAAGTTGCAATTTGGGGTTAAATTTAATTTGCCACTTTTCAGACCATCTTTAAAATTTGTCTACATCATCTTGTATTTTATTAGTCTTCCTTTGTCCTAATTCTCTCCTTTGCATAATCTGCAAATTTGGATATAAATTGGTCTGCATCCTCTGTCAGATCACTGTCATGTATCAGAAACAGGACATGCACTAACACAGAGCCATGTTGCAATCTATTTGTGACTTTCCTCTTACTGTGACCTTGTTTCCTGTTGTAGCTACTTCTTTATGTGTAGGAATCTGTGTGAAACAGTTTAATGCTTTTGGACAGTCTAGGGAGGTGAAGGCTACCCATCCCTCCTGGAGCATACCTGGAGAGGGGTCTCGGGAGTTCTTCTACTTCCCGTGCCCAGCCTGAGGCCAGACTAGACTTGTGATAACTTGGCCCAACAGGCTGTTGTTTGCAGCCCACATATCCACTACAGCCTGGTTCAACCAGCACTTCTTGCAAGAACTTGTCTAAGTGCCTCTTGAATACATCCACCTTTGTTCCGGCAACATTTCTAATGCTTGCTGGGAGGGTGTTGAACAGCCATGGACCCCTGATCTTCCGACTACTCCTCCCTTTCCTGTTTTAAAGCTCTCATTTTGTCATAAAACTTGAAGCTCCAAATGACAGGTATTTTTGCAGCAGAGCTTTATGCCATGTTATATGCTATTATGATATGCATTTCATGCACCAGTAGCCTTCCCAGTTTGGTGCCTTCTTTTGATAATTACTTGCTTACTTCATGCACCAGTGTTTAATGTGGTTGGCTCGTCAAACTGTAATGACCCCAGAATCATTTAACCCTTTGGATTCTGTGGTGATTGAAATCTAACATTAACTGTTATTTATCACCCAGCCATTTTGGCATTCCCTCCAACAACTTTGTGGACTCTGCATTATGCCTGTCTTCTAGAAACAAATTCCTTACTCTGATTTCTTTCAGATCATTCTTAATTCGAAGCAAAAGCATTGGAAAATAAATGGTTAGTGTGTAATCTATAACAACTGTCAAATGTTACCTATTTCTGTGGCCTGCCTCTGGAACAAGTGGACAGGGAAACATCTTCGCCTAGTTTGCAAACTAACGACAACTGTTAAGCACTTAATGGAATTGATCTGTCCTTTACTATCAGAATTGTATTGTATCACCAAGTCTTTCACTTCCTTTATGCTTATTCTGATTTAATGGTCGTAAGTTTTACTTTCATACTGTTCCTTTGATTTATCGAGTTGTGTCCCTTGATAAAATCATGTGTAAATCAGAGTCTTTCGACATGCTCGGCTCGTGTCTTCTCTTGTATTGGTATCCTGAGTGATATCTAGGAGCTTTGTAATAGTCTATAACACAGATGGTGCTAGTCTTTGTTTGATGATTATGTGCTCACTTAAGTAATTAAATCAATAAATTAGTTTATTTAGGTAAAAGTACATACCTATCGAGTTACAAGCAGAATGGATTTCTAGATTATATATACTGTGCCTAAAGACACTAATATGCACAGCATTTCAGGCAATAACTTAGAGACTGTAAGGGAATTTGTGTTAATTTTAGTACCAGTATTCATGTTAAATTAGTGCATTTAAATGCAAAGTTCTGTTGCATAAAAGTTTGGATACAGTAAAAGCTTTTTTGACTGAAAAGCCATATTGGAAACACTAATTGAAGGTGTATGTCAGATGAGTTGGGTGTTTGCTGGAGGGGAGATAGGGAGGGTGTTTGCTGGAGGGGAGATAGGGAGGGTGTTTGCTGGAGGGGAGATAGGGAGGGTATTTGCTGGAGGGGAGATAGGGAGGGTATTTGCTGGAGGGGAGATAGGGAGGGTGTTTGCTGGAGGGGAGATAGGGAGGGTGTTTGCTGGAGGGGAGATAGGGAGGGTGTTTGCTGGAGGGGAGATAGGGAGGGTGTTTGCTGGAGGGGAGAGAAACAGAGGACATTTCCTGTGGAGGGTTGAATGTTTGGGTGAGGTTGTGTGCTGGAAGTCTGGAAGAGACAGGGAGGGTGGGTTCTGGGGGGGGGCGATAGGGTGGTGTGTGCTGGATGCTGGGTGAGGAGAAGGGGAAGGTGTGAAATTACCTAAGTGTAGTTACAGGATGGGACCTACACTCGTGGTGTCCCGTATTCCCAGCACTCTTTGTCGTATAACGCTTTGAAACTACTGACGGTTTTGGCCTCCACCACCTTCTTGGGGAGGGTATGTGGGAGGTTAGGGCACCTGGTGGATACCGTATCTAGTAGAGTATGTTTATAAATAATTGCTTAAGCAAATAGTTTCATTTTATTGTATAACATGTTTGTCTTGTTTGCAGATTGTCTCAAGATTCGCGATGTGATCAACTTGCAGAAACTTGTGTGTAATACAGTACTAGTACACTGCCAGGAGTAAAACACGTTCACTTCTCTTTAGCACTGGGAACACTACTTGTTCTCTTCTCTATGGCACTGGGAGTACAATATGTACTCCTGGTACTGTAGAGAAGAGAACATCATATATGGCCAATACTGTAGAGAAGCAAACAACTTCCCTACAGACAACATGGCCAGTTCTCATCAACACCGATCACCACATGCTGACACTTCGTGCTGAGCAAAATCTTATAAATAACCTGTGCTATACTGTATAGTCTTTGCTCTAGCATCGGGCCTGTCAGCACTGTCTGTAACTTTTTCATAAATGCTCTACAGCACAGTTTACTGTGGTCATGAAGTGACATGTATTTTGTTGAAATATGAATGAGTAGTGTCAGACAATTATTACTGCAAGCTGTGACAGCTTTCATTGTGGTTTTGTTTTCGTAATATATTTTATCAGTATAGTAGGCCTATACAAATGATCAACCTCAGACAGCTTGACTCCTGTTGTCATAGCAATCGCCTGTGTGTTTGTATCACATTATTGGCTGCTGTATATTGTCTGTCTCATAAATTTGCGGTATAGACTCTGTGTAACATTAACTATTTTTAAAATTAATGCTAAACAGACAAATTTTATATTATTGGAATGCTGATCTTTGCAAATATCAAATTTGAACTTGGCCAATGCCCTTATATGTACTACAAGACCTCATCAAATAAATCCTTTTATTTAATAAAATTATAAATTATAGTATCACTGAATTTGATTATTCTGCCAGCATTTTCATATTCAGAGCATGATATAATTTTATGAAATAATATACATGTAATTTGTTTGTATAAACTGTACTTTGTTGGTTTGTGATTTTTTTTTAGTCAATGTATGTAGTATGCAAGTGAGGAGGAATTGCCATTGGTAAAATAAGGTTGAGAATGAATAGACAAGATATGGCTTTTTGTTATACTGGAGTTTACAACTGATTCATCCTGTTTAATTGGATAGAGAATTCAATCAAAGAGAACATTGCATTTAAAAACCTAACATGATTAGTCCTGACCTACTACTGTAATGTGAACTGATGTATACACTTGTTTTCTGCCAGTACAGATTACCATAAAACACCACACATTGTCCTTGATGCTGGATGACACTAAAGTGTCCCAGAACATTATTGTTAATGTTGAAGTTTAGTTTTCTTGTGGTTGAAGCTTTTATCAGCTTTAATAGATGACATTGTAGTTGTCGAGTGAGATGAGCCTTACAGAAATTATCTTTAATTTAATTCAAATTATAAAATCTATGCACTAATTGAGGCATTTATTAAATATCCACAGTAGCAATACTTGAGAAGAAGACAGGGAGTTATATTTTCAGGTTCATTTTGTTTCCAGTCAATATTTTGGATGTCTCATTGCCTTGCTTTAAGTTTCAAGTATTATATATTTTAAATCAATGTAAGGTTTTCTCAAAATACTGCTTGGAAATCAAAAAGGTGTTCTTGGGCTACACAATTTCAATGTCATACTGTTTTGGCTAAAATATGTTCAAGCCCATGAAATATGACTGCCATCAGAATTAAGCAATTACCTAAAGCAGTAATTCTGCCTAGTTCTGTATATCTTTTGAAGGTCTCATTGCATGACTTTGAAAACTAAACCATGAATGCATGCTTTAGTTAGCTCACTAAACTGAGCTACCATTTCTTACAACAATGTAACTCAATATTTCTTTGAGGATTTGCTAAATTTTGTTTATATAAAGTAAAGAGGGAGAAACGAGTTTTATCACCTAATGAAGCTGTCACCCCACTTAACTGCACCATCAGCCTATCAACACCCACACCCCAGTCAACCTCACCTGTCAACATATATACCCTCCCCACACCAGTTTCCAAAGTCCACCTTACAAACACTTCCCCAAGCCAATAGAGAGAGGAGGTCATTTGTAATTTTAAGTCATATTATTTGTATCAAGATGTGATACATGGGGACCAGGGATATGTACCTCCCTCCATCGGCTCCAATTGAAAAGTATACAGTATGGCAGTAGCTAGATTTAATAAATGTTGAATTACAAACCTGTTAAATTTGTTATTGGGTTTTAAATTGGTATCCATATATTGTGGTGGCTTATGTTTTGCTTTCTTTCAATATTTACTGGGTGGCTGCGGTCAGTTGTCACACATTATTATAATGCTTCATTTGAAACCAATTAAATTTCTAACAAATTGTTGTTAATGAATTTCTTCCTATATACAGCATAAAAATTTAATAAAGAAATTGGGATATGTTATCTTATTAAAAAGCTAAAAAGTGGTGGTTGCTGCTACATAAATGATGATGCAACAGTTAAAAACAATTGGAAACCAATATGCATTTAAATTCTACCACCAAAGTGACAGGTAGTGAGAAAAGGGAAGGTGGAGGTGTATGGTACTGAAGGGACTGCTAATGTAAGCACAAACTTTAGTAATTAGGCCCAATTGCTCCTCATCTCTCTTAATGGAGTGCTGTCCTGCTCCTTATTGTCCTAGCTGCATTGTCCCTCTTACAGTTGTGCATATCCTTGTCGAATGTCCTGACTTCCAGGACGAGCGTGTGTCTTGTTTTCCGACCGTCCCCTGTGGTCACTTCCCTCGATAGAATTCTTGGTGAATCGGATACTTTTGATATCGTTCGCCTTATGTTTTTCTGTTCTTATTTTGGCATCCTCAGTGATATTTAGCGCCCTCTTATTATTCCGCACATTTGATGGTGCTACATAGCCTTCCCGGCTTGGTGCCTTCTTTGATAATTACTTACTTCTCAACCCCCCCCCCCTTCCCTACCCTAAAAGAGGTAAATGGTAAATATTAATTCTCAGAGCAGAGTCAGTGTTTTTTAAACAGTTGCAAATAAAAATATCCAATAGTAGTGGCATGCTGGTTAATTATACCAGTAAAATTACGACATTTATTTTCCCACTTAGTGCTTCAAAGAGAGGGAAAAAAATGCTTTGATTGAGAGTTGCATTACCATAATTTGGAAATATCCAGGTGAAGGTATTGCACAAATGCTCTACTATGATTCTTTACATTTGCTTTTTTTTAAGGGATATCAATTAAGCATAATAATTATTTACTGTACATGAAAAGCAAAAGTGAAGCAGTTGTCGACATGATGGTAGGACAAGTTGCAGCTCTGAGCGGAGGCAAGCACTGTATGGGCTATATAGACACTGCTGCTTCGTACTGTGAAGCCTTTTTACCCGAGAGCCACTAACCCTAATGGCCTCGACGTGGACAGGAAGCCGGCGGCTTGTCGAAAGTTTCCCCATTTGGCTTGATCTTTTCCAGGTATATTTTGAAATTCAGCACAGTTTTGGCTGTTACGGCTTCGGTGGGTAGGCGATTCCATGGGTTGATAACGTAGAGTGAAAAAACATCTGTTCCCAGGTCTACATTGTGGCTTGTGAGCTTGAAACTTTTGCTCCTTGTTTGTGTTACATCTGACCTGAAGAAAATATCGAGATCAACATCTTAACTTGTTCAGTATTTTAAGTTTCAATGAAATCCGCCCTGTCATGCCTGGTTTGCATTGTTAGACCTGTGGCCTTCAAACGTTCCTGATACAAGAGATGACTTGGCTCTGGAATGACGTGTTGCCGGTGTTGCACCTTCTCCAGAGCAGCTGTGTCCTTCTGGAGATGAGGTATCCATGCTTGTATATAGTAATCCAAATGGTGCATGAGAGATTAATACAATGAACCGTTACCTTCTTTTCTATATACTGAAAAGTACGGTTGATTATCCCAAGAGTTTAGTTAGCTTTCTGACTGCTGCACCCACCTGTTGTGCAACTTTTAATGAGTGGTGGATTTTTACTCCAAGGTTCTTTTCTTCATCAATTTGCTCTAATGTAATGCTTATTACAATAATGTAATTTATTAGTCGTGGCTTGGGGTTGTTACGCCCCACATGCATAACCTTGCATTTGTCGATATTAAAAAGCATAGCTGTAAGCATCATGATATGTTGTAAGAATGGTAGCCAATCACCAGTCATGATGTAATATCTTAGCGCTGGAAAAACAGTCTGGTGGCAAAGATATATAAAACGTACAATATTCCTTAACTACCGCACAATAAGTTTAAACTATAATTAAGTGTTAAAAAAAATCATACCAAAGGTATAGCCGCGGGAGAAGTCCATTTACCTCAATGGGATAGTAAAAAATCCTAGTGAGAAAGAATCGTCTCTCGGGGTGAGGGTAACTGGTCGTGTATTCATCCTCTGACTGTCCTGAAGGTGTTTGTGGTAAAATTTCCCCTGGAGGGGGGGGGGGGGAAGGGTGTCGGACCAACCGGGCTGTGGTGGATATGATATGTGGGCCTGCGGCCGCTCCAAGCAACAGCCTGTTGGACCAAACTCTCACTAGTCGAGCCTGGAGGCTCGACTTGTGGAGGCCTGGTCGACGACCGGGCCGCGGGGACACAAGCCCCGATTTATCTCAAGGTAACCTAAAAGTGGCCCCCGGGCTGGGTTTGGGAAGTAGAACTCACAGAACTCCATGTAGGTGGAAGGCAAAAGCCCAGCAAATTCCATGTTTGTGGGCGTGGCGCACATGACCTACCTAGCGTGGCATCTATAGGGACAAGTCAAGAAACACTTTTGCCAAACTACAACGTCAGTCAATCTATTTCTCGAATTGGAAATGTCCAAATGGGATGGCATGGCTTCCTATAGTTGGGGGCTACATAGCCTTCCCGGTTTGGTGCCTTATTTTGATAATTACTTACTTCCCATAGTTGGGCACGGGAAACCTATTAGGGTTATGGAGACCCTCCTTTGC
>WNGS01164858.1:18984707-19019748 GCA_020271785.1 Procambarus virginalis
TGATTATTATATAGGTTTATATTATATAGGAGACTAATTTATTGTAATCATTTTATTCCTGTCTTTAGTAAGCATTGCCCCTGTGCTAGATCTCGAAGCTATCTTAGCACAGACATATAACACACTCAAACGCAAACACCCCTCAAGCCAGGCTTAAGCTGAGATTTGGCCACCAGTGTGGTCAGTTCCCGTCCGTGAGGTCATCTGGTATCAGTGTCCCGCCCTACTGCTGGCGGACTTAGAGCGCTCCTCCTTGACGCTGGCGAGGTCTTCTGGCGTGCTCCGCCTCCTTATATTTGGCTAAAGTAGCATCAGCGACCTGACTGATGTTATGCAAGTGAGCAGCATAGGTGGCGAGAGTGTCCTGGAGGTGCTCCGTGCGCTCCCTCATCCTGACGGTGTGGTGGCGTCCTCCTGTAGGAGCACCGACTAGAGGTCAAGCAAGCCGCTACTAGCCTATTCTCACTAAAGTGATTCTCATTCGTAAACATTTGTACCTATATTTTTAATACAATTTATAGTGTCATTAATCTTGTTTACAATATAAATAAAAACTACACAAGGATTAAGTTTAATGTACATATATGTTTTAATCAATAATTGTGCACTGTTCATAGCAAAATTACATTTACACCCATATCTTATGTTTTATACATTCATACTTACAGCCATACTATATTAAAAGTTTACTATAAAGTGCACTTTTTTAAAACAAACTTTGGTTTGTATGCAAAAAGTTTAATCGTAAAGTTATGCAAAATCTTTCCGAATGCATGACAGTATGACGAGGTAGCACAAGCCTCTTCTTGGAGATGGAGTTGATTAAAATTTGTTATTGCCAATAAGCAGCTTAAAGAATTAATACACTAAGAACTTCATCAAAACTTATTAAATCCCTGGCACGGTGAAGCATTCACCAACCGTGGTAGGGTAAAGTTTATACTAGCCCTAGCAGGACGAAGTCTACACTAGCCGTGGAAGGGAGAAGCATATACTAGCCGTAGCACGAAACTAGCAGGAAGCAGGGAACGTAGCAGGAACGTAGAACGTAGCAGGAAACGTAGCAGGCCTAAACTAGCTGTGACAGGGCGAAGCCTAAACTAGCCGTGGCAGGGCGAAGCCTAAACTAGCCGTGGCAGGGCGAAGCCTACACTAGCCGTGGCAGGGCGAAGCCTACACTAGCCGTGGCAGGGCGAAACCTACACTAGCCGTGGCAGGATGAAGCTTACACTAGCCATGGCAGGGTGGAGCCTACACTAGCCGTGTCAGGGTGAAGCCTACACTAGCCGTGGCAGGGTGAAGCCTACACTAGCCATGACAGGGCTAAGTCTACAAGCTTCGCCCTGCCGTGGCCTACAAGCCTTCCCTGCTGGCCTACAAGCCTGCCTACAAAATTCGCCCTGCTACACTAGCCGTGGCAGGGCGAAGCCTACACTAGCCCATCACTATGGAGTTTATAAGAAACTAATTAAGCAAAACTACTAAACAAAACTACAAAGGTAAATATTGTAGTGACTTCAGTACCCCTCTACAATACGGCGGAGTTGAGAGAAAACGCAGAGGAGCAGAGAAGAAGCAACCGACCAGCGAGGGATCAACAAGCAGAGATCCGCTCCCTCACACCCATCTTGGGTTTATAAAGTTGTAGAATATATATGTGTGGACTTGTGTTTACTTAACCATTGTCTGGTGGAAATTAGGGTACTAAAATATTATCTCTAAATAGCTCATTAATATTAATTAACATGCTTAGCTAAACGAATATGGGTATGACGTGCAGAATTATTACTGAACTATAAATACAAAATGGAAAAGCACCAAACAAAATCTGTAAGGTATTATGTAGTGGGAATTATAAACCATTTAAAAATATGTATGTCATAATAGAACATGAGAACTGATACAACCCCGGAAAGCCTATTGGCCCATGCAAGGTAGTTTCTCTTTATACCCAACCAAATCGGATATGAATGTCTTAACTTTCAATTGAAACCATTTAGCTGTTACACGTCTGTTATGATACCTGATAATATGTTCCATAAATCAACAACCCTATTTCCACACCCGAAAGGAAGCTGATGAGTTTGCAGACACAGAATGTTACTGAATTATTTTTGGCCCTGGTGGGCCCCTCTCTTGAACTATGGCGTCCATCGCCGTGTTACGGAGAGGAGGCAATGCTTGGTGACGGGTGTGTGTATGATCGTTGAATGATGAGGTACAGATAAAGAGGGATATCAGTGACATGCAGATTACATTTAAAAGATATGTTCAGTTTGATGAGACTGTAGGCATGACTGGAACCTGAACTCGTGCTGATGACTTACAGCCGCTCAAAGTTTTCGATTCCGTCACCATGATCGATCACAATGTGAGCCGCCCTAAGCAATCAGTCCAGTTACCATGATGGATTAGATCATGAGCGACGGCGTCAGTGATTTACCTCAGCATTGTGGAGAAATACCCGACATACCGCTGGAACATTATCTAACACAGTGCACAGTTACAAACCCAATAAGATTTCAACTTAGATTCAACAGAGCAGAGGAAGTTGTTAAACACATAGGACAAAATCTTACTGAAGCGACCATACGAGTCATAAATACTCACACTCCGCCTAAGTAAAACAGAAACAAGCAACACTTAGTGGGCCAGCCAGAGGCTTAGGGCCTGCGCAAGATTTTCCCTGCAAAAAAACGAAAAAAAAAGTGATTTAGATTTACCTGAGTGCTTGATGCATATCTGCCTTGGGGGCCGCGCTCCGAGGTTCAGACGCTCTCTATGGCATACAGTGAGGGTGCTTCTGCACCCTCTTTTAGTATCCATGGTGAAATGCTGTCAGGCCCAACAGCCTTTGTCACATTCAGCTCCAACAGATTCCTTTTGACCTCATCACTGGTGAGTTCAAATTCCCTCAGAGTTGCTTTGGTTTGCCACCTCCTCATTTAATACAGGGGTTTCTCCTTGCTCTATTGAGAAGACCTCCTGGAATCTCTTGTTGAGTTCTGCACACACCTTGTCATTTTCTGTGTATTTGTTCTCCCCTCTTCTCATTTTCATCACTTGTTCCTTCACTGCTGTTTTCCTCCTGATGTGGCTGTGGAGCAGTGTTGGTTGGGTCTTGGCCTTATTCGCGATGTTATTTTCAAACTGTCTCTCTGCTTCTCTCCTCACTCTCAGGTACTCATTCCTGGCCCTATGATATCTCTCCCTGCTCTCTGGTGTTCTGTTATTCCTGTAGTTTCTCCATGTTCTTGTACTCAATTTACATTCCTGATTGAATCATGGATTCTTCTGTTGCTTTTCATTTTTCTCCTCTTGGTCCGGGATAAACCTGTCTGTAGCTTCTTGGCTTTTCTGGGTGACGTAGTCCATCATATCTTGTCTTTTCTCTGAGTTCTGTTTCCTATGGTATTCCCATTAATAAGTTCCTCATCTCATCATATTTTCCTCTTCGGTAATTTAGCCTTTTGCTTTCCGATTTTCATTGAATATGGTGTATTGGACAACATTCTAACAATTTATACAAAATTTGCTTGTCCATTTTTAAAGAATGAAGAAGAAATTTATTTATATTATTTTTAAGCTGCATCTCTTATGAACCCATCCCTGCCCTTGTGTGGCAGTGCACAATAGAAAGTTGTAGTTACATATTCGTACACTGAAACGTGTATACAGTCTAATGTAGTTGACTGTAACCATGATATATATGTGCTTAAGCCTACAGTTTAGGCCTATTGTCTTGTGTATGACCCTCTGTTCTGTGTGACACTGAATACCAGCATTATTCTCACTCTAACAAGACCTAATTAAATTCCTCAGATTAGGCAAACTTATAATTAATTTTGTTAATAAAGATGTTAATAATAATAAATTCTTTTCCGATCCCCCTTGTATAGGTTATCCCTTTTTCCACTAGATACTCAAATGCTGTCGTCATATATGTGCTATCAATATGCTGTACTGTGCTAATTAATCTTTGTTAAATTACCAATCAATCTGTCAGTGTTATCAACCAGAGCTACCGATGTGCTTTAATATACCTACTAATCTCTCTCATTTTTTCTTGCAATGTAATAAATAATGCTAAAAATTCTAGCATTTTATAAATTTCGCTAGAATTTACCTACTTAAAATTATGTTAGATTAAGGACCTGCCCGAAACGCTGCGCGTACTAGTGGCTTTACAAGATTGTAAACACCATGCTATATATCCTCACAAACCCAATGTACCTTCTTGTATATAAATAAATAAATAAATAAATAAATAAATAAATAAATAAATAAATAAATAAATAAATAAATAAATGTCAATACACTGTGGTCACTCATTCCCATGGGGGCTTGTAATTTGACTTCCCTTATTTCTGACTCATTCAACAAAAGATGGTTCGTCATTGCCTCTCATTCTTGTGGGTCCCTTGGCATGTTGCCTTAGAGTGGGCAACATGTCAAGGGACCCACTAAGTGGGCTAAGTGGCAACAAGTTCCTTGTTGCCACTTCCAAGAGTTTTGCTCTCCATGTATCTGCACCTCCATGGGGGTTCCCAATTCTCCCAGTCTATCTTTCCATGTCGCCCATGTTTAAGAGTCTGGATCGATTCCTGTAGGCAACTGAAGCTGCTGTCTCTATTATATTAAAACTGAAGCTGCTGTCTCTATTGTATTAAAACTGAAGCTGCTCTCTCTATTATATTAAAACTGAAGCTGCTCTCTC
The DNA here is from genome assembly GCA_020271785.1 of Procambarus virginalis. NCBI lineage: Eukaryota > Metazoa > Arthropoda > Malacostraca > Decapoda > Cambaridae > Procambarus > Procambarus virginalis. Next base: position 18,989,425 of record WNGS01164858.1, read on the forward strand.
TATTATATTAAAACTGAAGCTGCTCTCTCTATTATATTAAAACTGAAGCTGCTGTCTCTATTATATTAAAACTGAAGTTGCTCTCTCTATTGTATTAAAACTGAAGCTGCTCTCTCTATTATATTAAAACTGAAGCTGCTCTCTCTATTATATTAAACTGAAGCTGCTCTCTCTATTATATTAAAACTGAAGCTGCTCTCTCTATTATATTAAAACTGAAGCTGCTCTCTCTATTATATTAATGGTTGCCATGTTGTTCCTATCGAACTCCTGTCTAGGTCTTCTGTCATTTAGTGGAGAGTTGTGAATGACTGCCACTATTATCTTAGGTCCACTCATTGTCATAGTTCCTGTTATGAAGTCTCTGAATCCTTCGCAGCAGAATTTCTATCTCTGCAAAACTCCAGTCCTTCCTTATCAGCACGCCCACTCCTCCTCCTCTCCCTTCCCTCTCTTTCCTTACTATATAGCAGTCCTGTGGAAACACTGCATTTGTTATGACGCCTGACAATTTTGTGTGTGTGCGTGTGTACATTATCTTGCACCAAGGCTCTGAGCTACGAGGCGTTGTGGAGTGGATTGAAAATACAACGCTGGAATTCTGAAATTCCAGCGTTGGCGTATACCCCGCGGTCAAGAGACGAGCCTCCCAGCGCGGTGATAATGCAGGAATAATGTCCTGCACGCCTCTCCTATTTTCAGAGTCATGGGCAGTTCTTTGCCCTCTAGCGTATAATGCACTTGCAATAGCAGCGTTTTACTATCCAAAAATGACTAGCTGGTTTTGTTCCCTCTCGGGGTAATGCATATATATGTGGTTAAGGATGGTTTGACACTAGTTATCGTGCGAGCATGACCAGTCGTTGTACGGTGTATGTAGCCTAGGAGTGTCTGGCTAATGTTATGTGTTTTGGGTAAACTTGAGGAAGGTTTGTTATGTGTTTAGGGTAAACTTGAGGTTGGTTTGTTGCGTGTTTAAGGTAGGCTTGAAGTTGGTTTGTTACGTGCTTTAGGGTAAGCTTGATGTTAATTTATGTCACGTATTTTAGGGTAGGCTTCAGGTTGGCAAATGTTTCGTATTTTAGGGTAAGCTCGAATTCAGGCAAAATCTGAATAATCTTACGATGGTTAAGCTTTGTAAGAGCGCGCTTGATTTTGGGAGCATTAGTTTACATTAGGCTTGAGTTGGTTAATGTCGTAAACATTTATATGGTAAGGTTAGCAAAAGTCAGGTCTAAAAAGCATAGATTAGGCTAGGGCTTCATTAACATGGAATGATTAAGTTTACGCTAGGCTAAATTGTCGTAAGTGTCAGCTCTAAGTTGGGGTAGTTAAAAGTTTACTAATGTTCAATAAGCAGGGCGGGATTTAGGCATAAGGTAACAAGTTACAGCTTGTTTGAGAGGTCGAAAGGGCCTCTCAAAATCTCAAACTGTTAATTAATTTGTTTGTTAGTTTATAATTTATATTTCATAAAGTTATATTAATATTAATTACATCATAGTTTGCTAATTATATTTCATTTTCTAAAAGTTACAAGTTTATGCTGGTATTTGTTCGGAGGAGCTAAACACATTGACGTTCCTCTCGCTGGGACTTAAAATTTCAAGTAACATTTTCCTGTTAATATATATTGTACAGGAGAACTCCCCGCCCCGGGACGACCTTGTGATATATGTCTTGACGACATTCTTGCTGAATTCAATCATTACAGTTATTGTCTGTTGTTAAATATGGCCTCTATAGTTCCCTAGAGCTTATAGTTCTCTACAGTTCCCTAGACCTTATAGGGCCTCTACAGTTCCCCAGAGCTTATAGGGCCTATACAGCTCCCCAGAGCTTATAGGACCTCTACAGTTCCCCCAGAGCTTATAGGGCCTCTACAGTTCCCCAGAGTTTATAGGGCCTCTACAGTTCCCTAAAGCTTATAGGGCCTCTACAGCCCCCAGAGCGTATAGGCCTCTACAGTTCCCCATAGCTTATAGGGCCTCTACAGTTCCCCAGAGCTTATAGGGCCTCTACAGTTCCCCAGAGCGTATAGGGCCTCTACAGTTCCCGAGCCATACATACAGATTCGAGAACTGCCTTGAAACCTTGCAACAAGAACACATATGTGATAACATCCATCTGATCACAAATGTCATATCATTAATGCAAACAGTCAAACGTCAAGGCCGACGGGTACTTATCAACTGGGTGCCAAGTCATGTGGGAATAATAGGAAATGACATTGCAGACGAAGTTGCAAAATTTGCAACAAGAGAAGAAATGTAGACATTTACATACCATAGATTCTATCACAGATTAAGAAAGTAATTAGAAATAGAGCAATGTAAAAGATGTACAGTGACCACAACACAGCAGTTGCAACATCAGGATCTGCGGGTTGGCACAAGAATTCAACCAACTATGAACCACTTAGTTTGATGAAAGGGAGCAGTAGAACAACAGAAGTACACTTACATCGCATCAGGATTGGATACCCATGTGCATGGGAAATAGGCTTACAGGTTCCGGAAGATGAGAGGAAATGCCAGCACTGTGGAGAAATGTACAACAGACCACTGGAACATTATCTAACACAGTGCACAGTTACAAACACATTAAGATTTCAACTAAGATTCAACAGAGCAGAAGAAGTTGTTGACTACATGGGACAAAATCTTACTGAAGCGACCATACGAGTCATAATACTCACACTCCGCCCAAGTAAAACAGAAACAAGCAACACTTAGTGGGCCAGCCAGAGGCTTCGGGCCCGCACAGTGGGCCAGCCAGAGGCTTAGGGCCCGCGCAGTGGGCCAGCCAGAGGCTTAGGGCCCGCGCAGTGGGCCAGCCAGAGGCTTAGGGCCCGCGCAGTGGGNCGTCTTCCTGCACTCTCTGTACACTCCCTCCTCATAGTCCCAGCGTCTCCTGCACTCTCTTGTACACTCCCTCCTCATAGTCCCAGCGTCTCTGCACCCTCTTGTACACTCCCTCCTCATAGTCCCAGCGTCTCCTGCACTCTCTCACCTTCGTAACAACGGGAAGAGCTGTAGCAGGGAAGAGAATGATGTCCAAAGGTGTGTGGCAGTTCTGGAGTGAAGACAAACTATTGTATTCGCTTTAATGTAAAACGGTGGGATAATTCACACACTTTATATTTAGACCGCCGTAGAACTCGTCCCGTCAAGGGAACTATCGTAACAACTCCTACAAATACGACAGCTTTTCAGCAGACCTGACTTATATTTCCCATCTCCGTTTTTCTTCACTCTCTACGTTATTTCTCGATTTCCTTTTCCGTTTTCCTCCGTTAAATCCACAGATCGCCAAATCTTTTTTTCCAGTTTCTTTCCAGATATTCTCTTACTGTCAAGAAACGTCAAAAAGTAGCGCAAGTAGCGTCAGAAAACTTTCGTTCCTTGGATATATATCAGTTTTCATGTAAAATTTCAATATTAGCTCCTCTAAATTCAGGCGTTCTCAGCTACCCGACTAAAATTACATCTTTGAGTGCATTGGAGATCACATTGTGGGGGATGTTAGTGGCTTTCGCTCTTCTGGTTAAGACCGTTAGATCTGGTCAGTAATTAGCTCGGTGACTGTGTGTGTACATTGCTTGGCATTTGGTTATGTGGACCGGACATAGCCTGCAGGTCCTTGGCTAATGGGACTAATGGGAAAAATTCGTCAGGGCAAATGGGGAGGACCTTTGACAAGTCGCCGGCTTCCTGTCCCCACAGAGGCGACTAGAGTATTAGTGGCCCTTCAGGTAAATTCAGGTAAAATGGATACGGGACAATTTCAACACGTCCACAATCTTCACTAAGACCTTAAACATAAACTCGACCACGGCTAGGACACCCTATAAGGGCCCGGGAGGATCTTCAAAATATACCTAATGTTGATGAGTTAATCTAGCAGCCAAAACTCCTGTTTGTGAATGAAAAACACTTTACAAACCAGTGTTCTGACCACGTCCATTCCATGCTGAGGTCGACCCCATTGACGCATTCGACAGTTTTTATATAGCCGTTCATTCAAAATAGGAATTTTCTCAAATATAAACTAATATTGTTATATATAAACATACCGTGTGCATATTTAAGTTACGTCAGGTGTTTAGGTTGTATTGCCGATTATTTGTATTTATAATACTTAGGAGAAGCATTTACAGCTGGGAATTGACCAGTGAGATTTATATTTATTTAGTTTATATAATTTAAATAGTAATTTATATTTTTCGATAGAAGTTAAAAGTTTTGAAGTTTAAAGTGGACTGTATGATTTAAAATTCTCACAAATACCTTTCCTTACACATTCTAGAGGGTTATGGTTTATTTACGTAGTCCTCAATATAAATTATAGGTTAGTAGACATTCACTACAGTATTACACTATATATATGTTAGTAACTAAAATGGGGAGGCCTTCCTTATCTGCACCTAGTGGGCCTGCTGGTCCACCAGTTATGAACAAGGATGATCACACCAAATAACCCTGGTGTTTTGTTGTTGTTAAAGATTCGCTACCTGGAACAAGAAGTTCCAAGTAGCACGGGCTATGGTGAGCCCGTAGGAACCCTGGTGGGTGAGGCTGGCCTCAACATCTGTACTGGTCTACTTGGTAATAGTGTTAACTCTTCTTCCTCTTCTGTTACACCTGTCAAATGGCACTTACAAATAACAGCAGTAATCCTAAATATGACAGCTAATATCAGAGGAAATATTGGTCTAATTATTAGATGAGAATCCAAGGAATAACATGGTCGCTGTCCAGTATCTACCTACGGAATGTGGCGATTTATAACGGGTTTCGGCTAGAATACCTCCCTTCTAGTAGACGTATAGTTGGTGTTGATAACAGGAACACTATTTGTCTCGTAACACTGTTGTCCAAGGGAAAGTTATAGGAGCTAAATTTGCCCCAGCGACTGATGTTAAAATTACAATGGCGACTCAGTGTGGCCCCTCCTCCCACTGATGCCTTGCTGGTTCTTTTGTACAGATGTCAAGAAGTGGTTAGAAGGACCCACAGTTACTCGATTTTGGTACTGATAAATTAAGTTGATTCAAGGGGGAATGTTTTTATAATGTTTACAGTCCAGAGACTGCTGTATTAACAATGATTCCCAATGTTAGGTGGTGAATTTAATGATGACATGTGGCAATGATATCTCGTTTTCTACGGGAGGAAATTTCGACTGTGCCACGTCTTCTATGAGTGATTCTTTTTTATTACAAAACAGCAGCAATTTTTCTGCCTATTGTATTAAATGTTAGAAATGGTGTCGTTTTTTTCCGACATTGTGCTGTTGAAACAAAAGTCGTTAGCAAAGCACTTGTTCTGGAAGTGTTCAAACGTCATCATTTGTGAGTCGTGTGTAAACCGTTTTCATTCATAAACAGGGGGTTTGGTGGGTGTATGGAATGGACTTTGGCTTTGTTTAAGAGGACGGTTGCACCTTACACATAAATCACAACTAGTGTTTCAATTTTTCGGTAGTTAATTAACTACCAGTCTAGCTCACCCTATTCGGAGTTAACAACCAGTCTACCTCGTCCTGTTTATAGTTAATCACCAGTCTAGCTAACACTGCTCGTAGTTAACCACCAGTTTAGCTAACACTGCTCGTAGTTAACCACCAGTCTAGCTAACACTGCTCGTAGTTAACCACCAGTCTAGCTAACACTGCTCGTAGTTAACCACCAGTCTAGCTAACACTGCTCGTAGTTAACCACCAGTCTAGCTCACGCTGTACCTCGTTGACCGCCTGTCTAACTATAGCCCAGTCGAACCCAACCCGAGACTTCGCAACACAGAACAACAGACATTCAACAGGAAAATCCCCACAAATTCATTAAACTCTGTCGCAACAAGGCCGTCACTTTGTCTAAAAATATCAAACACCTCATTACCAGACAGTAAAAGTGGTTTGATTTTATCTCGGGAGATGATTTGAGGGAGGCGAAGCGAAGGTAAACACCATGGAGATTTATTTTACAAGTTGGTGTGAGGAGCCGCGCGGTAACTTGTGTAGGGTAACAAACATTTTGACATAAATGCTATTTTTTTCTTGGAAGTTGGCGCGGGAAATTCTGCAGCTACAGCAACGTCGAGGCGAGGCTAGCTGATTTCTGTTTGTTTTGGTTAGTGTCTTTATTATTGTTGTTATTTACAGGAATCAAATTATAAATTTATAATTTTTTTTTTTATCCAGGTTCATATGTGATACGCGAAACTTTAAAGTCTGAAATTGTGCGTCTGTAGAGTTCCATGTAGGAGTAGTTTAAGACAGAAAACCATATCAGCTTCACAAGAACTATGAAGAGAGCTGTGATGTAGACGAAGGCACAGTGTACACACACACTGAAGGTCTTCAAGTCATTAACATGTAATTGCTGTTGTCGGGGACACGAAGACTGTACTTATTACAGGTTTAGCGAGGTCCCTCAAGTTCAAGTAAGTTTATTGAGAAAAGGAAGTACTTCTCAAAAGGATAGAATAGCTTAGGCTATTTCTGCCCTCACATTATTACACACAAAAATCAAAATTGCGTGAGAAATCACAATTCACGCAATTGTGATTTCTGTGTGTAATGATGTAAGGGCGAAGAGGGAGAACGGCCTATTGACAGCTCGAGTGCATGGGAGTTGTTGTGTAAAACCCTGGTTTGTGCCTCGGAGAGGCTGCAGGATCCAGTAAGTTCAGTAGAACTTCGGTTTTAACTCCTTTTGACCATGTCATAGCTCAGTTGATTAAGTCAGCGTCTGGGATGCTCTCGGACGCAGATTCGAATCCTCGTCACGGCCCTTGTGGATTTGTTTATTTCTACCCTCGTCCGCGAGGTCCCTCTAGACCAACTACTGACCTTTCCCAGGATGCAACCCGTGCCAATTACTTAGCTTCAGATTACCTATTTACTGATAGATGAAGGGGAATTAGGTGAAAGGAAATATGCCCAACCGTTTCTGTCCCGCCTGGGGATTGAACGCGGTTTCTTTGGTTGTGAGCCGAGGACGTAGACCACTACAAGACCAATAGACTGTAATGTGTATGGTTGACTACACTACTACTGAGGCTGTAATCCTGGAGTTGAGAGCTTCGACCACCGCTCTTATTTACTGTACATACTGTAGCCATTGTTTCTTGTTGTGAGGGAGAAGTAATGGTGTTGGTGGGTGGGGGGCTCCGTGCCTGTGGCCTGGCGGGTGGGGGCGCCTGCGGCCTGGTGGGTGGGGGGCTCCGTGCCTGTGGCCTGGTGGGTGGGGGCGCCTGCGGCCTGGTGGGTGGGGGGCTCCGTGCCTGTGGCCTGGTGGGTGGGGGGCTCCGTGCCTGTGGCCTGGTGGGTGGGGGGCTCCGTGCCTGTGGCCTGGTGGGTGGGGGCTCCGTGCCTGTGGCCTGGCGGGTGGGGGGCTCCGTGCCTGTGGCCTGGTGGGTGGGGGGCTCCGTGCCTGTGGCCTGGTGGGTGGGGGGCTCCGTGCCTGTGGCCTGGTGGGTGGGGGGCTCCGTGCCTGTGGCCTGGTGGGTGGGGGGCTCCGTGCCTGTGGCCTGGTGGGTGGGGGGCTCCGTGCCTGTGGCCTGGCGGGTGGGGGGCTCCGTGCCTGTGGCCTGGTGGGTGGGGGGCTCCGTGCCTGTGGCCTGGTGGGTGGGGGGCTCCGTGCCTGCGGCCTGGCGGGTGGGGGGCTCCGTGCCTGCGGCCTGGCGGGTGGGGGGCTCCGTGCCTGCGGCCTGGCGGGTGGGGGACTCCGTGCCTGTGGCCTGGTGGGGGGGGGCTATTTGGTATCTCCGTGACTATTTAACTATTTAAAAACTATGTGAATATCACCTAGAATTTGAAATTTAAGAAAACCCAGATCTTAAAACTTATAACAGAAAACAATTTTGCCACTTTCTATATTTTAAACCCTGGATTTATAAAACAATATAGTTATAACATGATAATATGCTCCATTTAGGAGAAGGATCCAATTGTCAGTTTACAAACAGACTACTACTACTGGAACCATAATATGCTTTCATATCCCAAATATCTAGATAACTATCCAGCTGGTTTAAGAGGGAGGTTGATTTCTAATTATAATCACTTAGACTCGAGAACGGGCTGGCTATTCCATGTGTGGGGAAGTATAACGCGAGAGCAAAAGAGGAAACTAAAGACAAACGGGTTAAGAGTACAATTGAGATTACCCGTATGTAGTGAGGCTGGTAAACCAGAAGAACGAGTTGGAAGAGGCAGGTGGGTACCACACTCCTTCACACACAAGCTTCAAGAACAAGTGTGATAGAGCACAAGAAATTCAAGGGGGAATAAATGGACAAGATACCCAATATTTAGTAAGCATTGCCCCTGTGCTAGATCTCGAAGCTATCTTAGCACAGACATATAACACACTCAAACGCAAACACCCCTCAAGCCAGGCTTAAGCTTGAGATTTGGCACCAGTGTGGTCAGTTCCCGTCCGTGAGGTCATCTGGTATCAGTGTCCCGCCCTACTGCTGGCGGACTTAGAGCGCTCCTCCTTGACGCTGGCGAGGTCTCTGGCGTGCTCCGCCTCCTTATATTTGGCTAAATTAGCATCAGCGACCTGACTGATGTTATGCAAGTGAGCAGCATAGGTGGCGAGAGTGTCCTGGAGGTGCTCCGTGCGCTCCCTCATCCTGACGGTGTTGGTGGCGTCCTCCTGTAGGAGCACCGACTAGAGGTCAAGCAAGCCGCTACTAGCCTATTCTCACTAAAGTGATTCTCATTCGTAAACATTTGTACCTATATTTTTAATACCAATTTATAGTGTCATTAATCTTGTTTACAATATAAATAAAAACTACACAAGGGTTAAGTTTAATGTACATATATGTTTTATAATCATAATTGTGCACTGTTCATAGCAAAATTACATTTACACCATATCTTATGTTTTATACATTCATACTTACAGCCATACTATATTAAAAGTTTACTATAAAGTGCACTTTTTTAAAACAAACTTTGGTTTGTATGCAAAAAGTTTAATCGTAAAGTTATGCAAAATCTTTCCGAATGCATGACAGTATGACGAGGTAGCACAAGCCTCTTCTTGGAGATGGAGTTGATTAAAATTTGTATTGCCAATAAGTAGCTTAAAGAAATTAATACACTAAGAACTTCATCAAAACTTATTAAATCCCTGGCACGGTGAAGCATTCACCAACCGTGGCAGGGTAAAGTTTATACTAGCCCTGGCAGGACGAAGTCTACACTAGCCGTGGCAGGGTGAAGCCTACACCAACCGTGGCAGGGTAAAGCTTATACTAGCCCTGGCAGGACGAAGTCTACACTAGCCGTGGAAGGGCGAAGCATATACTAGCCGTAGCACGAAACTAGCAGGAAGCAGGAAACGTAGCAGGAACGTAGAACGTAGCAGGAAACGTAGCAGGCCTAAACTAGCTGTGACAGGGCGAAGCCTAAACTAGCCGTGGCAGGGCGAAGCCTAAACTAGCCGTGGCAGGGCGAAGCCTACACTAGCCGTGGCAGGGCGAAACCTACACTAGCCGTGGCAGGATGAAGCTTACACTAGCCATGGCAGGGTGAAGCCTACACTAGCCATGGCAGGACGAAGCCTACACTAGCCGTGGCAGGATGAAGCTTACACTAGCCGTGGCAGGGTGAAGCCTAAACTGGCCGTGGCAGGGCGAAGCCTACACTAGCCGTGGCAGGATGAAGCTTACACTAGCCGTGGCAGGGCGAAGCCTACACTAGCCGTGGCAGTGTAGGCTTCTCTCGCCACCATTCTCAAGTCGATTGTGACAATCGACTTGAGAATGGTCCAGGACGGACCGAAACGTCGTCGTCCCTTCACCTTCTAGTGTGTGCAACAAACTAACACTAAACATAATAAAGACCTACTACATCTTATTTGGAAGCAAATCAACAAATGCAATTCAGCTTCAGATAGACAATGTTAACATTAGTAGTAAAAAGATGGAAAGTTTCTTGGCCTATTCCTAGACAAAAGACTAAACTTCAGCACCCACATACAACACATAACTAAGAAAGTCTCTAAAACAGTTGGTATACTCTCTAAAATCAGATATTATGTACCTAACTCTGCTCTCATTTCACTATATTATGCACTAATCTAACCCTATCTTAATTATGGTATCTGTGCATGGGGTTCAACCACTGCAAACCACCTCAGGTCCATCATCACCCAGCAAAAATTTGCTATCAGAATAATAACAAATTCTGCTTTCAGACAACACTCAGCCCCCTTGTTTAACTCCCTAAACATGCTAAACATTTACAAAACCTTGTTCTTAAATGCAAATCCTGCTCTGAAACTCTCCCTGGACAGATGTAATAGGACCCATTATCACCACACCAGAAATAAATATCTCTTTGGTATCCCCAGAGTCAAACTTAATCTGTGCAAAGACTCTATGCAAATAAAGGGACCCAGTCTATGGAACTCACTCCCTAATGAATTGAAAAGCTGTCCAACTTTTGCGTAATTCAAAAACAAAACTAAAAAGTACCTAATTTCATCTTCATAGTTTTCTACCTTGTTGCTTTAAAATTGCACTGTATCTAGTACTACCCAATCTCCCAATCATCATGTACCCAATCCAAACAACTTTACCATTGTGATCATTGCTGTCTTCTTATATGTGCTTTCAATTTGCTGTATGACGCCTATTAATCTTCGTTTAAATTACCAATCAAGCTGTCAATTCAATCAATCAGAGCTTTAATATACCAATGTGCTTTAATATACTTACTACATCTATAAAGTAGATGGCAAATTCCTTGGCGTTCTCATTGATCACAAGCTGAATTTCCAGGGGACACATTCTAAATATATCAAAAAAAGTTTTAAAAAACTGTTGGCATTCTAAGATCAAATATTATGTACCTCGCCCTGCCCTGGTGACACTCTATTACTCTCTCATCTATCCTTATCTCAACTATGGTATTTGTGCTTGGGGGTTTTACTACCCAAAATCATTTATATCCTCTAATTACTCAACACAAAGTTGCTGTTAGGACAATATCTAACTCTGGCCCCCAGACATCACTCGGTACCCCTACTCAAATCTCTGAATATGTTAGATATTAAGTCACTGCACATCCTCTCATGTGTATTATATATATATATATATATATATATATATATATATATATATATATATATATATATATATATATAAAACGCTGAACTGTAATGTCAGTCCTGACCTTTAAAGCTTCATTGAAGGTTGTAACAGAACCCATAGGCACCACACCAGAAACAAATACCTTTTTGATATTCCAAGAGTACGACTTAATCAAAGTAGAAATGCTCTACAAATCAAAAGGACTCAGAGGCGGAATCAACATGACAACTAAACTTGAGCCCTATGGACTCCTTCCGCTTGAGTGGAGGTGTGTAGGGACCCATGATGGCACTTATACCACCCCCAGCGCGACGTTATCCGGCCATCCGTTAACACGCCGGCTCCCGGCGACGACAAACACGTCCACCACACCAGACGCTAGTAGCAGAGCGAACCAAAACACGTCTGCTCACCACCACGTCCACGACGAGACTCTCAAACTATTTTTAGATATGTATGGTATGGTAGATACCAACCAATTAAACGGACTACTCTTTGTAAAAGTAAGAAAAACGGTGGAATAGGAATACTGAATGTGTACAATAAGTCATTGGCAATCTTATGTGTTACCTTTAGAAAGGAGATAATGCAGAGGAATAGTGTAAATGCGCTAGGACATTACTATTGTAAATTACGTGTCAGCTACTTGATACATATGCCAGAGTATACTGACCTTGCCTTTATTTCACCTCACTTTTATTCTTGTGCAATTGATGTTCTCAGGCGGATTTGTAATATTGAAGGTTTTTTAATGATGAACAGTAAACAAGTGTATGATGTTATACTACCAAATATAGTTCCTAGAGTAGAGGAGGCATATCCACTCTTCAGCTGGCAAGTAATATGGGCTTAATTCATCAATATTTGTATCACACCCTGTATGTATGTACTTTACCTGAATAAACATTTGAATTTGAATATTTTTAATTTTACTAATCTCTCTCATCTCATTTTTTATTTCTTGCATTGTATCTTATCATTTTATTAATACCGCTAGAATTTACCTACGTTAAATTATCTGTTAGATTAAGGACCTGCCCGAAACGCTGCGCGTACTAGTGGCTTTACAAGATTTCTATACCATGCTATGTATTCTCACAAACCCAATGTACCTTCTTGTATATATATAATAAATAAATAAATAAATAAATAAATAAATAAATAAATAAAATAAATAAATAAATAAATACACTAGCCATGGCAGGATGAAGCCTACGTTAGCCGTGGCAGGGTGAAGCCTACACTAGCCGTGGCAGGGTGAAGCCTACACTAGCCGTGGCAGGGTGAAGCCTACACTAGCCGTGGCAGGGTGAAGCCTACACTAGCCGTGGCAGGGTGAAGCCTACACTAGCCGTGGCAGGATGAAGCCTACACTAGCCGTGGCAGGGTGAAGCCTACACTAGCCGTGGCAGGGTGAAGCCTACACTAGCCGTGGCAGGATGAAGCCTACACTAGCCGTGGCAGGGTGAAGCCTACACTAGCCGTGGCAGGGTGAAGCCTACACTAGCCGTGGCAGGATGAAGCCTACACTAGCCGTGGCAGGGTGAAGCCTACACTAGCCGTGGCAGGGTGAAGCCTACACTAGCCGTGGCAGGGTGAAGCTTACACTAGCCGTGGCAGGGTGAAGCCTACACTAGCCGTGGCAGGGTGAAGCCTACACTAGCCGTGGCTGGGTGAGCCTACACTAGCCGTGGCAGGGTGAAGCCTACACTAGCCGTGGCCGGTGTTACAAACCGTTCATTAATGCTCGTGACCCGTACAGCAACAAAATATTGTAGTCTAGGGACAGTTACCGATGCTGCAATCTCAAGGTGGGTCACCAGTATAATCCCATGGTTTGTACAGGCAAGAATTAAAATTAATCACCCCTTTAGGACTAAGTAATCACTCAAATAAAAATAAATATATATTATAAATATACTTCAGGCAATTATCAATATTATATGTTAAGCAACAAATGGGTAATCACATGTAAATCAAAATAAAATTATGTCTCCACAGACTAACATATTACAACAGAACATAATAGATATAATGTTACAGACTTTACTCCTAGATGTGATCCCTCCGGTGTCCAAACAGTTACTGAATAATGTTCTCACGGCAGGAGCCGATGTCGCTTCTGCACAACATTTTAAGTGACAGTTTTTACTTAATATAAATCTTACTTACATGCAGCCGTATAATGGGAATTACTTAACTATATTAAGGAATGATCAGATTTACATGTATAAACAGAAATAATGTAGTTATTAATATAATAGTGATATAATTATAAAATAAAAGAATTTGTTGGCAACTGCCCATCATGGCAGGAAATAATATCCCACAAATATTGCCGTCTAGGTGAAACAATAATAACGGTTTCACACGGTCTTGCCAATAAGTGATCAGCACAAAATATAACTTTCTCACGGGAAGCTGACATACAAAAAATATAATAACGGTTTCCCACGGTTTGGTCCGCCCAAAGATCACCACCACAATGTAACATATCAGCACATTCAAGTAATGATATAAACATACAAGTACTGATATAAGCATACAAGTAATAATATAATATACATACAATTAATGATATAATATATAAGCACATACAAGTAATGATGCATGGAAATAGTACCTATTTTAGATTTATATACGTATCCAATACGGGTACATGACACCCCCATCCGTCGTAACGCTAGGACGAGTCTCGTTGCAAACTTCTGAATCTTTTCCAGTTTCCTTATGTGTTTCTTCACATGGGGGCTTCATGATGGGGCGGCATACACTAAGACTGGCCTCATGTAGGCAGTGTAAAGCGCCCTAAATGCTTCCTTACTCAGGTTTCTGAATGACGTTCTAACTTTTGCCAGTGTAGAGTAGGCTGCTGTCGTTATCCTATTGTACTCACCTAGTTGTACTCACCTAGTTGTGCTTGCGGGGTTGAGCTCTGGCTCTTTGGTCCCGCCTCTCAACCGCGGGATTGTGTGTGTGTGTGTATTCAACTAGTTGTATTCACCTAGCTGTGATTGCAGGGGTTGAGCTTTGCTCTATCGGCCCGCCTCTCAACTGTTACTAACTACTACCTATTTTTTTTCACACACACACACACACACACACACACACACACACACACACACACACACACACACACACACACACACACACACACACCTAGGAAGCAGCTCCGAAACAGCTGTCTAACTTCCAGGTCCCTATTTACTGCTAGGTAACAGGGACATTCAGGGTGAAAGAAACTTTGCCCATTTGTTTCTGCCTGGTCCGGGAATCGAACCAGGGCAACAGAATTACGAGACCTGCGAGCTGTCCGCTCAGCTACCAGATCCCCCTTTATGTGTGTGTGTGTGTGTGTGTGTGTGTGTGTGTACTCACCTAGTTGCGATTGCGGGGGTTTAAGCTTCGGCTCTTTGATCCCGCCTCTCAACTGTCAATCAACCGGTGTACAGATTTCTGAGCCTATTAGGCTTTATCATGTCTACATTTGAAACTGTGCATGGAGTCTTCCCCCATCACATAACTTCCTAATGCATTCCATGTGTTAACTAATTTAACACTAAGCAAGTTCTTTCTAATATCTCTATGGCTCATCTGGGTACTCAGTTTCCACCTGAGTCCCTTTGTGCGTGTGTCTCCTGTGTTAAATAAGTTGTCTTTATCTACACTTTCAATTCTCCTGATTATCTTGCATATGTTGATCGTGTCTCCCTTAACTCTTCTTTCTTTCAGCGAAGTGAGGTTTAGTTCATTGATGATACTTTTCCCTTGTATACTAATTCCCGTAATCTTTCCTCGTAGCTCATACACCTCAATTCGGGTATTAATCTGGTGGCAAATCTCTGAATCTTCTCGAATTTTGCCTTATTATGCTTGACGAGATATGGACTCCATGCTGGAGCTGCATACTCCAGGACTGGTCTGACATATGTTGTACACAAGGCCCTGAATGATTCCGTACACAAGTTTCTAAAGGCCGTTCTTATGTTGGCCAACCTGGCATGTGCCGCTTATGATATCCTATTGATATGGGCTTCGAAGGTCAAGTCTGGCGTCTTATCAACTCCCAGGTCTTTCTTTCTCTCTCTCTGATTTTTTAAGAGTTTCATCCCCCAAATGGTACCTTGTATCTGGCCTCCCGCTCCCTACACCTATCTTCATTACATTACATTTGCTCTGGTTAAACTCTAATAACCATTTGTTAGATCATTGCTGCAAGTTGTTCAGGCCTTCTTGAAGCCTCATGTTTCAAGAAGCACGAGGCTCCTCTGTCTTAAACCCTCTCATAATTTTGTCGTCATCAGCAAATATTGAGAGGAATGAGACTATACCCTCTGGAAGATCATTTATGTATATCAGAAACAGGATAGGGCCGAGTACAGAGCCCTGTGGGACTCTGATGGTGATTTCACGCCAATCTGTGGTCTCACCCCCTCTCTGTAACTCTCTGCTTCCTTTTGCTTAGGTACTCACTTATCCACTGGAGCACCCTATCAGTTACTCTTACCTGTTTCTCCAACTAATACACCAGCCTCTTACTGGCGTACTGTGTCAAAGGCTTTCCGACAGTCAAAGACAATGCAGTCTGCCCATCCATCTCTTTCTTGCTTAATCTTTGTCACCTGGTCGTTGACTTCTATTAAATGTGTGAGGCAATATTTGCCATCCCTGAACCCATGTTGGTGGAACCCATTAACCTGATCAAACCAAATTTAACTTCACTTATTGTAAAAAGTCACACACACAAAATAATAAGATGGTTGCCAGTGAACGATATTAAATGCTTTCCAATGTTAAAATTCACTGCATTATGTAAATAAACTGGTTAATGGGTTTGTTTATTTAAAGATTAATTATTGATAATGAACCAGAACTGATACTGATAATTGACATAAATTAAACATATATTTTGAGTAAAATACAGGTATAATAATTTTCTCAAGCCAAACACCAATGATGCTTTGACCTAAGCATAATTATTTTAATCGAAACACTAATTGAAAGTATATTGGCTTACATGACAGACCAATTAAGCCGCCTCGTAATACGTATAATCAGAATCAATGGTTGTGGAAA
Organism: Procambarus virginalis; assembly: GCA_020271785.1. Lineage (NCBI taxonomy): Eukaryota > Metazoa > Arthropoda > Malacostraca > Decapoda > Cambaridae > Procambarus > Procambarus virginalis. The sequence goes on from WNGS01164858.1 coordinate 19,005,615, forward strand.
AATTTCTTAGGCTAATTATATGGGAGGAATCCTGTTATTATACCTTAATATCTTCGGGCTGTTAATGCTGCCGCCTTGTTGGGCTTCGCTGTGTTCATCTGGACGACCGAACTTAGTCTGGTAGTTATTTGCAGACCAGAAGCCAATTTAGAGGTTACTTGGGGAATTAAATTCTCCTCGGTGGCAATCTGGAGGAACTACATCTTTGTCCACCCGTGAATATGTGTTTTGTGTGTGTATATGTATGTTATATATTGTGTTTGCTTTGCTTGCTCTCTTTTGATCTCAATCATGAATTTGTGTAATTGTTGAGTGATGGGTTAATATAACGAAAAGGTAGAGAAGAATGTTTAGTACCGAGAGATAGCATGAGTACCGAGAGATAGCATGAGTACTGAGAGATAGCATGAGTANCAGCAGTTGTCGACATGATGGTAGGACAAGTTGCAGCTCTGAGCGGAGGCAAGCATTGTATGGGCTATATAGACACTGCTGCTTCGTACTGTGAAGCCTTTTTACCCGAGAGCCACTAACCCTAATGGCCTCGACGTGGACAGGAAGCCGGCGGCTTGTCGAAAGTTTCCCCATTTGGCTTGATCTTTTCCAGGTATATTTTGAAATTCGCACAGTTTTGGCTGTTACGGCTTCGGTGGGTAGGCGGGTTCCATGGGTTGATAACCGTAGAGTGGAAAAAACATCTGTTCCAGGTCTACATTGTGGCTTGTTGAGCTTGAAACTTTTGCTCCTTGTTTGTGTTACATCTGACCTGAAGAAAATATCCAGATCAACATCTTAACTTGTTCAGTATTTTAAGTTTCAATGAGATCCGCCCTGTCATGCCAGGTTTGCATTGTTAGACCTGTGGCCTTCAAACGTTCCTGATACGAGAGATGACTTGGCTCTGTAATGACGTGTTGCCGGTGTTGCACCTTCTCCAGAGCAGCTATGTCCTTCTGGAGATGAGGTATCCATGCTTGTATATAGTAATCCAAATGGTGCATTAGAGATTAATACAATTGAACCATTACCTTCTTTTCTATATACTGAAAAGTACGGTTGATTATCCCAAGAGTTTAGTTAAGCTTTTCTGACTGCTGCACCCACCTGTTGTGCAACTTTTAATGAGTGGTGGATTTTTACTCCAAGGTTCTTTTCTTCATCAATTTGCTCTAATGTAATGCTTATTACAATAATGTAATTTATTAGTCGTGGCTTGGGGTTGTTACGCCCCACATGCATAATCTTGCATTTGTCGATATTAAAAAGCATAGCTGTAAGCATCATGATATGTTGTAAGAATGGTAGCCAATCACCAGTCATGATGTAATATCTTAGCGCTGGAAAAACAGTCTGGTGGCAAAGATATATAAAACGTACAATATTCCTTAACTACCGCACAAATAAGTTTAAACTATAATTAAGTGTTAAAAAAATCATTACCAAAGGTATAGCCGCGGGAGAAGTCCATCTACCTGAATGGGATAGTAAAAAAATCCTAGTGAGAAAGAATCGTCCCTCGGGGTGAGGGTAACTGGTCGTGTATTCATCCTCCTGACTGTCCTGAAGGTGTTTGTGGTAAAATTTCCCCTGGAGGAGGGGGGGGGGAAGGGTGTCGGACCAACCGGGCTGTGGTGGATATGTGGGCCTGCGGGCCGCTCCAAGCAACAGCCTGTTGGACCAAACTCTCACTAGTCGAGCCTGGAGGCTCGACTTGTGGAGGCCTGGTCGACGACCGGGCCGCGGGGACACAAGCCCCGATTTCATCTCAAGGTAACCTAAAAGTGGCCCCGGGCTGGGTTTGGGAAGTAGAACTCACAGAACTCCATGTAGGTGGAAGGCAAAAGCCCAGCAAATTCCATGTTTGTGGGCGTGGCGCACATGACCTACCTAGCGTGGCATCTATAGGGACAAGTCAAGAAACACTTTTGCCAAACTACAACGTCAGTCAATCTATTTCTCGAATTGGAAATGTCCAAATGGGATGGCATGGCTTCCTATAGTTGGGTGCTACATAGCCTTCCCGGTTTGGTGCCTTATTTTGATAATTACTTACTTCCCATAGTTGGGCACGGGAAACCTATTAGGGTTATGGAGACCCTCCTTTGCAACACACAGCAGCTGCTTAACTCCCAGGTACTATGGCTAGGTGAATGATATCAGGTGTAAGAAGAGGTGCCCAAACGCCTGTCCTGTGTGGGAATCGAGCCCGGGAAATACACGTTATAAATATATAAACACTTATCATGCACTGTAGCAGATTGTTAAGGAAAAAAACAAAACAGACCTAGGAGTTGTATTCTCCTACAGTCAGGGAATGTTGCTCAACTAGTAAGAGCTGACGTAAAAAAAAACTAAACCTTTCGAATAATCTAACATTTGACTTAAAAGAAAAATGATTATTCAACTGCACAAGTGTCTGGTGCCCCCCACTCTGGACTACTGTATTCATGCAAGCACGAAGACCTCACATTCAAAAGACTATCTGATTTGGAAAAAGTAAAAAAAAAAAAAATCCTCCCTGAACTAAGTCTGGAAGTCTTCCAGAACTCCTACCTGGAACGATTGAGGGCCACAGGACAAAAAAAAACTACACACACACACACACACACACACACACACACACACACACACACACACACACACACACACACACACACACACACACACACACACACACACACACACACACACATACACACACACACACACACACACACACACACGTACGTACGTACGTACGTACGTTAGGGTTATTTACACAGGTTATTTAACACAAGGGGCACACGCACTAGGGGACACAGGTGGAAACTGAGTGGCCAAATGAGCCACATAGATATTAGAAAGAACTTTTTTAGTGTCAGTGTGGTTGACAAATGGTTCAAAGAAAGTTCAAAGTTAGGGCACTAAAGTAGTCCCAGAACTAAGAGGCATGAGTTACGAGGAAAGGCTGTGTGAACTGCACCTCACGTCGCTGGAAAACAGAAAAGCTCGGGAAGACATCATCACAACATACGAAATTCTCAGGGAAATTAATACGGTAAATAAGTACGAATTATTTAAAACTGGTGGTTTATGGGCTATTCATGCCCGTGCCACCTCTTGAGTCGCTTAATTTTTATCAAGCATCAATCAACACGGGTGGGACACGAACAAGGGGACACAGGTGGAAACTGAGTACCCAAATGAGTCACAGAGAATTTAAATAGAACTTTATCAGTGTTATATTAGTTAACAAGTGGAATGCATTAGGAAGTGATGTAGTGGCAGCTGACTCCATACACAGATTTAAATGAAGATATGATAGAGCTCAATAAGTTCAGGAACCTGTACACCAGTAGATTGACAGTAATGAGGCGGGACCAAAGATGTTGAAGATGATGTCGAACCCCAGCGACATCACGGCTAATTTGGTCCGTCTTCCTGCATTCTCTTGTACACCCCAATTTATTAGTATAATTAACTCTACTTTAATGAGTGATTATCATCTTCACCGATGAGGAATTGTTGGCAGTTTAAATAGCGATAATCTTAACACTGTTTTGATTAAGATTTGAGTACTTGAGATTTGAGTTTTGATTTGAGTACCTAACTCTGCTCTCATCTCTATTTTATGCACTAATCTATCCCTATCTTAACTATGGTATCTGTGCATGGGGTTCAACCACTGCAAACCACCTCAAGTCCATCATCACCCAGCAAAAATCTGCTATCAGAATAATATCAAATTCTGCTATCAGACAACACTCAGCCCCCTTGTTTAACTCCATAAACATAATCTCACTCCACAAATTCTCTTGTGTCAACTACATTTACAAAACCCTGTTCTTAAATGCAAATCCTGCTCTGAAACTCTTCCTGGACAGATGTAATAGGACCCATTATCACCACACCAGAAATAAATATCTCTTTGATATCCCCAGAGTTAAACTTAATCTGTGTAAACACTCTATGCAAATAAAGGGACCCAGTCTATGGAACTCACTCCCTATTGAATTGAAAAGCTGTCCAACTTTTACGTCATTCAAAAACAATACTAAAAAGTACCTAATTTCATCTTCATAGTTTTTTACCTTTTGCTTTAAAATTGCACTGTATCTATTGCTACCCAATCTCCCAATCTTTATGTACCCAATCTGAACATCTTTACCATTGTGATCATTGCTGTCTTCTTATATGTGCTGCCAATCTGATGTATGGTGTCTATTAATCTTATTTAAATTACCAATCAAGCTGTCAATGTAATCAATCAGAGCTTTAATATATCAATGTGCTTTAATATACTTACTAATCTCTCGCATCTCATTTTTTTCTTGCAGTGTATTTGTTATCATTTTATTAATTCTGCTAGAATTTACCTACTTAAAATTATCTGTTAGATTAAGGACCTGCCCGAAACGCTGCCCTTACTAGTGGTTTTACAAGATTGTAAATACTATGCTAGGTATTCTCACAAACCCAATGTACATTCTTGTATATAAATAAATAAATAAATAAATAAATAAATAAATAAATAAATAAATAAATAAATAAATAAATAAATAAACATTTGTTTTGGTGACTGAATAATACATAATGTTATTGCACTCATTCTTTAATATAATCCGGGAAGTATAATTAGATCAATTTCAAATCCAGCATCAGTGAAAGTTTGCACATTAAACTGGGGGTCGCGAGAGAGAATGTTACTGAGAGTAGACCATTAGTGGAGGATGAGGACGAGTGGGGGAGACGCTCGCGTGTATACGCTTCCCGCCAGCTCTAATCTTGAACCACAGCGACATCACGGCTAATTTGGTCCGTCTTCCTGCACTCTCTTGTACACTCCCTCCTCATAGTCCCAGCGTCTCCTGCACCCTCTTGTACACTCCCTCCTCATAGTCCCAGCGTCTCCTGCACTCTCTTGTACACTCCCTCCTCATAGTCCCAGCGTCTCCTGCACTCTCTTGTACACTCCCTCCTCATAGTCCCAGCGTCTCCTGCACCCTCTTGTACACTCCCTCCTCATAGTCCCAGCGTCTCCTGCACCCTCTTGTACACTCCCTCCTCATAGTCCCAGCGTCTCCTGCACCCTCTTGTACACTCCCTCCTCATAGTCCCAGCGTCTCCTGCACCCTCTTGTACACTCCCTCCTCATAGTCCCAGCGTCTCCTGCACCCTCTTGTACACTCCCTCCTCATAGTCCCAGCGTCTCCTGCACTCTCTTGTACACTCCCTCCTCATAGTCCCAGCGTCTCCTGCACTCTCTTGTACACTCCCTCCTCATAGTCCCAGCGTCTCCTGCACCCTCTTGTACACTCCCTCCTCATAGTCCCAGCGTCTCCTGCACCCTCTTGTACACTCCCTCCTCATAGTCCCAGCGTCTCCTGCACCCTCTTGTACACTCCCTCCTCATAGTCCCAGCGTCTCCTGCACTCTCTTGTACACTCCCTCCTCATAGTCCCAGCGTCTCCTGCACTCTCTCACCTTCGTAACAACGGGAAGAGCTGTAGCAGGGAAGAGAATGATGTCCAAAGGTGTGTGGCAGTTCTGGAGTGAAGACAAACTATTGTATTTGCTTTAATGTAAAACCGGTGGGATAATTCACACACTTTATATTTAGACCGCCGTAAGAACTCGTCCCGTCAAGGGAACTATCGTAACAACTCCTACAAATACGACAGCTTTTCAGCAGACCTGACTTATATTTTCCCATCTCCGTTTTCCTCTTCACTCTCTACGTTATTTCTCGATTTCCTTTTCCGTTTTCCTCCGGTTAAATCCACAGATCGCCAAATCTTTTTTTCCAGTTTTCTTTCCAGATATTCTCTTACTGTCAAGAAACGTCAAAAAGTAGCGTCAAGAAAACTTTCGTTCCTTGGATATATATCAGTTTTCATGTAAAATTTTCAAATATTAGCTCCTCTAAATTCAGGCGTTCTCAGCTACCCGACTAAAATTACATCTTTGAGTGCATTGGAGATCACATTGTGGGGGATGTTAGTGGCTTTCGCTCTTCCTGGTTAAACACCGTTAGATCTGGTCAGTAATTAGCTCGGTGACTGTGTGTGTACATTGCTTGGCATTTGGTTATGTGGACCCGGACATAGCCTGCAGGTCCTTGGCTAATGGGACTAATGGGAAAAATTCGTCAGGGCAAATGGGGAGGACCTTTGACAAGTCGCCGGCTTCCTGTCCCCACAGAGGCGACTAGAGTATTAGTGGCCCTTCAGGTAAATTCAGGTAAAATTGGATACGGGACAATTTCAACACGTCCACAATCTTCACTAAGACCTTAAACATAAACTCGACCACGGCTAGGACACCCTATAAGGGCCCGGGAGGATCTTCAACATATACCTAATGTTGATGAGTTAATCTAGCAGCCAAAACTCCTGTTTGTGAATGAAAAACACTTTACAAACCAGTGTTCTGACCACGTCCATTCCATGCTGAGGTCGACCCCATTGACGCATTCGACAGTTTTTATATAGCCGTTCATTCAAAATAGGAATTTTCTCAAATATAAACTAATATTGTTATATATAAACATACTGTGCATATTTAAGTTACGTCAGGTGTTTAGGTTGTATTGCCGATTATTTGTATTTATAATACTTAGGAGAAGCATTTACAGCTGTGGGAATTGACCAGTGAGATTTATATTTATTTAGTTTATATTAATTTAAATAGTAATTTATATTTTACGGTAATTTATATTTTTCGATAGAAGTTTAAAGTTTTGAAGTTTAAAGTGGACTGTATGATTTAAAATTCTCACAAATACCTTTCCTTACACATTCTAGAGGGTTTATGGTTTATTTACGTAGTCCTCAATATAAATTATAGGTTAGTAGACATTCACTACAGTATTACACTATATATATGTTAGTAACTAAAATGGGGAGGCCTTCCTTATCTGCACCTAGTGGGCCTGCTGGTCCACCAGTTATGAACAAGGATGATCACACCAAATAACCCTGGTGTTGTTGTTGTTAAAGATTCGCTACCTGGAACAAGAAGTTCCAAGTAGCACGGGCTATGGTGAGCCCGTAGGAACCCTGGTGGGTGAGGCTGGCCTCAACATCTGTACTGGTCTACTTGGTAATTAGTGTTAACTCTTCTTCCTCTTCTGTTACACCTGTCACTTACAAATAACAGCAGTAATCCTAAATATGACAGCTAATATCAGAGGAAATATTGGTCTAATTTATTAGATGAGAATCCAAGGAATAACATGGTCGCTGTCCAGTATCTACCTACACACACAACTGTCCGGAATGTGGCGATTTATAACGGGTTTCGGCTAGAATACCTCCCTTCTAGTAGACGTATAGTTGGTGTTGATAACAGGAACACTATTTGTCTCGTAACACTGTTGTCCAAGGGAAAGTTATAGGAGCTAAATTTGCCCCAGCGACTGATGTTAAAATTACAATGGCGACTCAGTGTGGCCCCTCCTCCCACCTGATGCCTTGCTGGTTCTTTTGTACAGATGTCAAGAAGTGGTTAGAAGGACCCACAGTTACTCGATTTTGGTACTGATAAATTAAGTTGATTCAAGGGGGAAATGTTTTTATAATGTTTACAGTCCAGAGACTGCTGTATTAACAATGATTCCCAATGTTAGGTGGTGAATTTAATGATGACATGTGGCAATGATATCTCGTTTTCTACGGGAGGAAATTTCGACTGTGCCACGTCTTCTATGAGTGATTCTTTTTTATTACAAAACAGCAGCAATTTTTTCTGCCTATTGTATTAAATGTTAGTAAATGGTGTCGTTTTTTTCCGACATTGTTGCTGTTGAAACAAAAGTCGTTAGCAAAGCACTTGTTCTGGAAGTGTTCAAACGTCATCATTTGTGAGTCGTGTGTAAACCGTTTTTCATTCATAAACAGGGGGTTTGGTGGGTGTATGGAATGGACTTTGGCTTTTGTTTAAGAGGACGGTTGCACCTTACACATAAATCACAACTAGTGTTTCAATTTTTCGGTAGTTAATTAACTACCAGTCTAGCTCACCCTATTCGGAGTTAACAACCAGTCTACCTCGTCCTGTTTATAGTTAATCACCAGTCTAGCTAACACTGCTCGTAGTTAACCACCAGTTTAGCTAACACTGCTCGTAGTTAACCACCAGTCTAGCTAACACTGCTCGTAGTTAACCACCAGTCTAGCTAACACTGCTCGTAGTTAACCACCAGTCTAGCTAACACTGCTCGTAGTTAACCACCAGTCTAGCTAACACTGCTCGTAGTTAACCACCAGTCTAGCTAACACTGCTCGTAGTTAACCACCAGTCTAGCTCACGCTGTACCTCGTTGACCGCCTGTCTAACTATAGCCCAGTCGAACCCAACCCGAGACTTCGCAACACAGAACAACAGACATTCAACAGGAAAAATCCCCACAAATTCATTAAACTCTGTCGCAACAAGGCCGTCACTTTGTCTAAAAATATCAAACACCTCATTACCAGACAGTAAAAGTGGTTTGATTTTATCTCGGGAGATGATTTGAGGGAGGCGAAGCGAAGGTAAACACCATGGAGATTTATTTTACAAGTTGGTGTGAGGAGCCGCGCGGTAACTTGTGTAGGGTAACAAACATTTTGACATAAAATGCTATTTTTTTTCTTGGAAGTTGGCGCGGGAAATTCTGCAGCTACAGCAACGTCGAGGCGAGGCTAGCTGATTTCTGTTTGTTTTGGTTAGTGTCTTTATTATTGTTGTTATTTACAGGAATCAAATTATAAATTTATAATTTTTTTTTATCCAGGTTCATATGTGATACGCGAAACTTTAAAGTCTGAAATTGTGCGTCTGTAGAGTTCCATGTAGGAGTAGTTTAAGACCGAAAACCATATCAGCTTCACAAGAACTATGAAGAGAGCTGTGATGTAGACGAAGGCACAGCGTACACACACACTGAAGGTCTTCAAGTCATTAACATGTAATTGCTGTTGTCGGGGACACGAAGACTGTACTTATTACAGGTTTAGCGAGGTCCCTCAAGTTCAAGTAAGTTTATTGAGAAAAGGAAGTACTTCTCAAAAGGATAGAATAGCTTAGGCTATTTCTACCCTCACATCATTACACACAGAAATCAAAATTGCGTGAGAAATCACAATTCACGCAATTGTGATTTCTGTGTGTAATGATGTAAGGGCGAAGAGGGAGAACGGCCTATTGACAGCTCGAGTGCATGGGAGGAGTTGTGTAAAACCCTGGTTTGTGCCTCGGAGAGGCTGCAGGATCCAGTAAGTTCAATAGAACTTCGTTTTTAACTACTTTTGACCATGTCATAGCTCAGTTGATTAAGTCAGCGTCTGGGATGCTCTCGGACGCAGATTCGAATCCTCGTCACGGCCCTTGTGGATTTGTTTATTTCTACTTGTTTTGTTTGTTTTGCTATTTGTTTATTTGTTTATTTTGTTTATTTGTTTATTTTTTCCTTATTTATTTCTTGTCCGCGAGGTCCCTCTAGACCAACTACTGACCTTTCCCAGGATGCAACCCGTGCCAATTACTTAGCTTCAGATTACCTATTTACTGATAGATGAAGGGGAATTAGGTGAAAGGAAATATGCCCAACCGTTTCTGTCCCGCCTGGGGATTGAACGCGGTTTCTTTGGTTGTGAGCCGAGGACGTAGACCACTACAAGACCTATAGACTGTAATGTGTATGGTTGACTACACTACTACTGAGGCTGTAATCCTGGAGTTGAGAGCTTCGACCACCGCTCTTATTTACTGTACATACTGTAGCCATTGTTTCTTGCTGTGAGGGAGAAGTAATGGTGTTGGTGGGTGGGGGGCTCCGTGCCTGTGGCCTGGCGGGTGGGGGCGCCTGCGGCCTGGTGGGTGGGGGGCTCCGTGCCTGTGGCCTGGTGGGTGGGGGGCTCCGTGCCTGTGGCCTGGCGGGTGGGGGCGCCTGCGGCCTGGTGGGTGGGGGGCTCCGTGCCTGTGGCCTGGTGGGTGGGGGGCTCCGTGCCTGCGGCCTGGCGGGTGGGGGGCTCCGTGCCTGTGGCCTGGCGGGTGGGGGCGCCTGCGGCCTGGTGGGTGGGGGGCTCCGTGCCTGTGGCCTGGTGGGTGGGGGGCTCCGTGCCTGCGGCCTGGCGGGTGGGGGGCTCCGTGCCTCTGGCCTGGTGGGGGGGGGGCTATTTGGTATCTCCGTGACTATTTAACTATTTAAAAACTATGTGAATATCACCTAGAATTTGAAATTTAAGAAAACCCAGATCTTAAAACTTATAACAGAAAACAATTTTGCCAGACTTTCTATATTTTAAACCCTGGATTTATAAAACAATATAGTTATAACATGATAATATGCTCCATTTAGCAGAAGGATCCAATTGTCAGTTTACAAACAGACTACTACTACTGGAACCATAATATGCTTTCATATCCCAAATATCTAGATAACTATCCAGCTGGTTTAAGAGGGAGGTTGATTTCTAATTATAATCACTTAGACTCGAGAACGGGCTGGCTATTCCATGTGTGGGGAAGTATAACGCGAGAGCAAAAGAGGAAACTAAAGACAAACGGGTTAAGAGTACAATTGAGATTACCCGTATGTAGTGAGGCTGGTAAACCAGAAGAACGAGTTGGAACAGGCAGGTGGGTACCACACTCCTTCACACACAAGCTTCAAGAACAAGTGTGATAGAGCACAAGAAATTCAAGGGGGAATAAATGGACAAGATACCCAATATTTAGTAAGCATTGCCCCTGTGCTAGATCTCGAAGCTATCTTAGCACAGACATATAACACACTCAAACGCAAACACCCCTCAAGCCAGGCTTAAGCTTGAGATTTGGCACCAGTGTGGTCAGTTCCCGTCCGTGAGGTCATCTGGTATCAGTGTCCCGCCCTACTGCTGGCGGACTTAGAGCGCTCCTCCTTGACGCTGGCGAGGTCTCTGGCGTGCTCCGCCTCCTTATATTTGGCTAAAGTAGCATCAGCGACCTGACTGATGTTATGCAAGTGAGCAGCATAGGTGGCGAGAGTGTCCTGGAGGTGCTCCGTGCGCTCCCTCATCCTGACGGTGTTGGTGGCGTCCTCCTGTAGGAGCACCGAGTAGAGGTCAAGCAAGCCGCTACTAGCCTATTCTCACTAAAGTGATTCTCATTCGTAAACATTTGTACCTATATTTTTAATACCAATTATAGTGTCATTAATCTTGTTTACAATATAAATAAAAACTACACAAGGATTAAGTTTAATGTACATATATGTTTTATAATCAATAATTGTGCACTGTTCATAGCAAAATTACATTTACACCATATCTTATGTTTTATACATCATACTTACAGCCATACTATATTAAAAGTTTACTATAAAGTGCACTTTTTTAAAACAAACTTTGGTTTGTATGCAAAAAGTTTAATCGTAAAGTTATGCAAAATCTTTCCGAATGCATGACAGTATGACGAGGTAGCACAAGCCTCTTCTTGGAAATGGAGTTGATTAAAATTTGTATTGCCAATAAGCAGCTTAAAGAAATTAATACACTAAGAACTTCATCAAAACTTATTAAATCCCTGGCACGGTGAAGCATTCACCAACCGTGGCAGGGTAAAGCTTATACTAGCCCTGGCAGGACGAAGTCTACACTAGCCCTGGCAGGACGAAGTCTACACTAGCCGTGGAAGGGAGAAGCATATACTAGCCGTAGCACGAAACTAGCAGGAAGCAGGAAACGTAGCAGGAACGTAGAACGTAGCAGGCCTAAACTAGCTGTGACAGGGACGAAGCCTAAACTAGCCGTGGCAGGGCGAAGCCTAAACTAGCCGTGGCAGGGCGAAGCCTACACTAGCCATGGCAGGGCGAAACCTACACTAGCCGTGGCAGGATGAAGCTTACACTAGCCATGGCAGGGTGAAGCCTACACTAGCCATGGCAGGACGAAGCCTACACTAGCCGTGGCAGGGTGAAGCCTAAACTGGCCGTGGCAGGGCGAAGCCTACACTAGCCGTGGCAGGATGAAGCTTACACTAGCCGTGGCAGGGTGAAGCCTACACTAGCCATGGCAGGGCGAAGCCTACACTAGCCGTGGCAGTGTAGGCTTCTCTCGCCACCATTCTGGTGGCGAGACACTCTCGCCACCATTCTCAAGTCGATTGTGACAATCGACTTGAGAATGGTCCAGGACGGACCGAAACGTCGTCGTCCCTTCACCTTCTAGTGTGTGCAACAAACTAACACTAAACATAATAAAGACCTACTACATCTTATTTGGAAGCAAATCAACAAATGCAATTCAGCTTCAGATAGACAATGTTAACATTAGTAGTAAAAAGATGGAAAGTTTCTCGGCCTATTCCTAGACAAGAGACTAAACTTCAGCACCCACATACAACACATAACTAAGAAAGTCTCTAAAACAGTTGGTATACTCTCTAAAATCAGATATTATGTACCTAACTCTGCTCTCATTTCACTATATTATGCACTAATCTAACCCTATCTTAATTATGGTATCTGTGCATGGGGTTCAACCACTGCAAACCACCTCAGGTCCATCATCACCCAGCAAAAATTTGCTATCAGAATAATAACAAATTCCGCTTTCAGACAACACTCAGCCCCCTTGTTTAACTCCCTAAACATGCTAAACATTTACAAAACCCTGTTCTTAAATGCAAATCCTGCTCTGAAACTCTCCCTGGACAGATGTAATAGGACCCATTATCACCACACCAGAAATAAATATCTCTTTGGTATCCCCAGAGTCAAACTTAATCTGTGCAAAGACTCTATGCAAATAAAGGGACCCAATCTATGGAACTCACTCCCTAATGAATTGAAAAGCTGTCCAACTTTTGCGTAATTCAAAAACAAAACTAAAAAGTACCTAATTTCATCTTCATAGTTTTCTACCTTGTTGCTTTAAAATTGCACTGTATCTAGTACTACCCAATCTCCCAATCATCATGTACCCAATCCAAACAACTTTACCATTGTGATCATTGCTGTCTTCTTATATGTGCTTTCAATTTGCTGTATGGTGCCTATTAATCTTCGTTTAAATTACCAATCAAGCTGTCAATGCAATCAATCAGAGCTTTAATATACCAATGTGCTTTAATATACTTACTACATCTATAAAGTAGATGGCAAATTCCTTGGCGTTCTCATTGATCACAAGCTGAATTTCCAGGGGACACATTCTAAATATATCAAAAAAAGTTTTAAAAAACTGTTGGCATTCTAAGATCAAATATTATGTACCTCGCCCTGCCCTGGTGACACTATATTACTCTCTCATCTATCCTTATCTCAACTATGGTATTTGTGCTTGGGGGTTCTACTACCCAAAATCATTTATATCCTCTAATTACTCAACACAAAGTTGCTGTTAGGACAATATCTAACTCTGGCCCCCAGACATCACTCGGTACCCCTACTCAAATCTCTGAATATGTTAGATATTAAGTCACTGCACATCCTCTCATGTGTATTATATATATATATATATATATATATATATATATATATATATATATATATAAAACGCTGAACTGTAATGTCAGTCCTGACTTTAAAGCTTCATTGAAGGTTGTAACAGAACCCATAGGCACCACACCAGAAACAAATACCTTTTTGATATTCCAAGAGTACGACTTAATCAAAGTAGAAATGCTCTACAAATCAAAAGGACTCAGATGTGGAATGACCGTCTCAATCATGTTAAAGACTGTACCTCTCTCAACCAGTTTAAGATAAAAACTAAGCACTACTAATTAACTCCCTGTAACCTACCTTACACCTATAATGTCAACCCATGTCTGCTTTTTATTTAAACAATGCTGGTTGTCGACCAAATTGTATTTTTTGCTGTTATTCTGCCATGTTCCTCCCTTTTTTATTTTATATTTTCTCAACACATTTTATACTTTAATCTCTATTAGTATTAAGTTTTAGTCTTTAGTGTTTTTTTGCCCGAAACGCTTTGCGTAATAGTGGCTTAGGCATTGTATGTACTAGCTCTATCTATAAATTCATCAATATTTGTATCACACCTTATATGTATGTACTTTACCTGAATAAACATTTGAATTTGAATTTGAATTTTTTTAATTTTACTAATTCTATCTCATCTCATTTTTTCGTTCTTGCAATGTATCTGTTATCATTTTAGTAATT
>WNGS01164858.1:19023418-19035936 GCA_020271785.1 Procambarus virginalis
CTATCGGGACAGATAAGGTGAAAGTAACACAGAAAGTCGTCACTTTGTCACGTGCGTTTGAACGCATGCGCCGGACTTAAGATAAGGAAAAGAGTGAAGCAGAAGAAAAACATATAACTCATTAAAAAAAGGGAAATAGAATTACACTTCAGATGTGTGCCACCAGAAAACCAATCACAACACAACCACAACATCACAAGACCAGTAGCAGCACCAACATGTACTTCAGCCGCTCTACACAACACACACATAGCACATACCACCCACTACAACATCAGCCACTCACACATCTATCAGCCTCCTACCAAACCAGCATCAGTACCACGCCACTACCCAACAGCACAGCCGTCACAGACATCACCACAAACTACATCAACATACACCTATCACTCACAACTACACGATCACACTTACATCACCACAAAACAAAAACAACACCCATCCATTACATAACAGCTACCCAAACCCTCGCCACCCACCACAACTCTCTGACTCCACAGCACTCCACAGGAAAAAAATATACGAACGGTAAATGAGGACGTGAAACAAACTAGAAAAAAACCCACAGGCAGCAGACAGCATCTGTCTCCACATCCTCTCCTGGAACACCCCCCCCCCCCCCACATCTCCCGTAAGCTGGGTTATCGCACAATCATTCTCTCTTATTGACTTGTTCCACCCGTGAAGACAACAACCAATCACGAGCCACCAATTGTTTGACGTCATATAAGAGCAGGAGTGTCGGTTCTCTGATTGGCCAGTCCCTTACCGATGTCATAGATGGGAGTGAAGCTTTCCTTCCCCCCCCCTCATACCTCTGTTCTACCCCCTTAACGCATTCTCTTTTTTGAGCTTAGCATCTTACCTTTATCTTATTCCCGTGTTGCTTCTCCTTGT
This sequence comes from Procambarus virginalis, assembly GCA_020271785.1. NCBI lineage: Eukaryota > Metazoa > Arthropoda > Malacostraca > Decapoda > Cambaridae > Procambarus > Procambarus virginalis. Next base: position 19,024,316 of record WNGS01164858.1, read on the forward strand.
TACCGACTCGCAATTTTTGAATAAAGTTAGTATCAGAAACCAAAGTGAATGGACTGTGTTCATCTTTGTGTTCTTGGGTTGTAGGTTGTACTATTTTGTTAATTAATAAGGGTTTTGTAGATATGAATTTCATTCTTTTTTCTCTCTCTCTTATCTCTCCTCTCTCTCTCTCCTCCTCTCTCTTTCTCTCTCTCTCTCTCTCTCCTCTCTCTCCTCATCTCTCTCTCTCTCCTCTCTCTCTCACCCGGCGCCTTCACGGTCCTCTGCTATTGTTTTCTCTCTCAGTCAAGTTATCCAATTAGTTATGTAAACTCCTTTGCCTTAACCATAAAATATCAAATATTATTTCATTAATAAATAAATTTTTTCAAAACATTTTAAATATAATTAACATTCTTACAAAATACTTTTTTGCATTTATTTGTATTTTAAATATTTTAGCAGTTACATAACCTTATTCCGCAGTTAAGAAGGTAAATCGAGGCTGATGTATAGAAAACGTCAATATTACGGTGCTTAATTTTTATTAATGCGTCGCGTTTTCACTGTATTGGTCGACTCCGTACAAAAATGCGACGTATTAGGTGAGAGGACGACTTGAGCTGATGAATTTAAATTAGCTAATAAGTGATAGCTTAACAAAATATGATAATATATCCGTTCTTTCCCAATCAACTAGACTACTTTTGTTATGAATTTTTGAAGGCCTATTTAGGCCGGGTCATCATGAAGTGTAGATAAACTATGAGTCAGCGAGCATATGTTCAGAGATTGTTGGCACTATTGAAGTGATTACAAATCCACAACAGCCGTGACGAGGATTCGAACCTACGTCGGGAGCTTCTGGACGTTCAAATCTTCTCAGAAGATTTTCTGAGAAGATTTTACTTCTCAGGAAGGAAGAAATAGAAAGAGTTTTCTTCCTATTTCTCTTCTCAGTGTATTGAAGTGATGTGTTTTGTTTAGCCTTGCATTATATGGCTTTATGTTCACGATAACAGCCGATTTGTTGCTTGCTAATCATTATAAACAAATGAAATAGATGGATTAAAATAGATAAAATAATTTAGATTTATATAGGAATGTATATGATAGATTCCTTAAATATTACTGATAGATACCTTAAATATTCACTCACATGTTGCCATAGTAGTAAAATAAAAAAATTAAACTAGGTATAATAAATTTAAATAAATAATTAAATCGACACGTCCACATGCACAAATAATCTCTGAACAAATACACACATGCAAGAAACTGTTTACTGAACAAACAATAAACAGTCACGAGCGAGTATGGGAAAACGTGCAAATTGTACGTTTAAAAAGGAATAAACTCCTCTTGACATAATAATAATTATAATATAATAATAATGATGGTAATAATAATAATAATTAGTAAAGGTAATGTCTTCTCACAGACATAATAACATAGGATATAAAAACCCACACTTGTGTATTTGTGTAATCTCAATGTCTAAATCATTTAGACGTTGAGATAAGATGATCTTGATATTAGACTTAAGATTTAGACGTTGAGATGCAAGTCTCGTCCTAATCACACACTCAGACCTTGACAAAGCACTCAGGAGAGTGCGAAAGATTTGATGTAAATTCCTTACATAAATTTCACAGTACACAGGTGTTTTTTTTATCCTGAATAATAATAATAATAATAATAATAATAATAATAATAATAATAATAATAATATAATAATAGTAATAAAAATAATAATAATAATAATAATAATAATAATAATAACAGTAACACCGAATCCACAGTCATAAATATATTTGTCACCGAACACTAACAACCATCACCAACCTTCGTATAACCACATTCACTACCGCCTGAAGCACCAACAACCACAACTATCAATCAGTACCACCACGACTACCACCATTACCATTCTCTCCGAAACATTCACTTGCCGCCATTGGTCAGACACATTATCTGATCTATCCATCACTCGCACCAAAACAACTTAAGAGAAGCAATTCTTCTATATCTCCTCCCATCCCACCTTTACTCTCTCACTCACATCCCATTACATAACACCCCATCCCCCTCCCATCCTCTCTGCCCTCCCTAAAACCCATTCTACCTACCGCCCTCCCTTCCCCTCTCTCCCCCAAACAAATCATTTAACCTTCTCATCTCCATACGGACCCCAACATATATATTATGTTCAGGGAAATATGAGTATGATTCAGATTTAGATCAGTTGCTTCTCTTGAGAAAAGTACAGGACATATTTTAAATACATTAGAGACAACCGCTCCGCTAAGATCTCGTTTTCCAGACAGGTTTGTGTGGATAAAACTTTGAGCTGGATTGATATAATGACTTTGGTTGGCTAAGCGTTTTAAGTTGTTCTTTACGCAAGATACTAGATGGGGTACCCGGCTGTGCCCGGGTCTTTCATCATTCCCTCTCCCCTCCTTCCCGCTCTCTCTTTCTGGCTCCTCCCCCCTTTCTCACCACCTTCCCTTATCCCCTCTCCTCTCCTCTTCCCCTTTCTCCAATTCTCACCCCTCTGCTTTCTTCTTCCCCTTTCTCCTTTATAATCTCTTTCATTTCACCTTTCATCTGTCTGCTGCTGTCTCCCAAAATCTTCCCACTCTCCCCTCCTCTCACCCCTCCCCTTTTCTTTCTCATCTCCCTACTCTTTTCTACTCTCCTTCTATCTCCACCCTCTCCTCTTTCCTTCTCTCTCTCATAAAAAATCGAATGTTACGAACAGGCATAAACTGCTAAGAATTCCACTGAAAACAAATCCACAATATAAGGCTTCATAAACAAATAGAAGCTTATATTTCCTAAAAGGGGGAGGGGGCACTGTCTTACGACACTCCCATACCACCCATGTATAATCTTGAAGACTTTGGAGAGGCTAGCCTCAAACGTCTGGCCTCTTTTACTTCTCTTTAATGTGTAAGCTTTCATGAAAAGTACTGAAATGGGCATCAACTGATCCTTTACATATCTTTCAGTTATACACCTCATGATCTCGAAGTTAGATTTTTGCGTCATTTCTTATAACAAAATGCCTACTGAAGCAAAATATTATGCAGGTCTTAGGAAAATGTGTGGCGTTTGATACTCAGTGGTGCAAAGGTTGGGTACCATTCCTTTACTCTTATCTCAGCTCTAGTCAGATCTCCTCTCTTTTCCAGATATTAGTTTGTCATACTTAATGTTCTCCTAATAATTAACCTTACCTTACCGTATGTACAATTAATAAAATTAATAAGGATATTATAGCCTAGTTCATTTTGCTAAATTATGTAGGGATTATAAGTTTTAAAATACTAACAGAGCTTCGAAATATAATGTCGAGATTCGCCCTTCACTGATGTTTAGCTAAACAAACAAAAAATCTTTCGCAATGTGATCCTTAGTGTGTTGTTTACCTGTTTAATGTTTACCTGTGATACTCGATACTTAGGAAGTACCTAAGAATTTTCAACTCTGAATCTGTGACCTGAGGGCAAGGCCCTGCCACCATGGCTTACTGTTTATGCATCAGCTGCCAGCGGTAGCAAGTGATCACTGTCGCACAGCAGACCTCCCGCTCAATTATTTCCCTGACCTGTGCTCCTTGCTGGCTACATGGCCGCCTGAGTCTGGGACGTGTACTTCACACTAATCGAGCCTCACTTGATGTGTGAAGCCCACATATTTGTAGTTAGAGTTTTGTCATTAATTTAACAATTTATTGTAGTTTTTGCAGTTTTTTTTTTGTAGACTACATCTTTTCTATATTTTTCTGCTACATTCATATTGGACTTGTTCGTGTTCCTTCTTTATTCTGGCTCTGCATATTCTCCATCTGTGTACCGGCATCTTGAAAAGTTTCTCTCATATTTACATTTCTTCTGCTGTTACACACTCAAAGTTTTGCGAACGAACAATTAAGCAATTAGCGTCGTTCCCTCTGAAAAAATCGCTCTTTCCACCGTGTTGTCTCTCAGCTCATTGTTATATTTTTCCTCCAACAAGATTTGTCTCATCACTGACTGTTTAATTTATGGTTTGCCAAATTCTTTCACTATTTGTGTATATTTATTCTTTGTTCATGTCTCCTCGAACTCTGCTCTATATTCATCTTTTCATCTCTATAATTTTTGTATTACGTTTTGCTCTGTGTTTTTGTTAATTATTAATCAAATTCTTGATTTTTGTGTGTGTGTTTTGTCTTTTATCAGCTCTGTCTCTATTTGCCAAAACTGCTTGCCATCACTCAGGCTTAAGACTCACCAAATATCACCGGATAATGACGCCTCCGCCGAGGTCTTCCCCGCCCACCTAGAGTACCAGATGTTGTTGTTTTAGATTAAGATACTCGGAACAAAAGTACCATGTAGCACGGACTATATTGAGCCCGTAAGAGTACCGAAGTTGTACCCCATTTTTCAATGACCCCATCGCCTCACCCCCCATGCTTCTTCGACTCTTTCACATGTGTATTTAACCAAACATTTTACCTCATGCGAATGCACTGACAGGTATAAGAGAAGCGTCACCAATGCATGTGTAGGTTGTGCAATACGTACATGCTCTTCTTGGCAGCTCTTGCACCATGAACTTGAACGAATCCGCCAATTTGTTGTGAACAACGATTACATCAATACAAAATTCGACGAAATCGTCAGTAAGAAGCAAGGCCGCCATCTGACTGAGGATAATCAGGCCCCAGGGGTGGGAAATAGGCCCCCAAGAGAAGACATTATAGTGTATTAGAAAAATACCTTTACTCAGGCATACGAGAAGGTGATACGAGATATAATTGACAGGAATTGTCAACCTTGCAGTGATAACACAAGGATTCGTCATGTCATTTATTATAACAACCCACGTTCATCTTCCCTCGTTACTCAGACATATCATTTCTGTCTCGTCTGGCAAACTGAGCTGACCTAATGTAGTGTATCAACACAAATGTAGCTCTAGAGACTCTACGCTTCGAAATATATGCTACATTGGACATACCACGTATAGATTGAGTAGACGTCTTTCACTTCATTTGCAAGAGGGAGGTATTAAGGAACACCATTCTCAACACCACAATATCATCCTGAATCGCCAAGACATTGTGAAAGATACGACAATAATCACACACACCGACGATCGTAGGAGGCTTCGAACGCTTGAGGCTGTGTTCATTCGGGAGCTGACACCTGTAATTATCATCCAGATGAATTCGACTTCGATAACACAGCTGTTTATGGTCCTCCATTGATGCAGAGGGAAGATGGAAGACCTGGCGGACAGCAAGAAGCCGGCGTCAGGCAACAATCACCTCACCCTATACTTCGACGCTACCTACGATTAAGGAGGTTATGTGAATCGTAGTGTGAGGTCTACCCACACTTATAAATGTCTAGATTTCTCCTTATAAGCTTAAGGGCTATTCATGCTCGTGTCACCTCTTGGGTGGCTTAATCTTCATCAATTAATCAATCCTTATAAGCTCAGTATAGCTGTGTCAGTTCTACACAGTGTACTCCTGAAGATGTCACATGACTGGCGAAACGTCGAGCAATAAAAATGGAAAGATTAAGTGATCTAGTGTTTCTTCATCCTCCAAATGGTTGAAGATATTTGCGTAGAATGGAAAATAACCAAATAAATTTATTAATAGTCACAATGATGTTGTGTTTAATGACATAATGACATATAATATTATATATTATATGTCAGTGTGGGTGTGCAAGTGTGGGGACCCATAGCCTAGGAGAAGAAAATAAAGAGTATTCAGAGATGACCTTGTGGATTCTCACTGAACACTAATATTTTCTTTTCCTACTACCACCATTCTTTTGTATATATATATATATATATATATATATATATATATATATATATATATATATATATATATATATATATATATATATATATATATATATATACATGTATATTTGTATTATTTAAACTTTGTTACAAAAAAGGAGTTACATATAGGGTACAAAGATGATTATCGTAAGTTGTCGAGTTCCTCCAGCTCCTCAGATGGCGGGTAGGAACCCTGAATGCAGTGCGCATTTCCCCTTTGTATCGCCACGCTGAGGCGCTGGAAAAGGAAGCTGGTAGCTCTAGCGTCTCTTGTTGCTTCAATGAGTCTAGAACCCAGATCCTTAAAAAAACTGGTGTCATTCTTACCCCAGGCGCCGAGTGTCTCAGAAGCGATGGGGACAAAATTGTAGTGGTGATCCAGTTCTCTGTACTTACGGAATTTGGCTGCTTCCCTGTGGGTGGCAGCGCCACCTGGTTGTGCAACACTGAGGTCAATGTAGGTGTTAGCCAGGGTTGATACGCACGTGTAGTCCCATACCAACTGCTTGTCATTCTTCCAGGGGTTCACTGTGATACCAACTGGGCGACCAATAAGAGCATCAGAGTTACGGGGCATTAGGTAACGGGGCTCTCTTTCAGCTGGGTATCCAGCTGTGGTGAGGCTCCTCTTGATGATGTCGTTAACTTCACTGTGCCTCGAGTGCCATCCCCCTGTGCTTTGGCAGAGTAGGCCATGGTGGCCGTACCTGTCAGCCACCACCTCGCCGCAAATACACCTATATCTGGTGTTGATTGGGGCAGCAAGGCGGAGGGCCACAGCAATTCGGAGGGCGTGTGGTGTGAGACGTGTGCCAGTTGCCGACATTGGGGCTGCTAACAGGAAATCCCCTGCATGTGGGGCTGTTTACTGCTGTGATGCAAGCAATGTCGTGTTTTGTTGTTGCAGCACCCAGGCACTCTGCAGCAACTTGGTCTACAATGGGGCCATCACAGCTGGATTGCTTGTGGGCTTTTTAGGATGGTGGTTGAGGTGATGGGCCTGCACGAGAGGCCCACTCTGTGGCACAGCGTATAAAATTGGGATCGTGTACGCTTGCCAGCTGATGTAAGTGGGCAGGTAGAATTTCCTTCACAAGGTCGTCGGATGCTGAGGAGGACAGGAAGACTGGAACAGCAATTTGCGTTGCTGTTCGTACTCCGAGGCCCCGAAGTCTTACTGGAAGAAAGGCTTGTTTCCACTGTAGGTCATCGAGAGAGAGGTTGAGGGCTTTTTCTGGCATTGATTTCAGTAACCGGTCATACTCACCTAGTTTTTGGCTACTGTAAGATGGTGAACACCTCAGAAAATAGGTTAACCTGGGGAGGGACAGATATCTGGTGGTGAGGTAGAGTGCATCATGAGCATCAATATCCTCAATCCTCCCATCCACCCTCTTAAGGTCGGCGATTTTCTTATCAAGGACCTCATCGATGGCTTTCAATCCCGGGGGGGGGGGCTCCCAGGAGTGTGCTGTCTTCAGGTTTAGTTATATGGATATTTGTCAAAACACCCTCTATTCTTTCTATGATGAAACATATTTTCTGGTTGGAACATATTTTTTCACACTTAGAAGAGTTCAGGGTGAGGCCTAAAATTGCCCCTTGCTCCTGGATTTGTCTTATGTCCTCCAGGAGGGAGTCTTGGAAACCAGCTAGGGTACCATTATCCAAGAATATATATATATATATATATATATATATATATATATATATATATATATATATATATATATATATATATATATATATATATATATATATATATATATAACTGAAAACTCACATCCCAGTTTCCAGTTGCATATAGTCCTGGGGACCATTCAGGCTTGTTCGCATATATATATATATATATATATATATATATATATATATATATATATATATATATATATATCATATATATATATATATATATATATATATATATATATATATATATATATATATATATAGTGCGTCATGTATAAACCTATATAATATAGGTTTACGGTGATAGAATCGAGGTATCCAAAATCAGAGGAACAGTTAGCAAGAAAATAGAAGAAGGCAACACAGTAGGGGCAATCAGAGTCATCACCAGCGAGGACACAGTTGCCACCAGAGACGCCGATACAGCACAAGCCCTGAGAGTCAACACCCACCCAGAGCTGCACGTGACCACAGTGTTCCATCAGTTGGTGTCACCAGAGCAGAACCCTTGTGTGTGGTTGACTCCGCGGTGCATAAAGCAGCTTTATCCTTTCCACCAGGATCAGCAGGCGGGTTCACAGGACTAAGACCCAACCACATTTAACAAATGCTCAACCCTGCACTGGGAGACATTGCACAGGGCCTCCTGGTGGAACTAACTAGATTCACCAACACATGTCTAGCTGGCAACATATCAGAGACGATACGGCCTCTCTTTTTTGACGCTTCACTTTATGCCCTGAGGAAAAAAGGATGGATGAATCAGACCGATAGCTGTGGGCTATTCACTCCGGTGCCTCGTCGCTAAGGCTGCTGCCAGAACAGTTAGTCAGGCAGCAGAAGACATGTTGAAGATAAAACAGCTCGGGTTTGGCATTCCCCAAGGGTGTGAGGCAGCGGCTCGTGCACCTAGAGCCTACATTGCCAACATTACAAAAGAAAACCCCTTGATAAAATTAAATTTAAAAAATGCTTTCAATCTGGTAAGTAAGGATGCAGTACTCAATGCGGTACATCGCTATTTTCCTTCCCTCTACCCGTTTGGACACTCTTGTTACAGCAAGGAACTCTAACTCTGTTATTCGAGGAACACGAAATAAAATCACAAGAAGGTGTCCAACAGGGTGACCCCCATGTCCTTGTCTTTTCTGCCTAGTCATCAAGGAAGTCACTGATAATCTGTCCACTGAGCTCAACATTTGTTTTTGGACGAAAGTACTCTAGCTGGCTCCCCCAGATTTCCTCTTGGAGTTCATAATAATAGTTCAGGAGCAAGTCTAGGCCTCACCCTGAACTCTTCCAAGTGCGAAATAACCTCCACCAACCAGCACATAATAGAACAAATTAAGGGTGTTTTGCCGGATATCCATATAATCAACCCTGAGGACAGCACACTCCTAGGACCTCCTCTTGGAGGGAACGCCATCAACGTCCTTGGTCCTTGGTAAGAAGATCGCTGACCTGATAAAGATGGATGAGAGGATTGAAGACATTGATTCTCATGATGCACTTTACCTCATCACCAGATGCTTGTCCCTCCCCAGGTTGACTACATTCTTATATATTCGCCATCTTTCAATAATATTAAATTAGAAGAGTACGACAGCCTGCTGAAATCATTGTTAGAAAAAGCCCTCAACCTTTCTCTCAGCGACTCATAGTGGAAACAGGCCTCCCTTCCTGTCAGACTCGGGAGGCCTCGGCGTTCGCACAGCAACACAGATTGCTGTACCAGCGTTCCTGTCCTCTTCAATGGCGTCTGACAACCTGGTGAAGGAAATCCTACCTGAGTACCTTGGTCAACAAGCAGGTGGTACATGACCCCAGCTTTACGGTCTGCACCACCAAATGGGTCTCTCTCGCAGGACCATCACTCCAACCACCACCTTCTGTAGCTTACAAGCTTTTCCACTTCCACCATTATCTCTTTACTTTTGTAATCAATTCTTCTCCTCTTTCCGCCTTCTTCTTTCATCTCTTCCCCTACCCCCATTATATCTCTATTTTGTTCACCTCATCCTCTAAATATACCCATATCTCCTCCAACTCTTTTTCCTCTTCCATCTGACCATTCCATCTCCTCCCGTCCTCTCTTTCCATCTCCCCTCCCTCTCACCTGCGCCATCACCTCTCTTTCACAATGTCAATACAAGGTAAAGATACCCCGATAAATCAATGAATATACGCGCCATGTGAAGGCATCCGTGCAGTTCGGATTATTCCGATGAAGAATCTGGTTTTTAATCCTATGCGAACGTGCGACTCTGAAATAAAAAATATGACTCAAGTCGAAGTTCCAATTATATTTGAAGGAAGAAACGAGAAAATTTTTTTTTGGTGGAATACGACTGATAAGTTTTTCATTGGTGTTAAGGAAGGAAAGAAGGACCAAAAGAGATAGACATGCAGGGAGACAGAGAAAGAAAGTAGAAATTGAGCTAATTAAAAAAAATCTGCACATATAAACTGACATATAGACAGAATGTCAACAATAAGTCGTTCGCACTATAATTGTGGTTATATATATTATGAGATCCCTTACAACATATGGATACCACATATTACCAGACACCACACAACATATGGCTTCCATACATCAACGTATGATTTAATGCAACACCTTGCTACATATGGAGAAAAGAGGGGCGTGGTAGAGAAAGAAAATTAATACAGGGAGAAATGGGGAGAGGAAGTTTAGAAGATGGGTAAGGGAAGGGGAAGAAGAGGAACAATGTAGGGTAATAAGAAGATGGGTAAGGTAGGGTGAGGAGAGGAACAATGTAGAGAAGAATGGAAACAGAGAGGCAATGCAGTTACGGAATAGAAGTTATGGAGAACAGATAGTGAAAAAAGCTTGACGAAAGGGTAGAGACGGAGAAGGAAAGAGGAAAACATTTAGGAAAAGGTAACATGTATGGGAAGATGGAGGAGGAGGATGGAGGTAGAGGAAGGAGGAAGGTGAGGTATTGTGTGGAGATGCCACTAGTGTCATCCAGCACAGGCTGAGCGCCACCTCTTGTCGATATGTCTTCAGCCAATCCCCTCCTACCCCGACGGCCCTCTCTCACACACCCACACACACACACACACACACACACACACACACACACACACACACACACACACACACACACACACCCCCACACCACACACACACACACACACCACACACACACACAACATGATTAAGACATAGGAGGACAGCTTGAGACTTCAAGAAGACCTGGACAAGCTGCAGGAATGGTCGAACAAATGGCTGTTAGAGTTTAACCCAAGCAAATGTAATGTAATGAAGATAGGGGTAGGAAGCAGAGACCAGATACAAGTATCATTTGGGAGATGAAATACTTCAAGAGTCAGAGAGAGAGAAAGACCTGGGGGTTGATATCACGCCAGACCTGTCCCCTGAAGCTCATATCAAGAGGATAACATCAGCAGCATATGCCAGGTTGGCTAACATAAGAACGGCCTTTAGAAACTTGTGTAAGGAATCTTTCAGAACATTATATACCACATATGTCAGACCAATCCTGGAGTATGCGGCTCCAGCATGGAGTCCCTATCTAGTCACATAAGACTAAACTGGAAAAGGTTCAAAGGTTTGCCACCAGACTAGTACCAGAGCTGAGAGGTATGAGCTACGAGGAGCGACTGCAGGAATTAAACCTCACTTCGTTGGAAGACAGAAGAGTTAGGGGGGACATGATCACCACATTCAAGATTCTCAGGGGAATCGACAGGGTTGATAAAGACAGGCTGTTTAACACAAGGGGCACACGCACTAGGGGACACAGGTGGAAACTGAGTGCCCAAATGAGCCACAGAGATATTAGAAAGAACTTTTTTAGTGTCAGAGTGGTTGACAAATGGAATGCATTAGGAAGCGATGTGGTGGAGGCTGACTCCATACACAGTTTCAAGTGTAGATATGATAGAGCCCATTAGGCTCAGGAAACTGTACACCTGTTGATTGACGGTTGAGAGGCGGGACCAAAGAGCCAGAGCTCAACCCCCGCAAGCACAACTAGGTGAGTACAACTAGGTGAGTACACACACACACACCACACACCACACACACACACACACACTCCTCG
>WNGS01164858.1:19061322-19079243 GCA_020271785.1 Procambarus virginalis
GTGTTCGCTAATCCATCCATCCGCCCCTTTGTTTACGAATGAAAAACACTAAACATATGACTCGAACCTAATGACGTTCAAACTATATTTGAACAGTAGTTCGCCTTTCCCCTTTTTTCCTCCTGTTGTGCAAATAGCATCTCTGAAGTGCTCCCACGAACATACAGCAAATAAAAACTATTTACAAAGAACTAAAACCTTTGACTTACTAACATAGGCCTACGGCAAAATTCTAATACAACATACAATACAAGTTATATTTGAAAAAATAATATTTTTCAATAAACGGTACAACAAAATTAATATGTCATTTGGGGACAGCAGCAACATACGGACGATCCATGCTTGAGGACGAGTTGCTTATTTTACATATAATTTCGTCTTTATATATGTTATGACTGACAGTTTACCTGTAGTGTGTTTCGAGAGTGCTTACTCTCAAAGCCCGACCGGGGGCAGGCTTGTCTGGTGATAGCTTATTCAGTCTTGCATCAGCTGTTGCTTGCAGTGGAACCCGGGGGGCACACTTATACATTACAGACGGCTGGCCCGCCATTACAGAGGCTGGTCCGCCTTACAAGCCGACATGGTCCGCCATTTCTTTCAGCAACCTGTTATATGTACCCCATAAAACTTCCAATTTTTGCCCGGCAACACTCATTATATTATTTAAGGATGTTATAGTAGTGGCTTCTGTGTTCTCTGATTGTGCACACGGGTCTGATGTTCAAACAATGTTCTCTGATTGTGCCACTGGGGTCTGATGTTTATACAGTATATCTTATTGTGCCTATGGCACCTTTACTTTACACTGGTCATATTTATCGCTACAATACGTTACTTCATAGAGCATATTTGCCACCTACCCTCCGAGTATCCATATATTTTTAAATATCTGCCCTCCCCCAAGAGAGTACATTCTGAGTGCACTGATGCCGGTCCCAGTAATACGAGCTTATTGGGTCTACTTGTGCCGATATACGATTTCTCTTATTATTTCAATCTCAAATGTCTCACCTCGTTTCAAGGAGGGAAGCATGTACCGAGAGGTGACCAAGACGGGAAATCACAAATTTGAAAAGCGAAGAGTATTTCGAGGCATCCCTTGACCTGAAGATACGTATGACGACAGTGGCCATGTTCTCCCTGCTCATGGTCCTAGGTCATGATACTACTCCTGCAAGATCACTAAGCATTAAGTCGTTTGACCACATACTTTTAATTTTGTTGATATAGTCTCCATGAGGAGATCTGATCGTGTCTGGTACCCCCTAAGTGTATGAAAAAGGTGGATGAGGACAAGAGGGGGAGAGAACAACAGAAGCATCCCTCTTACACTCCGCCTACCTCACTCATTAGGGTAAGGCCCCATTGTTGCTCTCACAATCTTGTTGGATATTTTTGCCCAAGTATCCTTCATACCTGCCTGCTTTGCTCAGCTTTGTACAGGTATCTGTATGTTACCTAAAAACCGCTATAAATGGAATCCTCTCTATTCTTTCCGACATTTGCCCAGTGATGAAACCGTTGTATGTCTTTAGGGAACGACAATTCCTCCTTTGGATTCAGATGCAAAAGTGTGTGTCAAAGGCAGCGTTAACTTTTGCAATGGGATTATTGAAGAGCTGCAACGATCCATCCTCCAACCTTTCCTATACGATTCGATTTCGTTTCCTCGAGGCTTTATTGCTCGGAGGAGAGTTGGATTGGCTATAAAGTGTGTCTGGGGACATTTACATTTACATTTACATTTCACTTCTTGAGTTTGGTGAGGATCTTGACATTTTTTCATTTGTGAGCAGCTTTAACTTTTTTGTATCTGTGGTCTCTCTGGGAAACTATTCAGGAACCCGAAGAGAGAATCAAAGTTGGAGTCAAAGAGATTCTAAAACTTACATTTTTGAGAGTTTTGTATTATTATTATTATTATTTCATTCACATGGACTCTAGGAGACCCGAACCACGGACCCCAAGCATGTAAGGCAGATGCTCTATCCACTCAGCTATGAGTAGTCTTATTAAGGACTAGACTTCCTTATTAAGACTGCTCATAGCTGAGTGGATAGAGCTTCTGCCTTACACGTGTGGGGTCCGTGGTTCGAGTCTCCTAGAGCCCACGTAAATGAAGTGTTTTTTTTCCATGAAGTGTGAATGACAATTTATTATTATTATTATTATTATTATTATTATTATTATTATTATTATTATTATTATTATTATTATTATTATTACATATTATTGCCGTTGTCACTATTATCAGCAGAAGTTATTGTATCAATAAAATTATTAATTTGAACGATAATTTTAGTAATATTAGAAATAGTAATAGTAGTGGTATTGATAGAAACAGCAACCCAAATAGCAGAGAATAGAATTAAAATAAATGATTAGCACAGTATCAATATTAATATTATTATTATTATTGAGAAAATCAGTAGGAGCCTCGAGAAGGATTGAAATTCTAGAGGTAGAATTCCGAGGCTACAAGCCAAAGTGCAGGGGTTATTGTGTGAAACCCTGATTAGTCTTAAATGGAAGCCTCAGGAACCCTAGAGGATTCAGTTGAATCCCTGGAGCAATTCTTTTGACCATGTCGTGGCCTAGTCGTCTAAGGCGTTTGCTTGGAAGTACCAGAGCATAGGTTCCAATCCTTTTCACGGCTCCTACTGATTTCTCTTATTGATATATTGCGTTAAAATGATTTCTTTGTGCATTATTATTATTATTATTATTATTATTATTATTATTATTATTATTATTATTATTATTATTATTGCTGGAAAATATTATTATTATTGCTGGAAAATATTATTTTTATTATTACTAGCTGTATCCGGCCACAGCAATCTTCCCCTGTCTCCCAGTCCTTCCCATCATTCCCCCCCTACCCATCCCTCCGTCCTCCCCACCATTCCCCCTCCCCTATCTCTTTGTCCTCTCCACCGTCCTGTCGTCCTCCTAACCATTCCCCACTGCACTGTCCCCTCGTTTTCCCAACCATATCCCACACCACCGTTCCCTCGTCCTCCCTACCATTCCCCCTCCCCTGTCCCCTCGTCCTCCCCACCATCTCCAACTCCCACGTCTGATGCATTCCCCACTCCCTCGTCTGATGCATTCCCCACTCCCTCGTCTGATGCATTCGAACATGATCTGATGCTCCCATCAGAAAATTGGAAACATCAATGATCTGATGTTTCCATCACTGAAATATAAGAAAAATAGTTGAAAAACGAAATGAATAAATGAAAAAATAAAAAAATAAACTATACTCACGAAATGAATGGTACGGTAAATAACCCAGCTAAATTCCAATGCAATGTCACACAAAATAATTTAATCAAAATGAAAATAAATCGAAACCGATGAAAATTAAATTTATCAATGAAGTCGGAAACATTGAAATAGAATCGTAACATATTTAGTATAGCGTGTGTTGCTCTTATGTGCATCAGATGGGGCTGTTTTTTAAAAAAAGAAAAAAAAAAAGAATGTTTTTACCAGTCTCAGGTGTGGCATCGATATTTATACTCATGAAATGAACGGTATGGTAAAAAACACAGCTCAGTTCCAACACAATGTCACACAAATTTTTAAATTAAAATGAAAATAACTCGAAATCTATGAAAATTCAATTTGTCAATGCAATCGGAAACATTGAAATGGAATTGTAACATATTTAGTACAGTGTGTGTTGCTCTTACGTGCAACACTGTTTCTTAAAACTAGAATGGTTTTACCTGTCACAGGCGTGGCATCTACACTTATATTTACGAAATGAATGTTATGGTAAAAAACACAGCTCAATTCCAACGCAATGTCACACAAAATAATTAAATTAAGATGAAAATAAATCGAAATCTTTGAAAACTCAATTTTCCAATTCAATCAGAAACATTGAAATGGAATCGTAACATATTTAGTATAGCTTGTGTTGCTATTACATGCAACAGAAGGCACTGTTTTTCAAAAAAACATGTTTTTTGCTGTCACAGGTGAGGCATGGATATTTCAGTTATATAAAAACGTGCCTATTCGAATGCAACGTTATGTCAAAATTTCAAAGCAATCGGTACATAGGTTTCGAAGATTTCCCTTGCATGAAAAACAAAGTTTTTCAAAAAGCATGTTTTTTCAAGTCTCAAACGTGACATCTATATAGTATGTATATAAAAACCCGCTCGGATGCAAAAGGAACGTGTATGAAAATTTCAAAGCAATCGGTGAAGAACTTTCGGAGATTAGCGATTTTGAACAAACGATCATTTACGTTTGTATTTATATAGATTACTGGAAAATATTATTATAATTATTAATTTGGATCATATTATAAGCTGGCATTATTATCTTCTTTATTTAATATTATTATTAATTTTCTGGGTTTATGACGGTATATTTGATACCTTGTGACATAGCAATCAGTTAGGGAAATCTGGGGAAACAATAACTTGTCATTGTCTTCCCCAAGATAAGATTATTGTATGGGTTTGATTCGTGTGATTTACATATTTCTTGTCTCCTGAAAAGTCTTGGTTCAGTCATTTGCATAGGCGCTTGCCTCTGGTATTAACTTCTGGACGTCATCAAAATAAATGTTTAACATGAGCGTCCAGTCACACTTCTCTTGGGTACATTCGCCTCTATGGTATGTTTGCAACCTGTCCTCTCCCATAATATATCGTATTTTGACGTCAGACTCTCCAAACTTTGCCCATCTGAGAAGAGATGGGCAAAATATGATGTACAAATCATAGCAGCTCATAAACATCACGTTTTCTATGCATAGGTCGCTCGGTTAGGTAAGGTTTGGATGTTTCAGCGCACCATTTTCTGTCTGTTGTGGCAACTCGAGAGGTATGATTGTTTATGACTTCCTGAAAGGGTTGGTTACTTAAGTAGTTTTCATATTGAGGTGCAAAAACTTCTCAACACATACAAGTTTCTAACGCTTATTATTATTATTATTATTATTATTATTATTATTATTATTATTATTATTATTATTATTATTATTATTATTATTATATTTTATTTTTAGCTTATACTGGTTAGGTTCTGGAGGGCCCCGAGCCCTTCAGAGCAGTGAATGGAGCGCTCTGGCTCACTGGGCTGAACTACTTAACATTTTAGATTCACGGTTGTCGAGAGCCTGAGGTGATGCAGCTAAAAAGTGGTTGTCGAATTCGACAGATGTGGTAAGGGGTCTCTCTCTCCTTTTATCTTACTATTTCTCTCTCTCATTATCGTTGTCTCTGTTTATCTCCCGTTCCTCTATGTGTTGTCTTATCTGCTGTGTTCTCTGCACATATTTAAGCGAAACGCTTAATATAATTAAATGGTCAGTGTTGTGAATGGTAATGAATGAGAAACTTCAAAGACGATATTACGGGGAAATTCTTCTGGAGGGAAACGCATATTCACAGATACAATATGGAGGCCGAGATGGATAAAAGCTCTGAAGATGAAGAGAAGCGGAAGAGGAAGAATAAATCCCCCAAAGAAGATTGAGAGAGACAGCAAAGAAAGTGTTACTGAGTAGGGTACATCATGGGAGAGTGGCAGATCAGTATGAGAGTGAAGAGTGACAGTGTTGTGAAATGGAGTTATAACCCGGAAAGGAGTTGCTCGCATCTGATTAATTACAAGAAATCTTATCAGATTCAAGCTCTTGTCTTGGGTATCTCCAAAGTGAACATTTTTAACAGTTTCTGCAGGTGAGTACTATATCTGGGTTCCCCTTGATGTATTCTCATATATATAGCTTGAAGCAAGATCCTTGGAAGGCTAGAGTCCAGGATCTCGTAAGGTTGTAAACTTGCCAGCCTGAGTGTTCTGCACAGGCAAGCTAGCAGTTGAAGAGTACAGGGTGGTTGGCGTTAAATTATCCAACTAGTACTGCTTCTAGATTCCTTCTTAGTATTCTGTTTAGCAGAAAGACTCCGTAGTTGGTGTGTATTATAATCTGTAGAGCTGCTGGTATCCTCGACCAGGATGCTGCAAGGGAGGTAACCTTCTTTGATGAGACTGGGGATCACACTGTGCGATTCTTATTTTTGTCTTTCTAGAGAAAAGTATCCATTGAGCTTGATCTGTTGGTTTTAGCAGACAGCTATCTCATTTAGACGTCTGGAAGTGTATGTCTTTTCTGATGTTAGTCTGTGGATCTATTAGTGTGTGCATCTGCTAGTATGTGTTTCTGTGAACCTGTTATAGATCTAACAACTGACAGACTTTTCTGTTTTTAATTGAATTTTAACCATTGTTTTTATCATAAAATGTTTAGGTGGTGAATAAATGTTGGCGCAAATCTTGCTTAAGGAAAATACACTTTACTTTGAGGCCAGTTATTTTTTCTTAATTTTTCGGTAGCTGTTGTATAAAATTGACGGAAATTTGTCAAAAAATATTTGACAAACAGCTTAAAAATCTCTCGAATAGCATCAGAGGGTCATCGTCAACATTGGAAGATCAGTACGAAACATTCGAGGATCATTCTTTCCCGTCAAGCGCCAGACTGGAGCATTATTTGAGCATTCTTACATTGTAGTAAATGTATAGTTGACAAATCAAGTGTAGATATGAAGCCTAGTTTAGTCTGATGTGTAGTTATGGGAAATGATAGAAAATGAGGGAGAGAAATGGTCATAGAGAAGGAAAGGAAAGAAAGGGGAGAAGAGTATATTTGTGAGGAACAGATGAAGAGGGAAAGCGGAGAACGTGGCAATAATTAAAATATGGAAGGGTAAGAGATATTGTGGCGATGTAAGTGCTCTTCTGTTTTTCTATTGATCCTTGTTATCATAGTAAGTGTTTCGTAGTTGGTTAAGTTTTTGTACCAATCCGCAAGGCCTGACGCTGTGTTGTGGTCACTGTACGTCTTATGCATAATTGCAAAGGCGATAGCGAAAGACTGAGAGAGAGAGAGAGAGAGAGAGAGAGAGAGAGAGAGAGAGAGAGAGAGAGAGAGAGAGAGAGAGAGAGAGAGAGAGAGAGAGAGAGAGAGAGAGAGAGAGATGTAAATAGTTCATTCAGAGTTTGAACCATCTACTAATATTCCATTGCTTACTTTACCTGGAAACTGAACAATAAAAAAATTGAGTAAAGGAAAGAAAGAGTAGAATAGAGTCAGAAAAAGACAAAGGGGAACACGTAGAAAACAAAGAAAAAATCCCACACGACAAACATGTTTTTCATCCATATTAATTAAGCAGAACAAAAACAAAGGAACGAAAACCAAAATTCACATCTGGATTTTGAGGTGCATTAATCCGAGCTTTACATTCGGCAGATATAAATTGGGGAGGAAACTGAGGGAAAGATAGGGAGAATAAGAATCTTTCTTTTCTTTCTTCCCTAACAAGTACGTTATCTTTGGGATCAGAAAAACTTGCTAACAGGGTTTTCAGCTTCCTACCAGATTCCTATATTTTTTTATAGACTTCAGTCTTGCTTTCTCTTTTGTGCTTGGAGAGGAAATATATTTGGGATGGGTGCTTTCATGTTGGGCTTAAGGCCTATCAATCGCGGGAGCTGCATTAAAGTTACTACAGTAGCTTACTAACCTTCCAGCAAGTATACTTTCAGCATATATGCACCAAGAAAAGAAAAATTATACCTTCATACACATCCCTTATGTGGGGATTAGAGGAAGGGAAGTGAAGGTTTCAGCCTTTGGGAAGGTAGTAGTAGTTTGAGAAAGTAGTAGGGGTTAGGAAGTTAGCGGGGAAAGTTATTGGGAAGTTAGTGGGGGGAAGGTGTTGGGAAGTCTTTTCAAGTTGCCACAAGGGACAGAAAATGTCGTACTAAAATTCTCTAACTGAACCTGACGTAACCTATCAACCACGCACAGAAAACTTGAATGTTTGTGCTCTGCCATGATTTATAGTATCTCTTTATTGTCCGTTCGGTATTTTGACGTCAAAATGCGGGGTAGTATGTGAGAGGACGGGTTACAGGACTGCAATCTATCACTGCAAGCTGAAAAGGAAAGTGTAGGCATCAACTACGGAGTCGTCCATGGAGAGTTTTGCGTGTAGTCAGGCGAGCCTCGCANGGTGTCCGTATTAACGGTGTTGGTCTTGTGGGATGTCCGGATAACGGTGTTGTCTGTGGGTGTCCGTATTAACGGTGTTGGTCTGTGGTGTCCGTATTAACGGTGTTGGGCCCTGTGGTGTCCGTATTAACGGTGTTGGTTCTGTGATGTCCGTTTTAACGGTGTTGGTCTTGCGGTGTCCGTATTAACGGTGTTGGTCTTGTGGTGTCCGTATTAACGGTGTTGGTCCTGTGGTGTCCGTATTAACGGTGTTGGTCCTGTGATGTCCGTATTAACGGTGTTGGTTCTGTGATGTCCGTTTTAACGGTGTTGGTCTTGCGGTGTCCGTATTAACGGTGTTGGTCTTGTGGTCTTCGTATTAACGGTGTTGGTCTTGTGGTCTTCGTATTAACGGTGTTGGTCTTGTGGTCTTCGCATTAACGGTGTTGGTCTTGTGATCTTCGTATTAACGGTGTTGGTCTTGTGATCTTCGTATTAACGGTGTTGGTCTTGTGATCTTCGCATTAACGGTGTTGGTCTTGTGATCTTCGTATTAACGGTGTTGGTCTTGTGATCTTCGTATTAACGGTGTTGGTCTTGTGGTCTTCGCATTAACGGTGTTGGTCTTGTGATCTTCGTATTAACGGTGTTGGTCTTGTGATCTTCGTATTAACGGTGTTGGTCTTGTGATCTTCGTATTACCGGTGTTGGTCTTGTGGTCTACGCATTAACGGTGTTGGTCTTGTGATCTTCGTATTAACGGTGTTGGCCTTGTGGTCTTCGCATTAACGATGTTGGTCTTGTGGTCTTCGTATTAACGGTGTTGGTCTTGTGGTCTTCGCATTAACGGTGTTCGGGCCCACGTGTGTTTCTGTCCTATTGTGCTGTAAATATATTTTTATACAATGTGTTGTATGTCGCTCTTTTCATTATACTATCCTTTATTATTTACTAGGAGGGGTGCCCGGATCTTAAACTTTCTGTAGTTTTCAACTATTTATATATATATATATATATATATATATATATATATATATATATATATATATATATATATATATATATATAATCACTCAGAACTCTATTTGATCCTAACAGGATTCGAACCCATGATGTCCAGGATCACCCCCCCCCTAACGTACACAGTATCGTGTACCGCATCACAGATCATCTGTGGTCATGGTACTGTGTACGTTAGGGGGTGATCCTGGACATCAGGGGTTCGAATCCTGTTCGGATCATATAGAGTTCTTAGTTATCTATAGCTTGCATATTCATGCAATCTTTCACACACACACACACACACACACACACACACACACACATAAGGAACTTTTTCAGAGCCAGAGTAATTAACGGATGGAATGCATTATGCAGTGATGTGGTGGAGGCTGACTCCGTACACAGTTTTAAATGTAGATATGATAGAGCCCAGTAGGCTCAGAAATCTGTACATCAGTTGATTGACGGTTGAGAGACGGGACCAAAGAACCAGAGCTCAACCCCACCGCAAGCACAACTAGGTGAGTACAACTAGGTGAGTATACTTTAGGTTTGTATTGCGGGTCCCCGAAAAGTCGAACTACTGAACTTCCCCAAAATGCAGCCCCACAACAGTGGCCTAACTCCCGGACATCTATTCCCTGTTAGGTAAACAGATGTATTAGATGAAAGGAAACGTCCCTCCCGGGAATTGAACCCGTGGTCCCCGTTCCTGAGTCGAGTACGCATATTTTATTCTGGTTCTCCGTTTCTCTTATATATCCCATTGTTTCCGGTGTTATATTTCACCGTCAGTTTTGTCAGGGCTCCTGTACAGTTTTTTTGTTTTCATTGATACAATTATATTTTCAATACATTCTTTATAATGATCTTATTCTGGAGCTTATGACGCGTTATTTTTAATAATATGCAAAAATCATTTGTCTTCATATGTGTCACTTTCAGTGCGATAAGTTTGATTATCGCGTATTATGAATATCTAAATGTTACTTCAGCCCTCGTGGCTGTTGAGACAAGACAAGTGTATCCAGGCTCAGTGACCTTGTGCTGGTGGGTCTATCGTCTATCCAAGTTCAGTGACCTTGTGCTGGTGGGTCTATCGTCTATCCAAGTTCAGTGACCTTGTGCTGGTGGGTCTATCGTCTATCCATGTTCTATTACCTTTTTCTAATTCTCATATTCTCTTCTTTTGGCGACATTTGTTTTCCTCCTCCCTCTTTCCCTCCTCTTCACGCCTTCAACTATTCCTTGTTTTCTCCATTCATCTCCCGTTACAATATATATTTAGATATATTTATATTACAATGTATATGTATATGTCTGGATATGTATCTATGGATATGGGTGTAAATCACGAAAAATAAACACGTGATTAAAAGTGTGACAGTGTCAGACCACGGAGGAAGAATTGAAACAGGAATTTCCTTAAGTATTTTCGTATATTAATTATATGACTCCTTCTGAAGATGTATTAATATACGAAAGTACTTAAGGAAATTCCTGTCAATTCTTCCTCTGTGGTCTGACACTGTCATATATGGATATATATATGTCTGTCTAAAGTGTGAGGCCAGACTCTTTGGGTTATGACTGTCTATAACTATCCGTCACATCATCTAAGATATAAATGATATGACAAGCTAAGCATAGGCTGTCATATCTTATGCTGTTCGTCCCATCATCTTAAATATCTATCCGGCACATCATGTATTAATATGGAATTTCTGCAGTAAAATCGATGTAATCCTGTTTATTGATCGCAGCAGCATCGCACAGCCTTGAATAAACCAAAGATAAAATACAAATTTGTTTCCAAATGGGACGTAAACATGGAGCTATAATGCCCAAACGTAAGCAGGGAGTTTCGTTTTATGAGCTTTCTTGAGTATCTTAAGTTTCAAGTCGATGCTGAGTGGTCACTCGAGATATTGTAAGTAGATGCTGAGGGGGCACTCTCAAGGTGTTGCAGATCAATGATGAGGGACACTTGAGATATCATAAGTCAGGGCCTAGGGACAAAATTAAGATATCGCGTCAGTGCAGAGCACTCTGCAAGATATTGCAAGGAAAGAATGTGTATAAAAACAATTACGCAAGGTAAAGTTCAGAAATCAATAATAATAATAATAATAATAATAATGATGATATATAAACAACAATAATGAAGTACTTCAAGATGGTTCATTTTGCGCTCCAAGATAGTTAATGTAGCACTCAAAGACGTGTTTTTATATTGCAAGATGTTTTTTTCATGCTGCACTCAAAAATGGATAATGTTGCACTCAACGATGGCTAATATTGCACTCAAAGATGGCTCGCCAGACCAAGTCTAAATTTTGAAGGAGAACAAAAGTAGGCGGAGAACGTTAAGAAGACGAGTCTCCACGAGAGGCAGCGGCTTGTCAGATGAACCATGCAGGACTGTCCCGTGAGACGTGACCGCAGAACATCGCTATGTTGAACTACAGAGTAAAATAAACAAATTAAAATATGCAAAAAAAAACAAGCAATGTGAGAGGTCAACAACCAATTAACAGCCCATCTTGCTAAACTGACAGTATTTATAGTAACTATGGAGTCGAAAGTACAAATATGTCCCGATGGACTACCAGAAAGTAGACTTCTGTATTGTTGAATTTAGACAAACTGGATTTATTTTTAATATTTATGTTGCTAATAAGACCTAATCTAACCTAGTTGGATATTATTTATTTTTTTGTTGTATACTACTATCTGCTCCATTGTTACATATTGGTACTTTCGACCACATAGTTACAAAAAGTACTATAATTTCAAAAGAATGGGTTGCAAAAATAAATAAAAATACTGCAAAAATGAGGAAAAATGCAAGGGATTAAACATGAAATTAAGTATAATAAAATGAAAGAAAGAAACAGTATAATATGTAGTATTTTGTTTTTTAAATATTACCGGCTAAATCGTATAAATAAATATATAAACATGATATGAATGTTAACACCAGTGTGTGGTGAGAGAGAGTAATAAACAAATTAACAGATTCAACGTAAATTATGAAAATTCAGGAAAATCGAGGTCTCGATATCTTAAAAGGAGCCAAAGAAGCAGGATGACCCGACTCTTCCCCAAGCGAGCAATTCCAGCAGGTAAAAAAAAGATATCAGTAACCTGGTAATCAATCAGGTCGTTCCCTGCTCGTGGATTTAGATGACTGACCCAAGAACACCTGCGATATATTATGGTACCATTTGTGAATGACAGTTTTCTCGAAGCAATCAACAAATTGCTATCTAGATGAGCATTTCATGAGCTAAGAGTAATTAAAAAGAGCCTCTTGGTAACTGTTGTAGACTCATGAAGATGAGACGATGGTGTGTTGAGGGACCGTGCTCTATATAGAAGCTGTAGTGTGAAAAGGAACTGTAGTCTACATAAGAACGGTATTCTGTGTATAATGGTTATACAACAATCTGTGTTAATTATTTCTTATTGTAAGCACATATAGCAGGACAACGTCAAATATGGTAATTTGCAGTCCTTTCATTTGAATTTTAACTGTTAACTTTTTGTGGTCTTAAGTCCTATGATCTAACTTTCAGGATGATTATGATTAGTGTTTTACTGCTTAAGAGGTACTGAAAATCGAAGAACATTACTAATATGCGCAAAATAAAATAAATATTCTGTTCAATTTGACTGCGAATTTAACAGATACCAAATGCGGCAGTAACCCCTCTTTCATCCTCTGTGGGAGGACACCATGAAAAACGGACAACTGAAAACTAATGACGTGCCACCATTGCAGTTTAATGAGAAAATTCAGTTTCAACGAACTAATGAGCTGGTTGAAAGAGGAGCGGAACTCTATTTCCAGATGAGATTATCGGCTGGGTCATAGTGAGTCTAGATAATTTGCAAATATAGAGTGAGACTGAAGGTTCTGAAGGATCAGTATTAGTATGCAGCAGCGTGACTCCCTTGCTCGTGACGTCATGAACCACGTGCTCTTTGTAAACATGAGGTGTGGCGGGGAGGCGAACCTGCTCCTGCTCCGTTTACAGTATCATTTACGAGTATCTCTGTTGATTTGTTGTTTTATTCAGAATGAACCCTATATGCCACGCTAGTGTACACATAACTCATTTGTACTTGTATTTTCCTTACAATCAAATTGATATTTCTGGTAGTTTGAGTGGCCGGTTATAAACGTTTCTGAAAAAAGAGCCTAAGATACACGCACAAATCACAATAGCATGATATATCTAATGAACAAATCCAACAAGGGCCGTGATGAGGGTTCGAACTATTGTCGTGAAATGATCATCCGGGACGTAGGTTCAAACCCTCATCACATCCCTTGTTGATTGGTTTCAAGAGCCTAAGATGTTTGCTCAATGGGTGAGTTCCTTTATTCCTTTAGGCTATTATTCAGTTATGATTATTTCGTCTGTCTTACGGTTGGGGAGTGAGAACGAAGATGAACTTCCTAAGACACATTTTTAACATTTACTCGATACACAGTTTAGCTTACTACGTCAGCATCTTTGCAGATCCCAGATTCACATCGATCGCCAAACGGAGACCGTTAACTATTAAATTGCCTTCAACCAGGTTTCAAGGGTTAACATTAATAACAGTTGTTCTGGCCCACCCCACCCACAGGTGGTTCACTAGTGGGCTGTCAGGGGGGGGGGGGGCTGGACAGCTGGATGGTACACGCACTGCTTCGGATTCGTAGTTCTGAGGTCTCAGGGTTAGATTCCCGGGGAGGTGGAAACAATAATGGGCAGGTTCTTCTTCACCCTATGGGTCCCTGTGGTGTACCTAGAGTGAATGGTACCTGGGAGTTAACACTGTGCTACGGGCTGCTTCCTAGGGGTTGTGTAAACCAAAAGGAAGCCTGTGTCCAAGGACCGGGCCGCGGGGACCGCTAAGCCCCGCAAATCATCCTCAAGATAACCGTATATATCCAATATTTAATTTCATAACTAATAATAATATAATAATAATAATATAATAAATATATATATATAATAATAATAATAAGTAATAATAATATAATAGTATAATGGACAATATAAGTAATAATAATATATTATATATAATAATAATTATAATAATAATAATAATATAATAATATAATAATATATAATAATATTAATAATAATTAATAATAATAATTATTGAAGATTTCAATACAAAGGTGAGGCAGTGTATTAAAATCGAGCATGATAAGAGCAGGCCTCAGTTTTTCACCCGACATCTGTCTATACATAAAAGGATCAACTGCTATCATTTACAAAAGTATACCGAATACAAAGGCACTAAATTCTTCTCACCGCAATTGAAACTAGTCCTTATCACATATAATTAAAACACTGACATCTTTTTTTTTTTTTTGGATGATATACAAGAGTTGTTCATTCTTGTACAGCCAACTAGTGACGCGTAGCGTTTCGGGCATGGTCCCTGGATATCGATCCCGCCGCGAAGATCGTTTTTTTTCTATCCACCAGGTACCATTTTAGCTGTTTGCCGTTAACAGAGGCTACGTTAAGGGATTGTGCGCCCACGTAAATCCTCCCCGGCCAGGATACGAACCCAGACATGAGCGCTCGCGGAACGCGCAGGCGAGTGTCTTACCACTAACATCCATGGGAGCTGCAAATATCGATAAATCATACAAATATTGTGAAATAATATTTACAGTTAACAAATAACGTCATTAAGTAAAAAAATAATATCAAACAACCAGTCACACGACAGGTCACGCCCACACGTGGGGAAACTTGTCAACGACTAAGCTGGGGCACCGGACGGTGAGTTAACAACACCGAATGGTCAGAATCTTTGTGCGATACATGAATTCCCCCTCGATGCGGTTCATTGGGACCAGATAACCTGAGATAAATCCGCCGCTCGCTCAGTGTCCTCCAGGGAGAGGGTTGATGGCCGATCCTGGACGATAAGTACAGGATCCATCTCTCCTGACGCATGGAACGGAAGACTGAGCGGGGGGGGGCGGGGGGCGGTCAGGTGGCGTGGAGAAGCCAGCTTACGGGCTGTTGTGTCTGTACGAGTGACTGGTGGGTGGTCGTACCTGACTGGGTGGTTCACTAGTGACGGTGTGGGCTGGTCTGAACCTGGCTGGGTGGTTTCCCACTGATTCCTAAGGAGAGGTAGCATTATACATCTGTAATAAGGGTGTACTTTGTGAACAGCATATCCGGTATATATTTAACAATTCGTGTGCCAAGACAGCTGGGCAAAAACTGTCAACCTGTTGGGTTGCCCACGTACCTACGATTTTAATATGATGTATACAAATTGGAAGATGTTTGGAGCATACGGATGGGACCGTCACACCAGACACGTGACGCCTTAACCCTGTACGGCGCGGGTCGATCCGTCCTCTTCCTCCAAAGATTTTATCTTGTATATATCACGTTATTGTTATATCTTTGTGTAAGTAAATTGAATTTTGGCACTCGAGATGTAACCTCTGAAGTACTTGTAGGAACAATTCGGAGCCTTTAACTTCGCGCGTCTAAGGAAAAGTTGTGGTATTGTAATATCTGTACCATATTGGTAAGTATGCTCACTGGACCGTCGGTCTCACCTTGTTCTCACTTGCTGCCTCAATTTCTGATTTCTCATAAATCTGAAATTTCTGTATTTCAGAAACTTCACTCGATTTCTCATGCCAACAACTTGGGCTGGGCGGTCAGAGCTGATGGTTTCGCTTCATGCAAGTTGGGTTTCAATCCCCGATCATCCAATTGGTTAGGGCCACCATTCCTGTTCCCCCCGTCCCATCCCAAACCTTATCCTGATCCCTTTCCCAGGGCCTATAGTAGTAATGGCTTGGCACTTTCCTCCTGATAGTTCACTTTTTCATCCGATTAAACACTCGCCCAAACATTCGTTGTCTGCTGGTACATATTTCACTACCCCTTCGAATTTCACCTAGTTTACATCACGCTAAGCCTGCACACTACCTGGTTTACATGAAAACCGTAAACTGATTACACATATTAATCTACATAACTTGAGCGTAGACTATCAACGTGGTTCATGAATTTGTATCACGTTACATAACATCGGAACAAACTTGGTGCAACAAAAAAAGTTGGATACAATTTGCCGTGGGGGTCAACCCTATTAAAAATAATTCTGTAGATATTGTCAAATATTGACCAAAGCTGTCAAGGCTGGGCCTCGTATGGGGGAGTTCGTGACGCACACCAGTGATACATAACTGTTTTACACAGAACAACACAGACACTACATACAGAGAAGAGGAGAGAGAGGAGAGAGAGAAGAGAGAGGGTGAGAGAGAGAGGAGAGAGAGAGGAGAGAGAGAGAGACATGTCTAGAAGGCAATCAAAGAAAAATACAGGTGTGACAAAACTGTCGAGAAGAGCAATGCTCACACCCAGCCGCCACTCGTGCAACATTTGCATACGCCCTGCAGTTGCAATCTGAAATATCTGCCTTAATATTACCGCTAAGCTATTCTGCAAAACTCAAGAGAGAGACACCTTTCGTATAATTTTATTCGGTGGGAGCTTTACTCTCGCTTAGCGTCACCCCTTTGGAGGTTGTGACTGGCGGCTAATACGCTATAATAGCCGGGGCCGAACAATATATTACTCTTATCATCGCCATCGTCATGTCTCAGGCAGATGTAGTGTCAATTAGACGGTGGAAGGGAAAGTCGGCTCTTTAGCTCACTAGTTGCTGCTTCGTTGTCTGTTATGATGACGTCCTGCTATGAGACTGTAGTGCGCGATTCTTGCGAACGCATTGTTATGAGTCTGTTTGTAATGTGACGCTTTTAAAATTGGTCGGTATTATGTGCCACCACATCATAGCTACAGGCTCTCTGACGTCATCCAGGAGTCGGGCTACTGAAACCACGCCCCAGGTAGAGCAGGCCTAGATGTGTGACCTATCGGTCGAGTTACGCCTGAGGGCCCAAATACATACACCAAGACGAAGAGAATGTGGTGTTGCCTCTAGTCCCTTATGAAACTGTGCTACCATACCCAAACAAGTTAGGTTCGTTTAGCTAAAGCAAGTTACAATCTTGATGAGCTAGTTACCAAATTTAATATAAGTCGTCACATCAAGAACAATGGGTTCGAGATCGAACCTCAAGGACAGGTTCTAAATTAAGCAACTACATATGTGGAGATGGCTAGTGTCACAATTTATATTTTTGCCTGCAACCGCCCCCCAGTACAGTGGTAGGGTGGATAGGTTACAATCACTCAGTTACTACTACAGTTATGCAAACTGGGGATATTTGGCTAGAATTTCTGGTAGCTGATCATTTTGAATGAATATTTACCATCATCGTGGAACATTGGTTATAGAATTGTCAATCTAAATTCACTATGTTTTCGCACTCTCATCAATAGTGACGGAGGGTTGTGGGAGAAATTTGTTGACACAGTTTACATTTGGTTAGAGGTCTACATCTAGCAGATAATGAGCAATTCCAAGAGATACTTGTAACCGAGATTAAGCCGAGCAGTAGTAACATTCAAATTCAAATGGGGGGGGGGGGATTTACTACCCCAAACAAGAGAAAAATAAATGCATGATTCTTGTCGTGCGTATATAGTGTGTGATTCCTGCGTGTCTGCTATACTTCACGGTCGCATTTCTTACGTATGACTTAGGCTTTAATAGTGCGTAATTCCTGCATATGTCTTTTATGCGTCTATAGTGTGTGATTTCTGCATATACTGTTATGCGTCTGTAGTGCATGTCTCTGATGTACACTTTTGCTCACTGATGCGCGGTTTGTGTGTATTTCTGCGAAACGCTGTTATGTGTGTTGTGTGTGTGATTTCTGCATAGTCGTGTTATGCATCTGTAATACGTCAGTTATGCAGGAGTT
>WNGS01164858.1:19115774-19131560 GCA_020271785.1 Procambarus virginalis
CCTCGGTATGGACAGGTACCCCTCGTGTATGGACAGGTACCCATCATGTATGGACAGGTACCCATCATGTATGGACAGGCACCCCTCATGTATGGACAGGCACCCCTCATGTATGGACAGGCACCCCTCATGTATGGACAGGTACCCATCATGTATGGACAGGTACCCCTCGTGTATGGACAGGTATCTCTCATGGATGGACAGGTACCCCTCATGTATGGACAGGTACCCATCATGTATGGACAGGTACCCCTCATGTATGGACAGGTACCCATCATGTATGGACAGGTACCCCTCATGTATGGACAGGTACCCCTCATGTATGGACAGGTACCCATCATGTATGGACAGTACCCCTCATGTATGGACAGGTACCCCTCATGTATGGACAGGTACCCATCATGTATGGACAGGTACCCCTCATGTATGGACAGGTACCCCTCATGTATGGACAGGTACCCATCATGTATGGACAGTACCCCTCATGTATGGACAGGTACCCCTCATGTATGGACAGGTACCCTCATGTATGGACAGGTACCCCTCATGTATGGACAGGTACCCCTCATGTATGGACAGGTACCCATCATGTATGGACAGGTACCCCTCATGTATGGACAGGTACCCCTCATGTATGGACAGGTACCCATCATGTATGGACAGGTACCCCTCATGTATGGACAGGTACCCCTCATGTATGGACAGGTACCCATCATGTATGGACAGGTACCCATCATGTATGGACAGGTACCCTCATGTATGGACAGGTACCATCATGTATGGACAGGTACCCCTCATGTATGGACAGGTACCCCTCATGTATGGACAGGTACACTCATGTATGGACAGGTACCCCTCAAACACGGGCAGGTACCCCTCAAACACGGACAGGAACCCCTCAAACACGGACAGGTACCCCTCATGCATGGACAGGTACCCCTCAAACACGGCAGGTACCCCTCAAACACGGACAGGAACCCTCAAACACGGACAGGTACCCCTCAAACACGGACAGGTACCCCTCAAACACGGGCAGGTACCCCTCAAACACGACAGGAACCCCTCAAACACGGACAGGTACCCCTCAAACACGGACAGGTACCCCTCAAACACGGACAGGTACCCCTCAAACACGGACAGGTACCCCTCAACACGGACAGGTACTCCTCAAACACGGACAGGTACCCCTCAAACACGGACAGGTACTCCTCAAACACGGACAGGTACCCCTCAAACACGGACAGGTACCCCTCAAACACAGACAGGTACCCCTCAAACACGGACAGGTACCCCTCAAACACGGACAGGTACTCCTCAAACACGGACAGGTACCCCTCAACACGGACAGGTACCCCTCAAACACGGACAGGTACCCCTCAAACACGGACAGGTACTCCTCAAAACACGGACAGGTACCCCTCAAACACGGACAGGTACCCCTCAAACACGGACAGGTACCCCTCAAACACGGACAGGTACCCCTCAAACACGGACAGGACCCCTCAAACACGGACAGGTACCCTCAAACACAGACAGGTACTCCTCACGCACGAACAAGAAAATATTCGTGCGTGAAATGTTCCCGAAAATGTTCTTTGAGAACTTGCACTACCTTCTCTGTAATTAATCTCCACGTGTTGGCTTCTTTTAATCAGGACATCATCATTACAAGCAAGCCCTCAGTTTCCTCCCCTCCAGCCTCTTATTCCTCTCCTTTCTCACCTCGCCTTCTCTTCTTATTTTCCTCTCTATCTATCTTATCCTTTCATTATTTTACCCTGTTTTTTCCTTCTTACCTTCTACCTTCTCAATTTTTGTTCTCCGGTCTCTTCTCATCTGTTTTTGCTTAGTTCTTTCCCACTCCCCCTCATTATCTCCCTCTCTTCACCCATCTTTATACAGCCGCCCTTCTCTCACTCTGGTGCTACTCTTGCTGCCGCTCAGTACTCATGCTATCTCTCAGTACTCATGCTATCTCTCGGTACTCATGCTATCTCTCAGTACTCATGCTATCTCTCAATACTCATGCTATCTCTCGGTACTCATGCTATCTCTCGGTACTTCTAACATTCTTCTCTACCTTTTCGTTATATCTTAACCCATCACTCAACAATTACATAAATTCATGATTTGAGATCAAAAGAGTGCAAGCAAAGCAAACACAAATATATAACATACATATACACACACAAACACATATTCACGGGTGGACAAAGATGTAGTTCCTCAGATTGCCAGCGAGGAGAATTTAATTCCCCAAGTAACCTCTAAATTGGCTTCTGGTCCTGCAAATAACTACCAGACTAAGTTCGGTCGTCCAGATGAACACAGCGAAGCCCAACAAGGCGGCAGCATTAACAGCCCGAATATTAAGGTATATACAGGATTCCTCCCATATAATTTAGCCTAAGAAATTTTTCCACAACCATTGATTCTGATTATACGTATTACGAGGCGGCTTAATTGGTCTGTCATGTAAGCCAAATATACTTTCAATTAGTGTTTCGATTAAAATAATTATGCTTAGGTCAAAGCATCATTGGTGTTTGGCTTGAGAAAATTATTATACCTGTATTTTTACTCAACCAATAGCTATGTTTAATTTATGTCAATTATCAGTATCAGTTCTGGTTCATTATCAATAATTAATCTTTAAATAAACAAACCCATTAACCAGTTTATTTACATAATGCAGTGAATTTTAACATTGGAAAGCATTTAATATCGTTCACTGGCAACCATCTTATTATTTTGTGTGTGTGACTTTTTACAATAAGTGAAGTTAAATTTGGTTTGATCAGGTTAATGGGTTCCACCAACATGGGTTCAGGGATGGCAAATATTGCCTCACACATTTAATAGAAGTCAACGACCAGGTGACAAAGATTAAGCAAGAAAGAGATGGATGGGCAGACTGCATTGTCTTTGACTGTCGGAAAGCCTTTGACACAGTACCCCCGTAAGAGGCTGGTGTATTAGTTGGAGAAACAGGTAAGAGTAACTGGTAGGGCGCTCCAGTGGATAAGTGAGTACCTAAGCAAAAGGAAGCAGAGAGTTACAGAGAGGGGGTGAGACCACAGATTGGCGTGAAATCACCATCAGAGTCCCACAGGGCTCTGTACACGGCCCTATCCTGTTTCTGATATACATAAATGATCTTCCAGAGGGTATAGTCTCATTCCTCTCAATATTTGCTGATGACGACAAAATTATGAGAGGGTTTAAGACAGAGGAGCCTCGTGCTTCTTGAAACATAAGGCTTCAAGAAGACCTGAACAGCTTGCAGCAATGATCTAACAAATGGTTGTTAGGGTTTAACCAGAGCAAATGTAATGTAATGAAGATAGGTGTAGGGAGCGTGAGGCCAGATACAAGGTTCCATTTGGGGGATGAAACTCTTCAAGAATCAGAGAGAGAGAAAGAAAGACCTGGGAGTTGATAACACGCCAGACTTGACCTTCGAAGCCCATATCAAGAGGATATCATAAGCGGCACATGCCAGGTTGGCCAACATAAGAACAGCCTTTAGAAACTTGTGTAAGGAATCATTCAGAACCTTGTGTACAACATATGTCAGACCAGTCCTGAAGTATGCAGCTCCAGCATGGAGTCCTTATCTCGTCAAGCATAATAAGACAAAATTCGAGAAGATTCAGAGATTTGCCACCAGACTAATACCCGAATTGAGGTGTATGAGCTACGAGGAAAGATTACGGGAATTAGTATACAAGGGAAAAGTATCATCAATGAACTAAACCTCACTTCGCTGAAAGAAAGAAGAGTTAAGGGAGACACGATCAACATATGCAAGATAATCAGGAGAATTGAAAGTGTAGATAAAAGCAATTTATTTAACACAGGGACACACGCACAAAGGGACTCAGGTGGAAACTGAGTACCCAGATGAGCCACAGAGATATTGGAAAGAACTTGTTTAGTGTCAAATTAGTTAACACATGGAATGCATTAGGAAGTTATGTGATGGAGGAAGACTCCATACACAGCTTCAAATGTAGATATGATAAAGCCTAATAGGCTCAGAAATCTGTACACCGGTTGATTGACAGTTGAGAGGCGGGATCAAAGAGCCGAAGCTCAAACCCCCGCAATCACAACTAGGGAGTACACCACACACACACACATGACCTGGACAAGCTGCAGGAATGGTCGAACAAATGGCTGTTAGAGTTTAACCCAAGCAAATGTAATGTAATGAAGATAGGGGTAGGAAGCAGGAGACCAGATACAAGGTATCATTTGGGAGATGAAATACTTCAAGAGTCAGAGAGAGAGAAGACCTGGGGGTTGATATCACGCCAGACCTGTCCCCTGAAGCTCATATCAAGAGGATAACATCAGCAGCATATGCCAGGTTGGCTAACATAAGAACGGCCTTTAGAAACTTGTGTAAGGAATCTTTCAGAACATTATATACCACATATGTCAGACCAATCCTGGAGTATGCGGCTCCAGCATGGAGTCCCTATCTAGTCAAGCATAAGACTAAACTGGAAAAGGTTCAAAGGTTTGCCACCAGACTAGTACCCGAGCTGAGAGGTATGAGCTACGAGGAGCGACTGCAGGAATTAAACCTCACTTCGTTGGAAGACAGAAGAGTTAGGGGGGACATGATCACCACATTCAAGATTCTCAGGGGAATCGACAGGGTTGATAAAGACAGGCTGTTTAACACAAGGGGCACACGCACTAGGGGACACAGGTGGAAGCTGAGTGCCCAAATGAGCCACAGAGATATTAGAAAGAACTTTTTTAGTGTCAGAGTGGTTGACAAATGGAATGCATTAGGAAGCGATGTGGTGGAGGCTGACTCCATACACAGTTTCAAGTGTAGATATGATAGAGCCCATTAGGCTCAGGAAACTGTACACCTGTTGATTGACGGTTGAGAGGCGGGACCAAAGAGCCAGAGCTCAACCCCCGCAAGCACAACTAGGTGAGTACAACTAGGTGAGTACACACACACATAAAGGGGGATCTGGTAGCTGAGCGGACAGCTCGCAGGTATCGTAATTCTGTTGCCCTGGTTCGATTCCCGGACAGGCAGAAAAAATGGGCAAAGTTTCTTTCACCCTGAATGTCCTGTTACCTAGCAGTAAATAGGGACCTGAAGTTAGACAGCTGTTTCGGAGCTGCTTCCTAGGTGTGTGTGTGTGTGTGGTGTGGTGTGTTGTGTGTGTGTGTGTGTGTGTGTGTGTGTGTGAAAAAAAATAGGTAGTAGTTAGAACAGTTGAGAGGCGGGCCGATAGAGCAAGCTCAACCCCTGCAATCAAAGCTAGGTGAATACACACACACACACACACAATCCCGCGGTTGAGAGGCGGGACCAAAGAGCCATAGCTCAACCCCGCAAGCACAACTAGGTGAGTACAACTAGGTGAGTACAATAGGATAACGACAGCAGCGTACTCTACACTGCAAAAGTTAGAACGTCATTCAGAAACCTAAGTAAGGAAGCATTTAGGGCGCTTTACACTGCCTACATGAGGCCAGTCTTAGTGTATGCCGCCCCATCATGAAGCCCCCACGTGAAGAAACACATAAGGAAAACTGGAAAAGATTCAGAAGTTTGCAACGAGACTCGTCCTAGCGTTACGACGGATGGGGGTATCATGTACCCGTATTGGATACGTATATAAATCNTCTTAATTTGTTTAAGAAACTATTGCTGTTACACAACCTATATTCATACTTTCTAATATATCTTAGACATGTTTGGTCTCCAGTGACAATCTCGAACATGTATAACTAAAAATTTTTGGTGTTGTCTCAAAATAAATTAGTTTTATCTCAAAATGCATAAACTTACAAAATTTTGCAACAACTCAAGATATAGATACGAATCCTCACCATGGTGGCTCCCTCATACCTCCTCCCCCTCACCATGGTGGCCCCTCATACCTCCTCCCCCTCACCATGGTGGCTCCTCATACTCCTCCTCCTCACAATGGTGGCCCCCTCATATCTCCTCCCCCTCACCATGGTGGCTCCTCATACCTCCTCCCCCTCACACTGGTGGCCCTTATACCTCCTCCCCTTCACCATGGAGGCCCCTTATACCTCCTCCCCTTCACCATGGTGACCCCTCATACCTCCTCCCCCTCACCATGGTGGCCCCTCATACCTCCTCCCCCTCACCGTGTGGCCCCTCATACCTCCTCCCCCTCACCATGGTGGCCCTCATACCTCCTCCTCCTCACAATGGTGCCCCCTCATACCTCCTCCCCCTCACCATGGTGGCTCCTCATACCTCCTCCCCCTCACCATGGTGGCCCCTCATACCTCCTCCCCTTCACCATGGTGACCCCTCATACCTCCTCCCCCTCACTATAGTGGCTCCTCATACCTCTCTCCCCCTCACCATGGAGGCCCCTCATACCTCCTCCCCCTCACCATGGAGGCCCCTCATACCTCCTCCCCCTCACCAGGGTGGCTCCTCATACCTCCCCCTCACCATGGAGGCCCCTCATACCTCCTCCTCACCATGGAGGCCCCTCATACCTCCTCCCCCTCACCATGGTGGCCCTCATACCTCCTCCCCCTCACCATGGTGGCCCTCATTCCTCCTCCCCCTCACCATGGTGGCCCCTCATACCTCCTCCCCCTCACCATGGTGGCCCCTCATTCCTCCTCCCCCTCACCATGGTGGCCCCTCATACCTCCTCCCCCTCACCATGGTGGCCCCTCATACCTCCTCCCCCTCACCATGGTGGCCCCTCATACCTCCTCCCCCTCACCATGGTGCCCCTCATTCCTCCTCCCCCTCACCATGGTGGCCCCTCATACCTCCTCCCCCTCACCATGGTGGCCCCTCATACCTCCTCCCCCTCACCATGGTGGCCCCTCATACCTCCTCCCCCTCACCATGGTGGCCCCTCATACCTCCTCCCCTCACCATGGTGGCCCCTCATACCTCCTCCCCTCACCATGGTGGCCCCTCATACCTCCTCCCCCTCACCATGGAGGCCCCTCATACCTCCTCCCCCTCACCATGGTGGCTCCTCATACCTCCTCCCCCTCACCATGGAGGCCCCTCATACCTCCTCCCCCCTCACCATGGAGGCCCCTCATACCTCCTCCCCCTCACCATGGTGGCTCCTCATACCTCCTCCCCTCACCATGGTGGCCCCTCATACCTCCTCCCCCCTCACCATGGTGGCCCCTCATACCTCCTCCCCCCTCACCAGGAAGGCCCTCATACCTCCTCCTCAACTTAAGGTTATCGTCGTGGAGTATCACAAAGCGATAATTTTAAGCCAAGTTCCCTGGCGATCAAGGGGGCTCATAGTGCCTTATCGATGGTGAGAGGGAATTTGGGCGGCGGTGATCGCGCTCCTCTCTACTCACTCCCTTCTTCTTCCACCTCACTCATCTCCTGTCTCCCTTTCCGTCTCTATCCTTCTCTGTTGTCTTCAGCTTGTCTCCCCCCCCAACCCTCCTCATTTTCCCTTCTACTCTTTTCATGTTTGCGAACTTTTTACCTCCTTTCTATTTCTCACTGTTTGACCCCTTCCGTTCACCTTCCATTGTTTCTTCTCTATCTCTACATCGCCCACATGGTCGTCCACTTTCTTTTCTGTCTCATTCTTCACCCACTTTGACCTTTCATTTTCTCTTCCATCTCTTCCATTGCTTCTTTTCACACCCCACTTTCTCTTCCTCTCTCCCCATCCCCTCCCCTCCCCTCTCTCTCCATTTAAACTGCCCTCCCGTCATGCCCTCCCGTCATGCCCTCCCGTCATGCCCTCCAGCTGCAGACTAACGGCCCGATTAACGTGTGGATTAGAAGGCGTTATCAGCGCCGGTGATTCGTGGCTGGATCTCTTATGAGTGGCTGGGCCTCCGTTGTGAGTACTCACGTAGTTGTGCTTGCGCGGGTTGAGCTTCGGCTCTTTGGTCCCGTCTCCCAATTGACAATCAACTGGTGTTCAGGTTCCTGAGCCTATTGGGCTCTGTTATATCCACACTTGAAACTGTGTATGCAGTCAGCCTTCACCACATTACATCCTAAATCACTCAATTTGTTAACTAATATGACACTAAACAAATTCTTTCTAATGTGTCTATGGCTCATTTGGGCACTCAGTTTCTACATTTGTCCCCTAGTGCGTGTGCCCCTTGTGTTAAATAAACTGTCTTTATCAATCCCTATCAATTCCTTTGAGAATCATGTATGTGGTGATCATGTCGTCCCCTTAACTCTTTTGTCTTCCAAGGACTTGAGGTTTAATTCCCGTAGTCTCTCCTCGTAGCTCATACTCTTCAGTTCGAGTACTAATCTGGTGGCAAACCTCTGAACCTTCTCCAATTTAGGTTTCTGATATGGACTCCATGTTGGAGCTGCATACTCCAGGATTGGCCTGCCATATGTGGTATACAAAGTTCTGAATGAGTCCTTACACCAGTTTCTAAAGGCTGTTCTTATGTTGGCCAACCTGTAATATGCCTCTTATGATATCCTCTTGCTATGGGCTGCGGGGGGACAAGTCTGGCGTTATATCAACCCCAAGGACCTTCTCTCTCCCTCATTTATGAAGAATTTCATCTCTCAAACGATACCTTGCATTTGGTCTCCTGCTCCCTATGCCTATCTTCATTCCATTCCATTTGTTCGGTTTTAGGTCTTAACAACCTTTTGTTGGACCATTCCATCAGTTTGTCCAGGTCTTCTTGAAGCCTCATGCTGTCCTCCTCTGTCTTAATCCCTCTCATAATTTTGGCATCAGCAAACATTGAGAGAAATGGAAAATCTTGAAGATCATTTACGTATATCAGAAATAAGATAGATCCGAGTACAGAACTCTGTGGGACTCCGCTGGTGAAGTGACGCCAATCTGAAGGCTCACCCCTCACCGTAACTCTCTGCTTCCTACTGCTTAGGTACTCATTTATCCACTGGAGCACCTTACCAGTTACTCCTATCTGTTTCTCAAGTTTATGCACCAACCTCTTAAGGGGTATATGTGACAAAGGCTTTCCAACAGTCCAAGAAAATGCAGTCTGCTCACTCTTCTCCTTCTTGCTTCATCTTTGTCACCTGATCGTAGAATTATATTAAACATATGAGTCAAAATTTACCCTCCCTGAACCCATGTTGGTGGTGTGTCACGAAGTCCCTTCTCTCCAGATGTACAACTAGGTTTTTTTCTCACGACCTTCTCCGTCACCTTGCATGGTATACAAGTTAAGGACACTGGCCTGTAGTTCAGAGCCTATTGTTTTTTTGTATATTGGGAATACATTAGCCGTCTTCAATATTTCTGGTAGGTTTTCCTTCTCCAGTGACCTACCCTTCACTATGGAGAGTGGCAAGCAAAGTGCTCCTGCACTCTCTTTCAATACCCATGGTGAGATTCCATCCGGACCAACAGCATTTCTCACGTCCAGTTCCAAAAGATGCCTCTTGACCTCATCTCTGGTAATTTCGAACCATTCCAAGGCCGCCTGGTTTAATGTCATCTCTCCTAGCTCAGGATATCACCTTGTTCAATTGCGAACACATCCTGGAATCTCTTGCTGAGTTCTTCACACACGTCTTTGTCATTCTCTGTGTACCTGTCCTCATCCGTTTTAAGTTTCAATACCTGTTCTCTCACTGTTGTTTTTCTCCTTGTGTTTCCATACATGCCCTATTAAACCACCGATTATTCTTTTGCTTTTCATATTTTCCTTTTGGGCCGGGATAAATCTGTTTACTGCCTCCTGACACTTTTGGGTGATATAGTCCATCATGTCTTGTACGGTCTTAGTTCTGAGTGTGTTCCTCGTTATAAGTGTGTGGTCCTCATTATAAGTGGTGTTCTTGTTATAAGTGTGGAGGTCCTTGTTATGAGTGGCGTCCTCATTATAAGTGTGTGGTCCTTGTTATGAGTGGGACCCTCGTTTTAAGTGGGGGCCCCTCGTATGAGTGTGTGGGGACCTCGTTTGAGTGGAACCCTGGTTTGGAGTGTCGAACCCTCGTTGTGTGTGGGAGCCGTCATTATGAGTACGTGGGGCCCCTCATTACTTGTGTTTAGGGTCCTCGTTAGGAGTGTGAGGGGGCCCTCGTTTTGAGTGGCTTCTGCCGTGCTGTGAGTGGCGGTTTCACTGCAGAAGTTCTGACATCTCTGTGACTCATCTGAGCCTCTAGTGTCCATCTGTCCATTGTTCTACATTTTTGCATCTTCAACATTGAATTGATTCACTGTATTTTTTTTTTAAGTTTTCTTATATATTCTCACATGTTATCATATCCTTGTTCCTTGCGCCCAACCAGCATGAGCAGACCCAGTTCCCAAAGCTCAGTAACCATCTTTGTTACATATACTTGGGCCTTTTAAGGTCGGGGTTATAGTGTAGAGGCTGCATTCTCAATAGTGGTCTCACATAGGTTGCATATAGACTCTAAGGGTTTCTCTGTTCAAGTTCCTGACGGGTATTCGGGTGTTGGCAAGTTTGGGATATCCTGCTGACGTCAGGCTGACGGTCTGTATCTTAGACATTATATATGAATTAATGTCTTCTCCCAAGTCTTTCTTCGTTTCTGATGTTGGAATCTGCCGTCCCGTTTGTATCCTTATTACTTTGTATGTGTTCCGTAGTGGTACCGTAGTACCCCAGTGGTACCGTAGTACCCCAGTGGTACCGTAGTACCGTAGTGGTAGTGGTACTCTGCTCAACGGGTCACACATCACGAATATTTCAGGAAACCTCGACACCTGGCCAATCTGGAGCGGTTCACCGGGGTTTATGAACAAAACGGCAGAGATAAAGTTTAACGGCGCCGCTTTATTATTAGAGTTTTAGA
Organism: Procambarus virginalis; assembly: GCA_020271785.1. Taxonomy (NCBI): domain Eukaryota; kingdom Metazoa; phylum Arthropoda; class Malacostraca; order Decapoda; family Cambaridae; genus Procambarus; species Procambarus virginalis. The sequence goes on from WNGS01164858.1 coordinate 19,126,579, forward strand.
GCTGAAACTTCATACCCGAGCCTCTTGCCTTGTTTTATTTCAATATCGGGCGAGGGAGGGAAGGGCGAGGAGGGTGATTATTTCCCCCCCCCCCTGGCACATTCTCTCTACAGTTACTTCAATAAGATGTGATTGTCCAGTGTGAGCAAGTGATGAAAACTTTGTGTTGCTATAACTCACACTTTCTCACACACACACACACACACACACACACACACACACACACACACACACACACACACACACACACTCACACACACACACACACACACACACACACAGGGCTCAGTACTTGGACCCATCCTGTTTCTAATATATGTAAACGATCTTCCGGAGGGTATAGACTCATTCCTCTCAATGTTTGCTGATGATGCAAAAATTATGAGAAGAATCAAGACGGATGAAGATAGACAGAGACTACAAGATGACCTGGATAAACTGGAGGAATGGTCTAGAAAATGGCTGCTGAAGTTCAACTCAGGAAAGTGTAAGGTGATGAAATTAGGCGAAGGGAGCAGGAGGCTGAACACAAGGTATCATCTGGGAGGTGAAATCCTGCAAGAGTCAAATAGAGAGAAAGATTTGGGGGTTGATATCACACCGAACCTGTCCCCAGAGGCCCACATCAAAAGAATATCATCAGCGGCATATGCTAGACTGGCCAACATAAGAACTGCCTTTAGAAACTTGTGTAAGGAATCTTTCAGAACCCTGTATACCACTTATGTAAGACCAATCCTGGAGTTTGCAGCTCCAGCCTGGAGTCCATACCTAGTTAAACACAAGACAAAGCTAGAGAAGATTCAACGGTATGCCACGAGGATCGTCCCGGAACAGGGGCCTGGTAGCCTGGTGGATAGGGCGCAGGACTCGTAATTCTGTGACGCGGGTTCGATTCCCGCACCAGGCAGAAACAAATGGGCAAAGTTTCTTTCACCGTGAATGCCCCTGTTACCTAGCAGTAAATAGGTACCTGGGAGGTAGTCAGCTGTCACGGGCTGCTTCCTGGGGTGTGTGTGTGTGTGTGTGGTGTGCAGGAAAAAAACAAGTAGTTAGTAAACAGTTGAGAGGCGGGCCGAAAGAGCAAAGCTCAACCCCCGCAAAACACAACTAGGTGAATACACACACACATACACACACACAGAACAAGAGGTCATAGATATAAACTAGCTAAACACAGATGCCGAAGAAATATAAGAAAATTCACTTTCGCAAACAGAGTGGTAGACGGTTGGAACAAGTTAGGGGAGAAGGTGGTGGAGGCCAAGACCGTCAGTAGTTTCAAAGCGTTATATGACAAAGAGTGCTGGGAAGACGGGACACCACGAGCGTAGCTCTCATCCTGTAACGACACTTAGGTAATTACACTTAGGTAATTACACACACACACGCACGCAGGGGAGCCGGTGGCCGAGCGGACAGCACGCTGTACACGTGATCCCGGGTTCGATCCTGGGCGCCGGCGAGAAACGATGGGCCGAGTTTCTTTCACCCTGTTACCTAACAGTAAATAGGTACTGGGAGTTAGTCAGCTGTCACGGGCTGCTTACTGGGGGGTGTGTGTGTGTGTGAGTGGTGTGGAAAAAAAATAGTAGTAGTAGTAGAAACAGTTGATTGACAGTTGAGAGGCGGGCCGAAAAAGCAGAGCTCAACCCCCCGCAAGCATAAGGTGAATACAAGGTGAATATACACACATGTCAGGATGGCCGAGCGGTCCAAGGCGCTGCGTTCAGGTCGCAGTCCGGTCTTCCGGGCGTGGGTTCGAATCCCACTCCTGACAAGTAATTTTACCTGTACATTAGTTGATTGACAGTTGAGAGGCGGGACCGAAGAGCCAGAGCTCAACCCCCGCAAGCACAACAAGGTGAATCCTAAGTGAATACACAAGCATACACATTTTTAAATAAATAATGTCACAAAATCGAGTGTAAAATACACGAGTGGAAAATTCCATCAATAAAGTTGCACCCAAACCCTTCCATTTTGGCACAGATAATAAGCTCAAAAGTCTACAGCTGTGAAATATTGTATGATACAACCAGCAGATTTATTAGCCCTCCCTCAAGGACGACGGAAGACGCCACCCAGCACGGTGGAGTTAATTTATTATAGTAAGACGCGCGAGTCAAATTTCTGATTTTGTAGACTAATCACCTGAAAAAAAATATCGTTGGGAAGAAAACCGAGATATGTTTACATGCGGCTTAAAAATGCATCAGAGTTATTAAAAGTTCACTTGAACGCGTAAAGAAAACGCGGGGTCAGCGCAGGGATTAGTGTGCGTCTTATTTGAACGCTTTGATGCCGTAATGTGAAGGCATTCGATATGAACTCTTAAGAATTCCGATTCCTCTGATTATTCGCATAGTTTTTGTTTACTTGGCTTTGGTAAATGCTTTCGGTTCACTCGACTGTTTCACGGACATAATTTTATTAGCAAAGGATAAAAGATCTAAATTTTCTGACTGTTCCCATTTTCTGTTATTTCCTTATCTCGTGGCAAGTGTCTTGGCTAACAGTACTGTTGACACCGTTTATATTTCCTTAGCGCATGGCAGAGTGCGACTGTCCGTGAGTAAGGACAGTCAGAGTGCGACTGTCCGTGAGTAAGGACAGGCAGAGTGCGACTGTCCGTGAGTAAGGACAGTCAGAGTGTGACTGTCCGTGAGTAAGGACAGTCAGAGTGTGACTGTCCGTGAGTAAGGACAGTCAGAGTGTGACTGTCCGTGAGTAAGGATAGTCAGAGTGCGACTGTCCGTGAGTAAGGACAGTCAGAGTGCGACTGTCCGTGAGTAAGGACAGTCAGAGTGTGACTGTCCGTGAGTAAGGACAGTCAGAGTGCGACTGTCCGTGAGTAAGGATAGTCAGAGTGCGACTGTCCGTGAGTAAGGACAGTCAGAGTGCGACTGTCCGTGAGTAAGGACAGTCAGAGTGTGACTGTCCGTGAGTAAGGACAGTCAGAGTGCGACTGTCCGTGAGTAAGGACAGTCAGAGGGCGACTGTCCGTGAGTAAGGACAGTCAGAGGGCGACTTTCCGTGAGTAAGGACAGTCAGAGTGTGACTGTCCGTGAGTAAGGACAGACAGTGCGACTGTCCGTGAGTAAGGACAGTCAGAGTGTGACTGTCCGTGAGTAAGGACAGTCAGAGTGTGACTGTCCGTGAGTAAGGACAGACAGTGCGACTGTCCGTGAGTAAGGACAGTCAGAGTGCGACTGTCCGTGAGTAAGGACAGTCAGAGTGTGACTGTCCGTGAGTAAGGACAGTCAGAGTGTGACTGTCCGTGAGTAAGGACAGAGTGTGACTGTCCGTGACTGTGTCCTTGGTTAACGTTGGTTGGTACCGTGTACGTATTATTGAACGGTTGGTACCATTTGGTATCTCAAACCCTATATATATTGTTCTTTTTTCACGTCTCTTGAGATGTACTCTGGTAACATTGCCAGATGTACTCTGGTAACATTGCCAGATGTACTCTGGTAACATTGCCAGATGTACTCTGGTAACATTGCCAGATGTACTCTGGTAACGTCATCAGATGTACTCTGGTAACGTCGCCAGATGTACTCTGGCAACGTCGCCAGATGCACTCTGGTAACGTCGCCAGATGTTCTCTAGTAACGTCGCCAGATGTACTCTGGTAACGTCGCCAGATGTACGCTAGTAACGTCGCCAGATGTACTCTGGTAACGTCGCCAGATGTACTCTAGTAACGTCGCCAGATGTACTATAGTAACGTCGCCAGATGTACTATAGTAACGTCGCCAGATGTACTCTAGTAACGTCGCCAGATGTACTCTAGTAACGTCGCCAGATGTTCTCTAGTAACGTCGCCAGATGTTCTCTAGTAACGTCGCCAGATGTACTCTAGTAACGTCGCCAGTTGTACTCTAGTAACGTCGCCAGATGTACTCTAGTAACGTCGCCAGATGTACTCGAGTAACGTCACCAGATGTACTCTAGTAACGTCGCCAGATGTACTCTAGTAACGTCGCCAGATGTACTCTAGTAACGTCACCAGATGTACTCTAGTAACGTCGCCAGATGTACTATAGTAACGTCACCAGATGTACTCTAGTAACGTCGCCAGATGTACTCTAGTAACGTCGCCAGATGTACTCTAGTAACGTCGCCAGATGTACTCTGGTAACGTGGCGAGAAGAACGCTCCCACAACATCAGTAGGAGCCAAAACCTGAGCCGGTATAAATGTATGGAAGACGTAGAGAACACAATTTCTCAGGTTCTGGACCCTACTCCACAACAGCCTGCTCGCCAGTAACAACCATTTCACTTGTTCCTTGCGACCAATTACGTGACAGATTGAATAAATATAACTAATAAATCGTGCGCGTTTACTCAGTATTAAGCGCAAATGACAGCTGCTTGAAATTTAATTACGAATGAGCGTTTTTTCCCACTGCTAATTGAAAGTCATAAATGAGAACGCACGGGATAACAGATTGGACCCACTCAGGTGAACGCAAAGTCTCTTGCAGATTGTTCATATTCAATACTGAACACCAAGCCACTCATCGAAAGCGTTCAGTAGATTCATAATCTCACGATATGACAAGCATACAATATGTATTTTAATACTGAACCAAAACGTACCAAATTCTACCTATCCATTTCACATTAGTTAAAAAAATCTTAGCCTGCACATCCATTGATTTCATTATTGTATAAACAAAATAAAGTTTCCACATTGGAAATCCTAGTGTTGAAATACGAGGCAATAGTGTAAAAACAGGTTGTGTAATGTGAGGACATCATATTAATGAACAATACCTCTGATGTTAGCGTGCAGTATGAACTATACTTATCACAGTTCGAGCCCCCACAACCTAAAACCACCTAAACTATGCCAAAATATGTTCTGAACCTGGCAACCGATCGAGGCCAAAATCTGTGTTCATTTTGTATTTTAGACATTATATGAAAAGTCACCTAATATAGGTACCCTCATGTGTGGACAGGAACCCC
>WNGS01164858.1:19141230-19157576 GCA_020271785.1 Procambarus virginalis
GAAGAAACTGAGGACAGAGAGAGAGAGAGAGAAAGAACGAAAAAAGAAACAGGAGTGGAAGGACGAGATAAGAAACAAGGGAGATAGAAAGGAATTATGGAGATATTGTAAGATGGAAGAGAAGAGGGGAAGCAAGGAATGGGGTAAGGAGATATCGGTGGTCTTTAGATAGGGACGTTTTTGCGTGCACACGCACGTGAGTACTCATCTAGATCTAAGGTAGGTGTGGTGTGCAGGTTAAACGGCCAGCTATGAATCACTTCTTTATCTAAGGATTCTAGCCTATTCCACTTATTAACAGCTCATACACTAAAGTTCTTTCTGACATTCCTATGACTCGTTGGAGACTAGTCTCACACAATGACCCTTGTTCTGCTGTTTTTTACTCTTAACATTGCTCATTGTATACTTTGACAATTTTAAGTCATTATCATATCCCCTTGTTTGTCACCACTCCTCCAGAGAATGGCTATTTACAGTTCCCTCAGCTTTTCTTCGTAATTAAGCCCCTTCATTGCAGCAACAAGACTTTGTGCACATCTCTAAAACTTTTCCTTGTCAGTTGTGACTTTAGTGCACGGGCTAAACACTTAAGAGAGAGGTCTAACGTTGGTTATATTAAGCTTTGGAGGCTCTTCTGTCCATGTTGTGTGTGTGTGTGTACTAACAGTACTTACCTAAGAAAGTTTACAGGACTCAGAATCAGATTCTGGGCTCCGCTATCACAACCGTTGGACATCTAATGTAAAGTATCTCGACCCCTTTGTTTCTTGTCATATCTCCTTTCAAACCTATGGCTGGACGTAGCTTCAACAATTTCCCTTCGTAGGCTCTTCCACTTGTTTACTGCTTCTACTCTGAAGAAATGTCTCCTCACATCTTTGTGACTTATCTCCATATCTTGAATCATGTTTGCCTTCTCGTTACACTACTGATGAACCTAAACATTCCTTCTCGTTACACTGCTGATCAACCTAAACATTCCTTCTCGTTACACTGCTGATCAACCTAAACATTCCTTCTCGTTACACTGCTGATCAACCTAAACGTTCCTTCTCGTTACACTGCTGATCAACCTAAACATTCCTTCTCGTTACACTGCTGATCAACCTAAACATTCCTTCTCGTTACACTGCTGATCAACCTAAACATTCCTTCTCGTTACACTGCTGATCAACCTAAACATTCCTTCTCGTTACACTGCTGATCAACCTAAACGTTCCTTCTCGTTACACTGCTGATCAACCTAAACATTCCTTTTCGTTACACTGCTGATCAACCTAAACATTCCTTCTCGTTACACTGCTGATCAACCTAAACATTCCTTCTCGTAACACTGCTGATCAACCTAAACATTCCTTTTCGTTACACTGCTGATCAACCTAAACATTCCTTCTCGTTACACTGCTGATCAACCTAAACATTTCTTCTCGTTACACTGCTGATCAACCTAAACGTTCCTTCTCGTTACACTGCTGATCAACCTAAACATTGCTTCTCGTTACACTGCTGATCAACCTAAACGTTCCTTCTCGTTACACTGCTGATCAACCTAAACGTTCCTTCTCGTTACACTGCTGATCAACCTAAACATTCCTTCTCGTTACACTGCTGATCAACCTAAACATTCCTTCTCGTTACACTGCTGATCAACCTAAACGTTCCTTCTCGTTACACTGCTGATCAACCTAAACATTCCTTCTCGTTACACTGCTGATCAACCTAAACGTTCCTTCTCGTTACACTGCTGATCAACCTAAACGTTCCTTCTCGTTACACTGCTGATCAGCCTAAACATTGCTTCTCTATCGTCGTCCATCCACTTGGGCTGGTCTGTGCAGCAACGACCTCCAGTCGTGCATGGTAGATGTTTGATCCTCCACGATAGTCGAAGTGATTGGGCACCGTTCCATCACTCCATCGTCATATCCCTTCCAAGTGCTATAAAGTTATATTGGGCTAGCGGTTTCTCATGATAACGATCTATTTCATATACCCCATGAGTATTTTATCTTTGAATCAAGTACCCTCTATTTCTCAAATTTCCAGAGCCATTAGATTAGTTTCGTCCCTCTACTCTGGAAATGAAACCTCTTACTTATAAGACCAGTCGTGAGATGTATTTATGAACTCGTTTAAATGTACTCACCAAGATGAGTTTGTAGGGAGGAGTTCAGTTCCTAGCCCGCTTCTGAACGCTCTTAGTTGATGCAATCATTCACTTTCCACGTTTTTATTATCATATTTAAAGCTCTTGGATCCTGCCTTTCTAACCAATTCATTTTTCCTCGATTATGTCTAATATATATATATATATATATATATATATATATATATATATATATATATATATATATATATATATATATATATATATATATTTATATTTATATTTTTTAAAGTTTGTGAGGGTACCACCTCTGGTGCCAATGTGGGGACCCATAGCCTCGGAGAAGAAAATAAAAAGTATTCTGAGAAGACCTTGTGGTTTCTCACTGAACACTAATATTATCTTCTCCTACCACCCCCATTCTTTTGTATGTACACATATATATTTGTTTTATTTGAACTTTGTTACAAAAAAGGAGTTACATATAGGTTACAAAGATGGTTATCATAAATTGTCGAGTTCCTCCAGCTCCTCAGATGGCGGGCAGGAACCCTGAATGCAGTGCGCATTTCCCCTCTGTATCGCCACGCTGAGGCGCTGGAAAGTATATATTTATATATATAAATATATATATATATATATATATATATATATATATATATTATATATATATATATATATATATATATATATATATATATATATATATATATATATATATATATATTATATATATATATATCTTACACACTCACAACCCCATGAAGCAGCCCATAGCAGCTGTTTAACTCCCAAGTACCTATTTACTGCTAGGTGAACAGAGGCGCACCAGAATGAAAGAAACTCTGCCCATTTTGTTTCTGTTTCTGCCGGGGATTGAACCCGAGCCCTGAGAACTACGACCCCAGAGCGCTGCCCATTCAGCCGAGAGGCTGCCAAGACGAGGCGAGGTGTGTGTACTCACCTAGTTGTGTTTGCGGGGGTTGAGCTCTGGCTCTTTGGTCCCGCCTCTCAACTTTCAATCAACTGGTGTACAGATTCCTGAGCCTACTGGGTTGTATCATATCTACATTTGAAACTGTGTATGGGGTCAGCCCCACCACATCACTGCCTAGTGCATTCCATCTGTTAACTACTCTCACACTGAAAAAGTTCTTTCTAACGTCCCTGTGACTCATTTGGGTACTCAGTTTCCACCTGTGTCCCTTTGTTCGCGTAACACCCGTGTTAAACAGTTTATCCTTATCTACCCTGTCAATTCCTCTGAGAATTTTGTAGGTAGTGATCATGTCACCCTTACTCTTCTGTCTACCAGTGTCGTAAGGTGCATCTCACACAGCCTCTCCTCGTACCTCATGCCTCTTAGTTCTGGGACTAGCCTAGTCGCAAACCTCTGAACTTTTTCAAGCTTCGCCTTGTGCTTGACAAAGTACGGGGTCCATGCTGGGGCCGCATACTCCAGGATTGATCTTACATATGTGGTATACAAGGTTCTGAATGATTCCTTACACAGGTTCCTGAAGGGAGTTCTGATGTCAGCCAGCCTCGCATACGCCGCAGATGTTATTCTTTTGATGTGGGCTTCAGGAGACAGGTTTGGTGTGATATCAATTTCTAGATCTTTCTCTCTTTCCGTATCATGAAGGTCTTCATCTCTCATTTTATATCTTGTGTCTGGCCTCCTGTTTCCACTGCCTAGTTTCATTACCTTACATATACTCGGGTTGAACTTTAGTAGCCATTTAATGGACCATTTATTCGGCCTGTCTAGGTCATCTTATAGCCTCATACTATCTTCCTCCGTCTTAATCCGCCTCATAATTTTTGCATCATCAGCAAACATTGAGAGGAATAATTCTATACCCTCTGGTAGATCATTTACGTGTATCATAAACAGTATGGGTCCAAGGACTGAACCCTGCGGGGGGTTCGTCACTGGTGACGCCTCGCCAATCTGCGACCTCACCCCCTCACAGTGACTCGCTGTTTTCTGTTACTTAGGTACTCCCTTATCCAATGAAGTACCTTCCCTTTCACTCCTGCCCGTATCTCCAGCTTTCGCACTAGTCTCTGGTGTGGTACTGTGTCAAAGGCTTTCTGGCAATCCAAAAATCTGCAGTCTGCCCACCTCTCTCTTTCTTGCCTGATTCTTGTTGCCTGATCGTAGAATTCAATTAATCCTGTAAGGCATGACTTGCCATCCCTGAAACCATGTTGGTGTTGTGTCTCAAAGTTCCTTCGCTCCAGATGTTCCACTAGCTTATTTCGCACAATTTTCTCCAATAACTTACATGGTATGCAAGTTAGAGACACTGGCCTGTAATTCAGTGCCTCCTGTCTATATTTATATTCTTGTATATCGGGACTACGTTTGCCGTCTTCCAAATTTTTGACAGTTCACCTGTTACCAGTGATTTGTTATACACCATGGAGAGTGGCAGGCACAGTGCTTCTGCTCTTTCCTTTAGTATCCATGGCGATATTCCTTCCAGGCCTATAGCCTTTGTCACATCTAACTCTAGCAAAAAGCTTCCTCATATCCCCCAATGGTTGTGGGGATATATACACAGTGTTGGTAGAGATCGGTGTATCCCTGGATTGTCTTAGGAGAGTAATATATGACAGTGAGGTGCCTGTTGTAAAGTGCTGCTAGCCGGTCGCTAGAGGTTTCTGCCAGGGGTAAGCTACCTCTGTATATGGTTGTTTGTGACCCCGATCAGCGTGTGGCTGAAGTCCTCTGCCAGCGAGTGGCTGGAGAGCGAAAGTAGCTCTCCAGTATAGGCACCTAGTGATACTGTGTCGGTGGGTTGGCCCACTTAAAAGGTGAACTCGCCAGTGTTTTCCAGTACGAGTGGACAAAGTATTGAGTGGTGGAAACACTTGGGTGGTGAACACTGCATGTGTGCGCTTTTGGTGTCCTGTGTGAAAGTGACACTTCTGTAAAATAAGTGTAGTAATAATCTATTTAATCTCATATATTTTTAATGGTGAAAGTGTAAATATATTGGTGAAGGGAATAGTGTACTATTTATCCCCCCCCTTATTCTTTATTGCACTATTCAGCCAGTTCTTGAAAGCCTACTACCGACTTGGGGTCGGATACACTAAAAGAGGTTAAATCCATACAGAACCCGGTTACTGGTCCATAGTGGCCATAACATTGGCCCTCTGGTATCTCTCTCTGCTCTCTGGTGTTTTGTTATTACTGTAGTTTCTACATGTTCAAGCACTCAATTGCTTCGCTACCTTACATTTCTGATTGAACCATGGATTCTTATGTTGATTTTCATTCTTCTCCTTTTGGGCCTGGATAAACCTGCCTGCACTTCCTGGCACTTCTGAGTGACGTAGTCCATCATATCCTGTACAGTCTTTTCTCTAAGTTATGTTTCACGTGGTCTTTTCTCTTCCAATCCCATCCTTGGATAGGTTATCCCTACCTCTATCAGATACTCAAATGTCAAAACACTGTGGTCACTCATTCTCATGGAGGCTTCAAATTTGACTTCCCTTATTTCTGACTCATTCAAGGTTAATATCAGGTCGAGTCTAGCTGGTTTGTCATTGCCTCTCATTCTTGTGGGTCCCTTGACATGTTGGCTCAGAAAATTCCTAGTTGCCACTTCCAAGAGTTTAGCTCTCCCTGTATCTGCACCTCCATGTGGATCTCCATTCTCAAAGTCTATCTTTCCCATGGTTGAAATCGCCAATGATTAAGAGTTTGGATCCATTCATGAAGGCAACTGAAGCTGCTCGCTCTGTTATATTATTGGTTGCCATGTTGTTCCTATCGAACTCCTGTCTGAGTCTTCTGTCATTTAGCGGAGGTTTGTAAATACTACCACTATTATCTTAGGTCCACCCATGGTCATAGTTCCTGTTATGTAGTCTCTGAATCCTTCACGACCCGAATTTCCATCTCTTCAAAACTTAAATCCTTTCTTATTAGCAGGGCCACTCCTCCTCCTCCTCTCCTTCTCTCTATTTTCTTACAATATATAGTCCTGTTGGAAACCCTAAGCTTGTTATAATTCCTAACAATTTTGTTTCTGTGAGTCCTATTACATCTGGGTTTTCTTTCTGTGTCTTTTTCCGTCAGTTCACTTGCTTTATTAGTAATCCCATCGAAGTTTGAGGACATTACCTTGAAGCTGTGTGTGTGTGGTGTGTGGTGTGTGTGTGTGTGTGTGTGTGTGTGTGTGTGGTACTCACCTAGTTTGTGCTTGCGGGGGTTGAGCTCTGGCTCTTTGGTCCCGCCTCTCAACCGTCAATCAACAGGTGTACAGTTTTCTGAGCCTATTGGGCTCTATCATATCTACACTTGAAACTGTGCATGGAGTCAGCCTCCACACATCACTTCCTAATGCATTCCATTTGTCAACCACTCTGACACTAAAAAAGTTNTAGTAATATGTAGAAAACAGGATTAAAGAAAAAAAAATGATCGCTAAGAACGTCGTTATAACAACACAGTGAACGCTTATAAAACAAAGAGAGACTGTTTACATATACCAAATATTTGGGGTCAGAAAGTTATAATTTAGAAGCATTCGCCATCGCCCCGACCTGAGACACACACTTTCTGGGCCGGACGGGAAGTTGGGCAGCAGCGAAGTGCAGTAACTTGGAGAGCGGCGGCGGCGGCGGCTCGTGGTAACACTACACTGGCGTTACCTTCAGGTCTCCTGAGATGGCGTCTTGCATGGCATCTTCTTATTTTACTTGAAGATTGTTATTTTTATCGTTATTTTTTTTGTGAAGATGTTATATATACGTAATTGGAAAGAGGAAGAGAGAGAGAGAGAGAGAGAGAGAGAGCGAGAGAGATAGAGAGAGAGAGAGAGGGAGAGAAGAGAGAGAGAAAGAAAGAGAAGAGAGAGAGAGAGAGACTCACTACCGATCTGTCTACTGGTGATAAGTAGGCAGCCTCCACATTCCTCTCCGCCACACACTTATAAATTTCCCACCAACGGTACAAAAGATGGCCGTCTCACTATTTCCTTAAAATGTATAGCGGCTGATAATTACGAAGCGTCATCCCACACGACACAGTTTCACAGTTTCCCTACTTTGGCCGACATTAATGGTCAGTGGTGGACTGGGCCATTGTATCATGCTCAGGTGAGGGATGTGGCACTGTTGTTTACCCCCGCGAGATGTGGCGCTGTTGTTTACCCCCGCGAGATGTGGCACTGTTGTTTACCCCGCGAGATGTGGCGCTGTTGTTTACCCCCGCGAGATGTGCGCTGTTGTTTACCCCCGCGAGATGTGGCACTGTTGTTTTACCCCCGCGAGATGTGGCACTGTTGTTTATCCCGCGAGATGTCGTACAAGTTTAATATCGTCTTGTTGTTGATAGGCAGAGTTATCTCTACCTCTTCACCACAACACCATCACAACCACCGTGTCTATATCACTGTCAACGTCACTATACCCACACCATCACAACCACCGTGTTGTCTCTACCTCTTCACCACAACACCATCACACCACCGTGTCTATTATCACTGTCAACGTCACTATACCCACACATCACAACCACCATCATCTACCATCATTAAGACTACTATTGCAAATCACATCTTTACTCAAGTGTTCGCGCTACGTTTCTCGAACATCAGCGTCCATCAGCCTCCAAGAATTAAGGAATAAAAAATAGTGCAAATATGAAAAGATAATGATAATTGATTGTTAATTGTTTTTGGGTTTTATAATTATCCGGAGGCGCATCTATGAGGTATATGGGAGTGGTATTCACAATATAAATTATCCTTTGGGCTATAATTTTCCTTTGCTCGTTTTCAAAACAGAAGATTAAAACGGATGAATAGTGCTCTGTGGTAAAACAGGGTCTCAGACCAATCTCTAGAGGATGAAATATGTTTAGTCTGTCTCTTATCCTTCGGCCCCTGAAGAGTGTGTCGGGTTGTTTGAACACGTGATCTCCCACCACGGAAGGGGCGCCGATCTAACGAGAAAAAGTATGATACAGAGAAGCAGGAGGACGAGAATGAGAAGGGAAAGGAATTATTAAAGGAAAACGCCATTACGACAATATAGCACTGGGAAGTGATCAGGATAAGGATTTGGGATGGGACGGGGGGGGGGGAAGAAATGGTGCCCAACCACTTGGATGGTCGGGGATTGAACGCCACCTGCATGAAGCGAGACCGTCACTCTACCGTCTAGCCCAAGTGGCTGGGCGAGGAATGAAGAGGGATGGAGAAAGAGAAAGACGAACCTATTGCCCTCTTCCCCTCACATCTTTTCCATAAAGGTCTTTATATTATTCCTGCTCCTGCTCCTAAGTCAGCTGTTTGATACCTGCGCTGCCGGCTGCCAAGCCATGTGATTCCCACAGGTATTTAGGTTTGGCTCGAATGGAAGTCAGCCAACATACACCATCTCCAACACGGGCCGGTAACAAGATATTACAAAACTTGTTTAATAACTTCAATGCAAAGGCCGCTATAACTGCTGCATCTTGCATTCCCCAACAGCCAACTTTCTCTACAACATTTATAGTACGACATGGGTCCTGCAGTGTCTCGACTAGCTGCAAGGTTGTATTGGGATGTGTCGTGGTGTGATTGGCTATTGGGGTGTTGTGGGATATTGTGGAATGTGATTGGTTATTGGGGTTTTGTGGGATGTGTCATGAGTGTGCTTGGCTATTGAGGCGATGAGGAAATTTTGATAGTTAGTGCCGTCTGAGGTATTGTGGGAATGGTCGTAGAGTGGCTGTTCAGATATTGTAGTATAAAGGTGTGAGCCGTAGCTAAGTTACCCACATCTACCTCCCATGATCACCCCCTATCACTGTCTACATCCCCCCCCCCTTCCATCCATGTAGCCTCCAACACTCCTGCTCTGCAAAACAACACCCTCCACCGGTCTCCAACACTCCACCACCTTCTCCCCCACTCCAGCACTCGGCGAGCAGTCGTCACCACCTGACCTTTGTGCAAGCAGAAGCCTCTTACCACCCATCTGGTCCGCTATATACCTACAGTAATTATTAAGTAACCCTAAGATGCTGACCTGGTCTTCCAGAGGCTCAGGCACCGCCACTAATATTTGGCTGTGCTCTTTTGCTTTGATTATTTCATGACTATTTCTACTTTGGAATATAGTGTTCTTGATTTAGTTTTTTCTTGATTAGTTTTTTCTTGCCTTTGTTAAAATGACTTCTTTTTCTTGCTTTAATTAAATTCATTTTTTTTTCTTGCTCTTATTAAAACTCTGTTTTTTCTTGCTCTTTTTAATTTGTTATTTTCTTGCTCTTTTTAATTTGTTATTTTCTTGCCCTTTTAAAAATCGTATTAATTTCCTTTTTGTTCTTTTAAATTGGTTATCTTTACTTGACCTTTTAATAAGTTTTTTCCTTATTAATGTTTATTCTCTTTTGTCTTCACTTTCGACACACGTTGTTGTTGTTGTTTAAGATTCAGCTACTTGGAACAAAAAGTTCCAAGTAGCACGGACTATGGTGAGCCCGTAATGGACCTACCTGGCACAGGAGTCGGTCTGTACGTTACACACGTTTTTCGCATAATTCTAAAGGGTGTTTTATGTTAACAACTGTATATATCTGCTTCTTCATCATAATTGACGTTTTTTATATGTGAGAGCCAGAGGTCAAGTGAGGGGACGTGAGAGCCAGAGGTCAAGTGAGGAGACATGAGAGCCAGAGGTCAAGTGAGGGGACGTGAGAGCCAGAGGTCAAGTGAGGGGACATGAGAGCCAGAGGTCAAGTGAGGGGACGTGAGAGCCAGAGGTCAAGTGAGGAGACATGGGAGCCAGAGGTAAAGTGAGGGGACGTGAGAGCCAGAGGTAAAGTGAGGGACGTGAGAGCCAGAGGTCAAGTGAGGGGACATGAGAGCCAGAGGTCAAGTGAGGAGACATGAGAGCCAGAGGTCAAGTGAGGGGACGTGAGAGCCAGAGGTCAAGTGAGGGGACATGAGAGCCAGAGGTCAAGTGAGGGGACGTGAGAGCCAGAGGTCAAGTGAGGGATCGCTTCCCTCGTCGTCTGACACAGTTAATCAAATAATTTCAAGCATCAGTAAGATCCTAATTAACGTTAAAGATTTATTCACTTTCAACGAATATAGTCTGAAGTAAAACTTCTATCAAGATTCAAGAATACTTACGTAATAAACACACAGAACACATACAAACAGATAAACAACAGAAGTCCCAGGGGCATTATTCTCTCTGCCTTTGACTTTCCAAAACACAAACCACCTTCCGGTCGCCTGGCTTTTAATTCGTGTTTGCATGGAGCCTGGAATCCCGGAGTGCGTGTTTGTGCGCGCGTGCGTGCGCATGCGTGTGTGATCCATGTTTTACAAGCTGTCAGGTCCCATTGTCACCGAGGGACGCCCTGCAGGTGTGCCCTGAGAGCTTTCTGAATAACGCAAACAAACGCACTTTCGTCCATTTAGTTTATTGGAAATGTCCTCATTCTTACCCACCCGCCATTACACCACCTTCTCTTCCACCACCTCTCTCCTCCCTCCCCGTCCATCCCCACTACCCTACCACGTCCCTTCCGTCCCTCTCCTCTTCCTCTCTTCCACTCAACTTCCTCCAGGACTGTGGGTGCTCATTTTGGACGACGGTTACTTGAAACGGCTGGTTGTTTGAAGTGGTTAATATTAGTTGGCGAATGATGGCTATCATTGCCAATAGCTGTGGTAATTGGAGGGGCAGTGATGATTGTGGCAGGTGCTGGTGAAGGTGATATGTGTTACGGATGATAGTGATGATTTGTGGCAGGTGCTGGTAAAGGTGATATGTGTTACGGATGATAGTGATGATTTGTGGCAGGTGCTGGTGAAGGTGATATGTGTTACGGATGATAGTGATGATTTGTGGCAGGTGCTGGTAAAGGTGATATGTGTTACGGATGATAGTGATGATTTGTGGCAGGTGCTGGTAAAGGTGATATGTGTTACGGATGATAGTGATGATTTGTGGCAGGTGCTGGTGAAGGTGATATGTGTTACGGATGATAGTGATGATTTGAGGCGGGTGCTGGTAAAGGTGATATGTGTTATTGATGAAAATGATGAGATTGTTCCTAACGTCTGCCCCTTCAGTGAGTGAAGCGTGTAAGGAGTGCACCAGGCAAGTAGAGAGGGGCACGGCAGGGACCCAAGCTGAAAAATTCTCAACAAGAGTAAAAAAAAAAATATATTTTAACCAGCGTGACACTTGCTAAACGAGCTTAAAACCATGTTGTATTATATATTATATAATACAACATTATAATCTTTAACGTGTGTTTTGTAGAAAGGAATCCCTATACAAAATGCTGGCATGTCTGCAGGCGAGAATTTAAATATTTCGTTATCAACTCGCTATGTTCTATCCTTACGAGTGATCAAACAAATTAATAATTTAATATTAATAGATAAAGATATATATTACAGCTCTTGTCAAAATGTCGACAAAGATTATTCTTACAGTGAAATATTCTTCCAGGACGCAGTAACTTTCAAATATTCTTTCTTGTTGTCACGTAGTCTATATGCAACTTGGAACACAATAATGTAAATTTGTTAATTAAGTATATTAACACGTTTTAACAATAGTTCGCGTTTAAGGCTCCCTCTGCGCTTCCGCTAGTCTGAAATTAAATCCTACCTCCTCATTATCAGTCAAATGAGCTTCCCAGCAGAGCAATAGTAGCCAAAGGAGCTGCCAAACTCCCAGATGAGAATTCAGTCCCTCAACCCTTTCAGGAAGGTCTTAATTCCCTTCGATAAAACTAAGAGTTTATAACGATATATTAGTTAGATTGAGGTCGTCAAAATCCTTCCTGGGGGATACTACTGTATTTTGTTATCCCCGTTTTTTGTTATCTGTTAGGTCATCGCTTTACACCAAACTGAATCTTCCGTTCCGCGGTATTAAAACGGGTGGCCGGATAATGCGGTGAACGCAAAATATGGTGACTAGATAGTGTAGAAACCCTATATATAGCCTGGAGGCCGGATATTGGAATCGGCCGTATTGCGCAGCGACTAGATAACTCTGAAGCCGCATGGTAGGATGGCCGCATGACGCGGTAACCGCACATTAGGGTGGCCGGATAACTCGGTTGCAGGATAGCAAGCTAGAGAGATGTTGCCTCAACGTGATCAGCTACGGTCTTCACCCGCACAACCAAAACACACTGTACCAAAACACTATGAAAGGTTAAGCTGCTATTCCCATTTATTTCTTAGTCTCTTCACACTCTAATTGGCCAATTACGAAGGCCACTTAACTACCATTACTGAATTATATTTCAAAGTTTTGAATTCCGCACAAAGACTTACTGAATTAAATAACTTTTGAGAATTAGGAGACACTTAAGCTTACCTCTGCATTTCAAATGGTGATAAACTTCCTCGGTAATTATATATTGTATTGTGTGTATTGGAAAAGCGACTGAAGCAATAATATTGTAATTGGAAATAGCGAGTTTTAATATAGTGGGAAATAGTTTTCAACATTAATTACTTGCATATTTAAAAACTATATTTTCAGATTTATAATTTCATATCATAACGTAGTCTAAACATATACAAAACCACAATCTATATAAATATTAATGTAAATGTTCGTTTGTTCAAAATCGCTAATCTCTGAAAGTTCTTCACCGATTGCTTTGAAATTTTCACACAGTATTCCATTCGCATCAGAGCGGGTTTTTAAATACATATTATATTGATGTCACGTCTGTGACGGAAAAAAACATGTTTTTTTTTTAAATTGTGTTTTTCATGTGTTTTTCATATGAGAGAAATCTTCGAAACCTCTTTACCGATTGCTCTGAAATTTTGACACAACGTTGCATTTGAATAGGTATATGTTTTTATATACTTACTATATATATGACTCACCTGTGACGGGGAAAAAAATGTTTTTTTTTCATAAAGAGCGCCATCTGTTGGACGTAAGAGCAACACACGCTGTTATCTCCCAAAGTTCTTCACTGATTGCTTTGAAATTCTGACACAACGTTCCATTCGAATATGCGCGTGTTTTTATATGCCTACTATATAGATGCTACACCTCTGAGAGGTAAAAACATAATTTAAAGAAAAAACAATGCCATCTGTTGAACGTAATAGCAAGTCACACACGCTATACTAAATATGTTATGATTTCCACATCAATGTTTCTGATTGCATTAATAAATGGAATTTTCATAGATTTCGATTTATTTTAATTTTGATTTAATTATTTTGTGTGATATTGTGTTGGAATTGAGCTGTGTTGTTTACCACACCGTTCATTTTGTAAGTATAAATATAGGTGCCACATTTGTAAACGGTAAAAACATTCTTCTTTTTTTAAGAAACAGCGCCATCTGTTGCACGTAAGAGCCATACACACTATAATAAATATGTTACGATTCCATTTCAATCTTTCCGATTGTATTGACAAATATAATTTTCATATATTTCGATTTATTTTCATTTTGATTACATTATTTTGTGTGATATTGCGTTGGAGTTTAGCTGTATTGTTTACCATACCGTTCATTTCGTGAGTATAAGTATAGATGCCACACCTGTGACAGGTAAAAACATGCATTATTGAAAAACAGCGCCATCTGTTGCACGTAAGAACAACTCACGCTTTACTATATATGTTACGATTAGATTTCAATGTTTCCAATTTCATTGATAAATTGAATTTTCATAGAATTTGAATTATTTTCATTTTGATTTAATGTTTTTGTGACACTTCGTTGGAATTGAGCTTTGTTGTTTACCATACTGTTCACTTCATGAGTATTGTTTATTTTTTATTTCTTCATTGTTTTTCATTTCGTTTTTTAATTGTTTTTCTTATATTTCAGTGATGGGAACATCAGATCATTTGATGTTCCCTATTTTCTGATGGGAACATCAGATTATTTGGGAATGCATCAGACGAAGGAGTGGGGAATGGTGGGGAGGACGAGGGGGACAAGGGAGGGGGTAATGGTGGGGAGGACGAAAGGATAGGGGAGTTGGGGACGGTGGGGACGAGGGGACAGGGGAATGGAGAATGATGGGAAGGACAAGGAGACAGGAGAGTGGGGGATGGTGCAGAGGACGAGGGAACAGGAGAGAGGAGAATGACAGGCAGGCCGGGATGGGGGGACGAGGGAGTGGGAGATGAAGGAGAGTACGAGGGGACGGTGGAGTAGGGAATGGTTAGAAGGATGAGGGGGACGGTGGAGTAGGGGATGGTAGGGAGGACACAGGGATGGGAGAGTGAGGAATGGTTAGGAGAACG
Source organism: Procambarus virginalis (assembly GCA_020271785.1). Taxonomy (NCBI): domain Eukaryota; kingdom Metazoa; phylum Arthropoda; class Malacostraca; order Decapoda; family Cambaridae; genus Procambarus; species Procambarus virginalis. The sequence goes on from WNGS01164858.1 coordinate 19,155,620, forward strand.
AGGGGACGGGGGAGGGGTAATGGTGAGGAGGGCTAGGAAACCAGGGAAGGCTGCTGTGGCTCAGCAACGCACACGCGTTGCTGAGCCACAGCAACGCGTGGCCGGGTACAGCTAGTACATTATAATATTAATAGGCATTTGAGTATACACCGTTTTAAATTTCAGCAACACAACCTGCACTGTGGAAGATTCTTCCCCCACAAGATAAATCACCTGTATTACATATAAATCATTTATACTGAAGACACTGAACACATAATCTTAACCTTCACATCAAGAAGTTGTGATGCGAAGAACAGTTTGTTTTCTTATAACTGGGGTCCAAAAATATATTGTAGATAACTTGTATCTCATAACTGGGATACAGAAATATACTGTAGATAACTTGTGTCTTTTATAACTGTTTTTAGTGTTGAATGTAGGTCCCATCACCTGTATGCTGGTTATTAAGGTCGAGACACTAGCTTACAGAGCAAATAGTAAATGATAAAGTTACCTTACCACAGGCCACTCACACTTCCCGTCTAGACACGGGGACTGTCTTAAATCATTGAGGTAAAATACCAGATTGTGGGTAACACCTCCATTTAACTTTGCCAGATTCTTTCTAATAATTTGAAAGATTGATAGATGACAACGCCGTGACATCTCATGTGAAGTGACACTGGATATACCGTATTTTCCTGGCGAACAGGATCAATACTTTGTCTGCTGTGACGTACATGATCTATACTTTATCTCCTGTGACGTTCAGAATCGATACGTTATCTAATAAGACGTCAGAACATGAAAATTATTAAGCTAAATTGTTAGATCTCAATAATTTGTGGTTTAATGTGTCAGGTATTAACATTTTGTCGGCTAAGATGTAAATTATCTACATATTATAAGTTAAGACGTCCAAGGTCAGTGCTAAGACATCCTGATCGACATTTTCAGAGAAGACATCCAACGTCACTGTGTATCTTGAGGTTATCTTGAGATGATTTCAGGGCTTTTTTTTTTAGTGTCCCCGCGGCCCGGTCCTCGACCAGGCCTCCACCCCCAGGAAGCAGCCCGTGACAGCTGACTAACACCCAGGTGCCTATTTTACTGCTAGGTAACAGGGGCATAGGGTGAAAGAAACTCTGCCCATTGTTTCTCGCCGACGCCTGGGATCGAACCCAGGACCACAGGATCACAAGTCCAGCGTGCTGTCCGCTCGGTCGACCGGCTAGGCGAAGAAGTTCCATTCTCGATACGTCTCAGGATATCATGTACAAAAGTATGACAAGAAAAACTTCAAATTTAAACGCCATTGAAACCCAGAGATAAAATGACTAAGGAAGTCGTAAGGTTCTACACTAATCCAGCCAGACCACAAAAATACCCGTGGCTTAAATTCCTCATCTGCCAAAACAAACCCGGTTCCAAACCGTCAAAATAATCCAACAAAAAAAAATCCTGGTCGCTGTGGATTAACACCAGGGACAATATCGCGACACCACCGCTCAGGTAAATCCTGGGATCCTTGTCCTGTTCTGTGATTGGACCCAGCAACAATAGTATCCCAAATTGAACCAGGGTGGTAACGGAGGAAGCGGAGACGAAGTTGATTTATTTAATCAGGTCAAAAAAAATTTAGGATCTAAGTTGTTTCTTAAATAGCGCAGCATATTGTTTTGAGGCGACCGAAATTATCTCGTGATATTTTTTGCCGTGTGTCCCGTGTCTGTGTATGTGAGAGCCAGCCTGTTTATTTATGAGGAAGGGGGGGGGGGACGAGAGATTATTAGAAGAAATTGGGGGAATGAGAGTGAGAGAATGAGTGAGGCAGACATAGTGAGACCAAGAATATAAACTTTCAACTAAATATTTAATCCTCCTCCAAATATGGACCCTTCCCGTTAGTACAAACTCCTCTCCAGAATACAAAGTTCGAATATTACATACAACCCCCCACCCCCCACACACCTGC